>JACEFZ010020836.1:0-158796 GCA_014155875.1 Cepaea nemoralis
TCGATGTGTGGTGGAGATATTAATGTGTGAGAAGATGTCAATGTGTGGTTGAGATAGTAATGTGTGGGAAGATGTCGATGTGTGGTTGAGATATTAATGTGTGAGAAGATTTCAATCCCTGGATGAAATGTTAAATGTGTGGGAATATGTCGATGTGTGAGAACCATGACATTGTCCACGCAGTTCGTACCTGGAGGTTCAGATACACGAGAACAATTATGGATACAGTGTTTGGCCTAGTTATTCCACACTTTCTTCAAAGTCTATCTTAAATTTTATCAGTCTGGCTGTCTGTCGTCGTATTATTTCCTCACGCTGACCATCTACAGCCGTGCCAGTTCGTCTGTCTTCGTTGACCTGTGACTTCTGTGGCCGTCTAGTGAGAAAGTTGACAAAGATAACATAAACCCCGGCAGCTAGCACAGTTATTATGACACAAGCAGTACTAGCATCATGACGTAATTCTATGACACCAGTTTTAAACAAGGCACTGATTATCAGAAAAACAAACACCAATACAAAAAAAACAGTGGCAATCACGATTCTGGGACTTTTAAATCTGCTACATGCAACACTGCTATTATAATATTTAGTATCAGGTGTATCTGTGTGAACAAAAGCAACGAAAACTTCAGTTAAAATCGCCATGAATGTAACAAACAATATAACATATTCATATACGCCAGATGGTACACTTGTATGACGCTCTATTACTCCATTCTGAGATCTGTTACCCTCGTTCCTCTCATGACTGTGAAGGGTATCAGTAGGTACAGGTGCTCCTCTCGTCCTTTTTTCTTTATCTTCAGTCAGACCTGGAGGAGAATAAATTATAAGATAATCAAATCAAATCAAATCAAATCAACTTTATTAGGGTCACAAATTGGGCTCGCAGGCCCGTCTTACATTCGGCCCTTCCAATCACTCGTCTTTCATTCATCAAGAGCATTATACATTTACATAGGAAGATAGCCGTATTGACATGCTCCTATGTTTTATGTTAAATACATTTTACATAAACGTATTATGTTAAGAATACTTTTTACACACTATTAAATTTGTCACCGATAATACATAACTAACATACCAACAACTTGCCAATCAAAACAACCTACCAACCAACTAATCAACCTACCAACCATAATAAAATGCAACCACTCAGCCTACCAGCCTACCAAAATAAAACTATCCTACCAACCAATAGGCCTACTAACTAACAACCAACCAACCAATCAGCCTTCCAGCCTATCAACAAATAAACCAAAATATCAACCTACCAACCTACTAAGCAACCAGGGAGTCTCTGTGGCGAAGTGGTCAAGCCGTTTGACTCGTGCTCCGAAGGTTGTGGGTTCGATTCCGGGCCGCGTCTTTCGGTTTACGAGTTAAATGTTTCGGAGACTCCTGTGGGTCGTCGCTAAAAGCTACGGAGTTCGTGCTTTGTGTGACGCTTTCCGCGCTGCGGAAAGAGACCGAGCCATATGGGATAAAACCCGGTGCAATGAAGTCGACCCTGTCGACTTTTAAGCGATTTTTTTAAGCAACCAACCTACCGACTCATCAACCACCCATATACGCACCGACTACCTACCCATCCATCAACAAATCAACCAGCACAACACCCACCAACTAAGTACCCATCCACACACATACAAATCAACCAACAACCCACCCACACACTTACCAACCACCACCTTCACACTTACCAACCAACCAACCGGCCACACACTCACCAACCAACCAACCAACCAACCACCCACACACTTACCAACCAACCGCCCACACACTCACCAACCAATCACCCACACACTCACTAACCAATCACCTACATACTCACCAATCAACCAATCACCCACATACTTACCAACCAAACAACCAACCAATCACCTACACACTCACCAAAAGAATATATCAATTATGTAAATATCATTAAACAATTATTTTAACAGTTTTGTTATTCGATGTCATCATAGTTCACTGATTTGTATTTGTTATTCGCTGATAAAGAGCCAACATTCAAGACGCTGGACTGTGTTTGTATCACGTCTTTGCTGAGCTATGTAGCCATATTTTATGTTAACATTTTACAAAGTAGTCTATTTGTCATCCAACATCTGTAGACACTATCGTTTGGGCTCTGTCAGCCAGTAACAAATTATCCTGTTTTCATCCATTCATCGTAGACTCTAGTGTGTTGACGCCGCCAGTCTGTAGACACGGCGTCCACATTGTTGTATTCAAACACAGTACTCCAGAAGCCAACCACCGCCCAGCGACTAGCACTCTCGCCTACCAACCGAGTGTTATAATCTCCCTCACAGGCCTACATTTGTATATTTTCATTGAACAGGGATCCCAGCTCCACCCAGTCCTTTAGGGCGCCAGAAAGTTTCGTTACACTGAGAGGCCGCCATGATATTGATTACGTCATCCATAGAGTGCCGACTGGTTGAACAAACATATGCCACTAACATCATATACAAAGTACACCATATTAATTATTATGTAACAAATTCTGTTCTGTATTCCTTTACTTAAACTATTAAACTGTTAAATCACGTTTTGTAGAAAAAGCCTTTTCCTCAATGAACTCCTTGGATTGTGCACGTTTGACCTACTAACTCACAGCGGCCATATTGTTGAACTAAATTCTAAAACTCAGCAGCAGAGTTGATCCAGAAAACCAAAGACCGAGATCTGTGGAGAGCCATGAACGCCTACGCCAGCCGGCATGGCACTTGATGATGATGATGAAATTCTAAAACAAGCATGTTTGTTTATCTGTGCAAGTATAGCTTACATAAAATACGCTGTATGTAATTATGTATAAAACATGAAGCAATACGATAAGATATCATCATAGTTACATTACCTGTATAATTATAATGTCAAAGAGTGAAATTGTCGCTTCTGATATGATGAATATCTCCACTTACTGTGTCCAATAAATACCGGATTTAACAGAAACCTAATAATAGTCTTCTAAGAAAATACTGTATACCATACTATAAGCTAATATATGTGGTATTCCCGTTGCGTATGTAAATTATAAAGGGACAAAAGCTCAACAAAACTTCTTTTTGAGGAGACAATGTAATGAAACGAATACACGATCGACTTAAAACAGCAGTAAACCAAACAGTCTTTGCTCATGAACCAATGATCAGATATAAAACCACCCCGATACTTGCTCTATTTGTGAAAGATCTACTTTATAATAATTTTACAGGACTTTGTAAATGCACAATGTGAATAACAAGAAGGGAAATATTGTGTTGAAAAGAACCGTTATCCTGTTATATTTGGAGTTGTCAAGAGTTGGGGTATGAACATGACTTAGGTAATGCTGGTGGTCACTAAGTCAGTGGAAGATAACACATCTGTGAAGAATAAACTATAGATGCATAATGAACAGATATGATGCTAATATAATACAACTAAAGGTCTTCACACGGGAATAGCATGATGAGCCCTGAATTATCGGCGTGAGAGCCCAGTGAGCAAAACAAACATTAGGGCATACATCTCATATAAATATACTTTATATCTGTCCTCACACCTGCCAGTAAAGTACTGTTTTTTCTAGATGTATTGGATTGGTTAATCAACAAATCTTTCTCATTGCACATTGAATATTCTGTCCATGAATGATCTGAACCCTAGCTAACTATATTGAAACCTCGTTTTTCGTTGCCTTCAGTTATCGTCAGTTTTTGTTTTCGTTGATATTTTCCGCGAAACATCTGTCTCGGTTTTCGTCGGTTGCCTCGGATTTTGTCGGCGTGGCTACATGACCTCGCTGCTAATGTTGTGAACACAAACGGACCCAAGCGCTCTTCTGCTAAGTTTGGCTTTGTTTTTCACTATGTGAGCATCCCTTACTAATAAAATACGAGAGCGGAATTAAGATTGCTGAAATCGGCCGTATGTACGAGAAGTCGCCATCCACGATAAGTTCTATTGTGGCGAAAAAGGAAGCAATAAAGGAGGCTGATCTAGCGAAATCCGTAAATGTGCTAACGAAACAGAGATCGCAAACAATTTAAGATGTTGAACAGTTATTATTAATATAGATAAATCAAAAACAGTTAGATGGCGATTCTGTTTCGGAGGCAATCATATGTGAAAAGGTCAGACCGCTGCATACCGATCTTATTAAGAAAATACATAGGACGAGTGCTGGCGTACTTTGTGACTTAAGGCCAGGGTATGGTTTTAACAATTCTAGAGGCGCACTGGCATACACGGTGTTACTAGGTACGGCGAAGGTGCGAGTTCGGACATGTCTGGGGCCCAAAAATAGTAAAACACTATATTTGTTCTCTATAAAATGTTTTATTTGGTATCATTTTGGGTTGTCTAGAACGAGTTAATTGGATTTACATTGATTCATATATAAATAATTGACTCGGTTTCGGATTTCGCCGATTGTTTTCGGGCGGATTATTAACGAAAACCGAGGTTTTACTGTATCTCTATCAGTGTGCTGCGACTGACGCCACCAGTTCTATGTAACTTGACTAGTCTTCTTTGACTCTCGCATGGCTTCTTCACTCCGTTTGATTTGGTTTTCCTGCAGCCTGGTAAAAGCTGGCCCATTGCTCTTTAGCCTTCCCAACCCCACCAAAGCATCCTAGCCCGCAGCCTCTCCACTAATTCGTTTCCTCCGGCACAAACATGATACAAATGTTAGACAACCTTGAAGCCAATGCCTTCTAGACCAATCATTCTCGATCTTTTGTAGCATACGTGTGGAATCGTTGAGAATATGTACATGGGTGAACTTGTCACGCTGCTGCTTTCGTTACCGCTATGACTTCCATGGTTAAATCGCGCGTTGTCATGGCAAACAATAAGTTGTCTTCCTGAACAGTTCTCTCTTCAACCTGGCCCGTAAAGGTCCATGAGTTAGGCGTGTACAGCACAATACACCCATCTACTTATATATGACAATGATAACATCACCCTTGGAAGAATCCTCACAGATCAGTGCTTGTACTTCTGCCTCAATGACAATCAGGTTTTGTTATTTGCAATCTCTGTCCTGTCTAACGAAGACTGAAAAGGCAGCACACTTCTGGCACTCGCGCCCATTCTTAGGCAGATTCTATCTTCTCTAATGAGTTCATCTGTTGAATAATGCCCTCGTTCAGCCCATCTAAGATTTCCTGGTTTTTAATCTGCAAGCCTTTCCTTCGATTCTCATTGTGCAGTTAATGGTGTGTGTCGGCATTGACTCTGAGGTATGGACGTACAAAGCGCGTCCTTGGTCGGTCATCTAGAGTTGAACAACCACACTGCCAGGTACATCATTACAAGAGTTCTCTCCGCTATCTCCAAGTAAATATTTAATATTGATTGTGGAGTGTTAACGATTCAGTTACTTAGCGAGAATCATATCACAACCGACTGACCAATGATCTTGCTTACCTACATCATCTGCTTATGATGTTGAGTTCTGCCTAAAGTTCTTCAGCTGTCGGTCTTTATTACTGACAATTGGCCAAACCTTCGCCAAGACAGGCCATGCTTTACACCTACCCCATTATCAGCGCACACATGATTTTCACTATATAAATGTTGAAAAAAAAAAAGTTAGTTGTATATCCTTTACAGGACGTTGCAGTCAACACCAGCATGTTTTGCTGTTGTCATCTCTTGGCACATTTACGTTCAATAGTTTGCATTGCTTTCTGAACGACCAGCACCCATACAATTTCGTAAAAACCAACGCAACGTGGTCTTCTGCCAAATCCCAACAGGTGTGTTTCAAACGCGGGTATGCGGGATCACGAACTTTGTCCGTAACCCCATCGCCATGGAGCAAGCAAATGTTACACAGAACAGAGGAAACTGATGATCTCAGCAACAGACCGAGGTGTATTGTTGTTGGGAGTAAAGTTCAGCTTCCATTTGTAACCAACATGTTTCGCTGACATTAGACATCGAAGATCCATTTGAGGAATAGAATAATGTTCAAGAACAACATCAAGAATTCACACAACGATTAGTTATCCTAACAGTCAACGTAACACAGTAAGTCTTTTCCTAGACCGTTTAACGACAATCCTAAGCCACCAGTAGCATCATAAGTTTGGGTGATATATTTCTGTATTTGGATTAACTTTTTCCCATTTGGCCGACAATTTTCCTAGTTTTTATACGATGGGGCGAGATATTTCTCTCTTTGGGTGCTATGTTTCACAATTGGTTAACAAAGCTTCCTACTTTTCATAAGTTTGAACGATATATTTCGTTACTTGTTCAATATTCTTCTTCTTTGACTAATACATTTTCCTACTTTGTCAATATCTTTTCCGTTTGGTTAACAATTTTCCTACTTTTTATACGTTTGGTTGAGCTATTTCTGTATTTGCCGAAATTTTTCACATTTGGCTAACATAATTTTCCTACTTGACGTACGTAGGTTTTACCACTTTGGCTAACAAAGTTTCCTACTTGTCATAGTTTTGGGTGAATATTTTTGTATTTGGCCTAACTTTTGCCAATTTGGCTGACACTTTTCCTACTTTTCATAAGTTTGGCTGATCTATTTTAAGTTTAGTTGAAATATTTCTCTCTTTGGACGATATTTTTTTCACATTTGGTTAACAATGTTTCCTACTTTTCATAAGTTTGACCAAGATATTTATAAGTTTTAGCGCTATTTTCCCCCATCTTGGTTAACATATTTTAATATTTGAATGTTGAAGTGGTACATAGAAGCTGTAGTTTTGTCTGGCTGTGAAGTGTGGCACTGAGCAGACAATTTTGAGAACAAATATTGGTCCTGGTTTCTGGGGAACGAAACAAAGACCCGTATAGACACAAGGAGAGAGATATATATTAGGTTTTCATTTACCGATCTGAAATTGTATGATGTTAGGGTTCGAGCACTTATCTAGCTACCCATCCGCTCACCCACCCCTTAACATTTAATTTCACTAAGCCATACCCACTACAACCAATAATAGAGGTCATCTGTACTTTTTAAATGTTTTCATTTGTACCCGTATGCTAATAGTGTATATACCACTGACCCTCTACATATCACTAATAACCACTATCCACCCCCTGACAACGAATAACACTATGCCGTACCCACTACAACCAATAATACCGACCATCTTTACTTTTAAGATTTTCATTTGTAACCCGTGTGATAATAATGTATATACCACTACGACCCTCTAGATAGCACTAATAACCTCTACCCACCCTTTATCAACGAAGGACACCAAGCCATACCCACAGCAACCAATATTATCGGTCATCTTTACATTTTAATGTTTTCATTTGTAACCGCATGATAATAGTGTATAGGCCATTACATCCATCTACAGATCACTAATAACAGGTATCCACGCTTAATACCGAGTTTCACTAAGCCATACTCACAGCAACCAATAATACCGGCCATCTTTACATTTTAAGGTTGTCATTTGTAACCATATGATGATAGTGTATAGGCCATTACATCTCTCTATAAATCACTAATAATTTAAGGTGTTCATTTGTAACCGTATGATGATAGTGTATAGGCCATTACACCCCTATACAGATCACTAATAAAAGGTATCACCCCTTAACATCGAGTTTCACTAAGCCATACCCACAGCAACCAACAATACCGGCAATTTTTTTTTTTAAGGTTTTCATTTGTAAGTGATATGATGATAGTGTTTAAACCACTACGACCCCCTACGGATCACTATTAACCGCTACACACCCCTTAACAATACATTTCACTAAACCATATTCACTACGACCGATAATACCGGCCATCATTACATTTCATTTGTAACCCTGTGATGATAGTGTTTAAACCCGAACCGCCTAGCCTCACACCACGCGCCCACCCCCTCGTCACCACCCCGCACCCCGTCGTTATTTATTTTTATTTTTATTTATTTTATTTTATTTTTTAATAATTAAATTAAAATTTTATTCACCCACTCAATAGTTATCTGCCCTTAGAAACATAAATCTTAGAATTATCGCCCTTAGATATGACCTAGATATCACCCCTACATACCCACCCAAATTCATGACCGAGGAGGAGTGGAAATCAGCCGATGTCAAGGTCAATCCGCATTAATCCGCCAAATAATACCCGAAACCTACATTGTATACTACTGACTATAGACACAGACTTTCATCCAGGTGTGTTGTCTCAACGATACATGAGCGTGCTAAGAAGCTGGAGACGCGCTGGGCCAGAAGGCGTTGGCTGGAGACACAGACTTTCACCAAGGCGTGTTGTCTCAGGGACTCCATGAGCGTGCTAAAGAAGATCGAAATGGGCTGAGACACAAGCAGGTTGTCTAAGCGACTCCATCCATGAGTGTGCTAAGAAGATAGAGATGGGCTGGGCCAGAAGGCGTTAGTAGTATAGTAGGAGGTTTTGCCACCCTAAATGGGGATCCGGATCCCCAATTTTTTCTTATATAAGCTATATATGACGTCATCAGATCCCCCCGAAATTGGATCCCCATTTTCAAGGGGGATCCAAAGGGGACATAACTTATTTCTGGTCTTATGACATCCGTTTTTGTTGTGTGATTTAAAGATGGCGGCTATTGTTACTATTTCAGGTCTCTTTTTGTTGTTGTGTGATTTAAAGATGGCGGTTATTGTTAGTTGTAGTAGTGGATGGTGGGTGAAGATTAAAAGATGTTTATGCGCGGGCGGAGCGGCAGCGAGGCGGAAGTGAGGGGAGCGGGTGGGTGATCGTGTGCGTGTGTGTTCGAGGGCGGGGTGGGTGATCGTGTGTGTGTGAGGGCGGGGCGGGTTCAAGTGAATATAAAATATGTGCCGTGGATGGGTAGGTGTTTATTATTAGTCATGGATCCTAGATGGAAACATCCTTTTACAGTTTTGATTGCGGGGCCAACGGGGAGTGGAAAATCCGTCTTTGTGAAAAAGTTTCTGGCTCATCTTCCAGACATGGTCGACCCGATACCAGAGGAAGTTATATGGTGCTTACGGAGAATGGCAACCCATGTATGAGACTATGAAGGGTGTCCAGTTTAACGAAGGTCTACCGGATATGGAAAAATGGACAGGAGATAGACGTCGACTAGTGGTGATAGATGACCTAATGTCCGAGACAGATGATAGAGTGACTAAACTATTTACTAAGGGTAGTCATCATCGCAACCTCAGCGTTATGTATATAGTCCAGAACCTCTTTGGTAAGAATAAAGAACAAAGAACCATCAGTTTGAATTCGCATTACCTAGTGGTATTTAAGAACCCTCGAGACGGATCGCAGATTACCAATCTGGCTAAACAGATGTACCCAGGCCGCGTGTCATATGTCCAAGAGAGTTTTAAAGACGCCACATCGGCTCCACACGGGTATTTGCTCTTTGACCTTCGACAGGAAACACCGGATCAGCTCCGTTTAAGAAGCAGTATTTTCCCCGATCAGCGTCAAGTCGTCTACGTCCCTAAATAATATGTCCAGCCGAGTGAAACGTCACGGGGCCATGCTGCGGTTTTTGGGCAAGGCGAAACCGACTGCCGTAAAAGCCGTAATTAAAACAGCGTCGCCGGACCTCGTCCAATCAATTTGCGAGTGCTGTCACAATGTATTAAAAGGTAATGTTCCACTGACACCGGCTCAGAAGAGGCGTCTGCGGCGACACAAAAACAGTCTGAGAGTCCTTACGAGTAGTAAACTGTCTATCAAGAAACGGAAACAAATCTTGCAAAAAGGTGGATTCATAGGCGCTTTATTAGGTCCTATTCTAAACGTGTTGAAAGGTGTCGTGGGTTTGTAATGAAGAAAATGATCCTGATCGACCCCCGGCTGTTGGAAAAACCCTATGTACCACCCGACACACTAACTGATAACCTGCGTGATCTGGATCAGCAAATGCAACAAGTCCTGGAAACCGAAGATCTACCACCGCGGGAGAAAGCTCGAGTGTATCAGCAAACCTTGCAGCGGTATCTGAATCGACTTGAGCAATACAGACAAAAGCCTTTAGGCACAGTGGATATCAAGGAACAAAAACCCGAAGTCAGCCTTTTACCAGCACCAGTAGTCGAGACTCCAAGTCAACCGACACCTATTCAAGAAGTATCAAGTAGTCAAATAGTCGAGCCCAAGATAGTCGAGACAACACCGCCTTACAGACTTAGGCGACACAAAAAGAAGAGTAGGATACCCACACCCAAGTGGGAAAAATGGCCGCGCAATTAAGAAAATATTACTACGATCCTCAGAATCCCGGAGCCTACGGTGGAGCCGCCGCCTTAAAACGAAACACTAAACTGAATGCTAAAAAGATAGAGGCGTGGTTACGACATCAGGATACGTATACTTTACATAAACCGATCCGTCGTCGTTTTCAGAGACGTCAGACCATAACCGGTGGTATAAATCAACAGTTTCAAGCCGACTTGATAGATATGAGACTATTACAAAGATACAACGATGGGATGTCGTATCTAGTGACGTGTCTCGATGTGTTTAGTAAATATGCTTGGGCCATCCCGATCAAGAAGAAAACGGGGAAAGAGTTAGTGGCGGCAGTGGGTAAAATTTTTGCCGATAGACAACCTATAAAATTTCAGACCGACAAAGGATCAGAATTTGTCAACCGATCCTTTTTAAAATTTCTGAAAGACCAAGGTGTGCATTTCTTTACGACCGAGAACGAAGACGTTAAAGCCGCGATAGTGGAAAGATTCAATCGAACCCTTAAAGAAAAAATGTGGCGGTATTTCACCAAGACCAATACACTACGCTACGTCGACGTGATAGATAAGCTGATCCGCAACTACAACGGTTCATATCACAGAACCATTCGCATGGCGCCCGTGAAAGTCAACTATACTAATCAAGAAGAAGTGTGGAATAATATGTACCAGAAGCAATCCGCATCAAGAAAAGTCCATTTTACAGAAGGGGACCGAGTCAGACTGGCTCAACCCAAACAACCTTTTAAAAAGGGATATATGCCCGCGTGGACAGAAGAACTTTTTACCGTCAGTCGTATAAACCAGACCAATCCGGTGACATATGTGCTAAAAGATGATTCGGGAGAGGAACTTCAAGGTTCATTCTATCGAGAAGAGATCCAAGCAGTCGGCGCTAAACAAGTGTATCGAATCGAAACAATCTTACAAGAAAGACCCAGGAGAGGTGGTGGTAAAGAGTATTTAGTGAAGTGGTTTGGGTATAATTCGTCATTCAACAGTTGGGTCTCAGACCTAACCAGATACCGAAACTAATGGAAGAAACCGCGGAAACTAACCCACAAAGTAACTCACCCAGCGAAAGAACTTCGTTCTGGTGGTTGTTTGGCCAGCGAATACCGCGGTTAGAGATTGTCTTCTTCTGTCAGATGATAGTTATATACATCGTCATTGGCGTCTCACTATTCAATCTGTCTCGAGGCGGCACCGAAGAACCCGAGGGTAAGCTGTGGATTGCTCTATTAAGTAGTTGTCTGGGTTACCTATTACCGAACCCTAAATTATGAGTTTCTACGTGACATTACCGAGCAATGCTTCACCGAACATGTTTCCCAATAATACTCCAGGCCACTATTTCGTCAAGTTACCACAGACTATTGAGGTGAATCAACACTACGAAGTGGGTCTGGCCGAAATTCAGTTTCCCAACTGCTACTGCAATGTGGTAGTGAATGAAGTGTGGATAAGATATAACCAACCCAACGGAGGACTAATAAAAAGGGTTTGTCCCCCAGGGCTGTACAGTTCACCAGAGGCGTTTATAGCGGAGCTGAATCAACTAATGAAAGACCCGGAGTCGGGTGACAAGATGCTTGTTAGATTCCATTTCAACAAGACATCAAGGAAGGTCATCGTGAAGATAATCGAACCGGGGGCCACTGTTACCTTTAGCGACAAGTTGCATGAGCTGTTAGATATAAGTTGAAAGTGCTGGGTCGTTAGACGTAAATAACGACCTGCAAAATGTCTACGTCTACTGCGACCTCATAGCCTCCAGACCAGTCGGAGACGCCATGGTTCCACTACTAAGGACAGTGCCTGTTATGAACCAGCTCGCAGCCTCAGTGTTTCGCATCTACGACAAACCACACTATGTACCATTGAGTCGGTATTCCTTCGATATGGTGGAGATCCTTTTAACCACTGAGACGGGGACAACGATCTCATTTGCCAACGGAACTTCAGTGCTGACGTTACATTTTCGTGCGCGGAAACATTCAGACTTAGAATAATGGTGAAATACGTAGCGTTACGTCGAAATCCCAGACTGTACGAAGATTTTTACTGCAACCAAGCTGGTCATGGCATGCCAGTGTTTGTGGGTGGTCGGAGTCAGAGAGGCCGTGGTATCGGGAGTTTCTTCAGTGGACTCGGTCGCACGATTCTACCGTGGTTAAAGACAGGAGGTAAGGCCCTACTCCGCGAAGGTGTCGGCACGGGTCTCCGAGTGGCCCAAGATGCTTTGGCTGGTAGGAATGTTGGAGAAGCCTTTAAAGACCATGCCAAACAAGCCGGTCAACGTTTACTGCAAGGAGCTGTCAACCATGTTAGCCAATCGGGTAGCGGTCTTAGAAGAAAAAGACGCGCAGCGCCACCTGGCGAGCCCAGTAAACGTATAAAAATGACCCCCGCTCCTCGTCGAGCTCATAAGAAGAAGAAGAAGTATTCGGATATTTTCGCATAATGGCTTTAATTCACCCTCATTCTTGTGAGTGTCTTCATTCTGGTTTGGATCTGTTTAGCGTACCACCCACGCAAACGGCGGTAGAAGAGGGGCAGTGTGTGGAGATACATCCACTCGCGTCTCTAGCTCCAGGCGCACCTATAGAATTTGTCATATCTGGTACAAGCGAAGAGTATCTGGATCTGTTTAACACGTTTTTACACGTCAGAGCAAAAGTCACATTACCCAACGGTGACAATCTACCACCCACGGCCGACGTCGCCCCGGTCAACTATTACCTGCACAGTCTGTTTTCTCAAGTGGACGTCTCACTCAACGACACGCTAATCACTCCTAGTGAAAACACATATCCGTATAGAGCCTACCTGGAAGCCACTCTGAACCATGGGGAGGAAGCCAAGAAAAGTCATCTCTCAGCCGCGCTTTATTACTATGATACAGCCAATTTTCTCGATGATGCGCAAGGCGATAACAACAAAGGACTAAGTACACGTCGCCAACTAGCCAGTGAGAGTCAAGAAATAGATATGATGGGTCGACTGCACGCCGACATTTTTGTGCAAGATCGCTACATGATAAATGGTGTGGATGTAAAAATTAAGCTGACTCCATCGAAATCCACCTTTAACCTTTTGGCCCCCGACGGTGCGGTAGGTTACTCTTCGATTATAACATATGCCACACTGGTTGTTCGTAAAGCCAGACTAAACCCCGCCATCGCTCTCGCCCACGAGAAAGCCTTGATGAGAACCAATGCCAGATTCCCGATCAAGCGTGTGGTGCTAAAAACATTAGCTATCCCTCGGGGTATGTTATCTCACACCCAAGACAATCTGTTTATGAGTCAAACACCCACTCGCATCGTGATTGGACTTATTACATCAACAGCCTTTAACGGCACCTTCAACGCTAACCCTTATAATTTTCAAACCTTTGGACTGACGTATCTGAACGTAACTGTCGATGGTCGATCTGCCACCAGCAAACCCTTAACCATGGACTTTGACCGTAATCAATACGTACGAGCCTTTTTTGGTACTAATCTAGCGATGGGTCTGGTGGGTAAAGACGCCGGTAATTCAATTGACTATACGCAATATAAACAGGGTTATACTCTGTACGCCTTTGATCTGAGTCCCAGTTTACTGGACGGAGATCAGTTTGAGATGCCGAGGACTGGACCTTTAACACTGGAATTTAAGTTCAACTCACCCACCCCAGAACCATTACAAGTCGTCGTCTACGCCGAGCACGACGGGATAATTGAAATTTCCAAGACCAGACAAGTACTAACAGATTACGCCTCGTAATGGACACGGACCAGATTACCAGAATACTACTAGCTGATACGTATGTGGGCCGGTTAAAGGTCAGAGTGTGCGCTCGAGATCAGTTACCTAGACACCTAGATAGAACTAGTGCAGCGGCGTTTGTCGTAAACACTGACCCCATCGATAAACCAGGTTCCCACTGGATTGCCATGTATTATGATGGATCAGGTAAATGTGAGTACTTTGATTCGTTTGGTCTGCCACCCTTACACAGCGACCTCCTCAAGTTTATAGACCATCACTCAGACAGACCGCTGATGTATAACACACGTGTGTTACAAGACGTATTAAGTAACGCCTGTGGTCTCTACGCTATCTATTTCATCATGCTGAAAGGGCGTGGAGCGAGCATGACCCGAATTCTCCAACCCTTTTCAAACAAACAATGGGTCAACGATCGGTTAGTAGAGCGCTTAGTCATGCGATACGTAAAACAAGATGACCTTGACCTGAGACGCATGACCTAAAACCAGCTGAAACCGGTTTACGCTCAAACACTAGTATATATAAACCCGCTGGCGGTAACAGTCACGCATTCTTAAGATGACTACTGAACTCAAGACTGTGCCTGCTAACTGGGTCTACATGACTCGTGGTGGTGAGACCGTTAGACCCGTGGGTACTGGTGTCAAGGCAGTGTTTGTCTCATCCTACAGAGGAACGACCACGTTACACATCCGTCGCTTTTTTGGTGATACCCAGAACAAATTTCCAACGAAATTAGGGATGACACTCAGTCGTCAAGAATATGAGCAGTTAATCGCTATGCATAGTGAGATTATCGCTGACTTTGATCGACTCAGTCAAGTTAACAAACAACCAAACCAAGTCACCAACTGTATTCAAGATATTCAACCCATTCCAGTCATCATTAGTGGATCGTGTGCTGCCCCAGTTGTTCAACATAACTACAACAACCAGGTGTTTGATGTACCCGACAGTCAGATGTTTGACACACCCTTTGACTTCAATACACAGATATCAGCCCGACAAACAGGAGACCAGCAACCAGCCTATGACTACACACCAAGCGACAGATATTTACCAGGCTACCAGTCGAGAGACCAACAGCCAACCTATGACTACACACCAAATGACAGATATTTACCAGGCTACCAACCAGCCTACTCAGACAGTTGTATTCCAGAGAAGAAGGCCAGAAAAAACAAGCAACATATCTAACTCTTTTTTATGTGAAAATAAAAAAAAATAAACAAGAAAAAAAAAAAAATATGTTGTTTTGGTTTTTTACTAAATGTTTTTGTACTTGTCTCTGCATTCATTTGTGATTTTGTTCTTGTCTCTCTGTTCTCTGTTGTCTTTGTTCATATGTATGTATATGTAAATTGTGTACGTGTCTTTGCCCTTGTCTCTTTGTCCACATTTATCGTGGAAGAAGAGATGATGAAGGAATAGTCTAGGGAGAGGGGGAATAGGAAACAGGAGGGGAGGCGGGTGTCAGAGGGAGATGAGGAAATACAGTTCTCGTCCTCACGGCGGGGAAGTAACTAATACGACTGTGGTATGGGTGTAAGACATGCGACCGTTACAGTTGTTTCCCAGCCTTGGTATAAATAATTCGTCGTGGGTTATCTATAAACAACTTTAACATGTTTCAGCATCGCCAGACAGGAGGGGAGGCCGGTGTCAGAGGGGGAGGAGGAGGAGAAGAAAGAATTGAGGAGGAGGAGGAGAGACATATGAGTTGAGAGGAGAGAGGAAATGAGGTCGGTGTCATAGGGGGAGGAGGAGGAGACAGGATGAAGAGAAGGGTGTCGGATGAAGAGAAGGAGGTAAAATAGGAGGCCGGTGTCAGAGGGGGAGGAGGAGAAGGAAGAATAGAGGAGGAGGAAGAGGCCGATGAGTTGAGTTGAGAGAGGAAGGGAGGCGGGCGTCAGAGGTGGAGGAGGAGGAGAAGGGATAATGGACGAGGAGAAGGAGGAGGAGGAGGAAGAATTGAGGAGGAGGAGGAGAAAGAATGGAGGAGCAGGAGAAAGAGACAGTTGAGTTGAGAGGAGAGAGAAAATGAGGCCGGTTACAATTAAAAAAAAAAAAAAATTTAATAAATAAATAAATAAAATAAAAATACGAGGCAAAATTATTTTTTACATCTGGTCGATCTTGGCACATTCTTTCGCGTGTTTTTTGATCAGTTATTAACCAGTGCGTGACAGCCTTTTTATAAAAATACCGAGGTCAATTGTCCCCATAAACTACTAAGGTGTATTGTTCACGGCGACCTTAATCGGATGTTTAGGCTAAATCCAAAAGTCTATTAATTCCTCACCCGTCAGTGGTTAAAAGTTTAAGAGTCCCCTAAGCTGTATTGTTCACGAAGAAAAGACCTTATTCGATTGTATACAAGATCTATTCAAGTCCATACCCGCCTTTTGTGTTTAATGGGTAGTATAATTGCTGTTTAAGCCGGATAACGGGAAACAGGTGCGTGTCGGACCACTTAAGCCGGATTAAAATAACAAAAGCGACTCGGTAGCTAGCAACCTTGTCGCCTTTTGTATTTACCTGGTGAAAGGCTAATTCAGCTTAACGACTGCGGGTCATTCTTAAGCGCCTTTGTGTTGTATGGGTCTTACCCGCCTTTGTATGGATAGTATAATGAATTCAGAGTGTCACTTAAGTAGGCTTAATCCGATCGGGAGCCTGGTCTCTGGGCTATTGTGTAGCGATCTTGCCGGTTTCAATGTATACACAAACAGGTACTTATGAATAGACATTTGTCAAACTTCTATCAACAACCCGCTGACATGTTGTGAGAGGTGTATAAATAACGTACGCGGTGTTGTTGATAGAAGTTTGACAAATGTCTATTCATAAGTACCTGTTTGTGTATACATTGAAACCGGCAAGATCGCTACACAATAGCCCAGAGACCAGGCTCCCGATCGGATTAAGCCTACTTAAGTGACACTCTGAATTCATTATACTATCCATACAAAGGCGGGTAAGACCCATACAACACAAAGGCGCTTAAGAATGACCCGCAGTCGTTAAGCTGAATTAGCCTTTCACCAGGTAAATACAAAAGGCGACAAGGTTGCTAGCTACCGAGTCGCTTTTGTTATTTTAATCCGGCTTAAGTGGTCCGACACGCACCTGTTTCCCGTTATCCGGCTTAAACAGCAATTATACTACCCATTAAACACAAAAGGCGGGTAAGACCCATACAACACAAAGGCGCTTAAGAATGACCCGCAGTCGTTAAGCTGAATTAGCCTTTCACCAGGTAAATACAAAAGGCGACAAGGTTGCTAGCTACCGAGTCGCTTTTGTTATTTTAATCCGGCTTAAGTGGTCCGACACGCACCTGTTTCCCGTTATCCGGCTTAAACAGCAATTATACTACCCATTAAACACAAAAGGCGGGTATGGACTTGAATAGATCTTGTATACAATCGAATAAGGTCTTTTCTTCGTGAACAATACAGCTTAGGGGACTCTTAAACTTTTAACCACTGACGGGTGAGGAATTAATAGACTTTTGGATTTAGCCTAAACATCCGATTAAGGTCGCCGTGAACAATACACCTTAGTAGTTTATGGGGACAATTGACCTCGGTATTTTTATAAAAAGGCTGTCACGCACTGGTTAATAACTGATCAAAAAACACGCGAAAGAATGTGCCAAGATCGACCAGCTGTAAAAAAAAAAATAATTTTGCCTCGTATTTTTATTTTATTTATTTATTTATTAAATTTATTTTTTTTATTGTAACCGGCCTCAATATCTCTCTCCTCTCAACTCAACTGTCTCTTTCTCCTGCTCCTCCATTCTTTCTCCTCCTCCTCCTCCTCCTCAATTCTTCCTCCTCCTCCTCCTCCTTCTCCTCCTCCTCCATTATCCCTCCTCCTCCTCCTCAATTCTTCCTCCTCCTCCTCCTTCTCCTCCTCCTCCATTATCCCTTCTCCTCCTCCTCCACCTCTGACGCCCGCCTCCCTTCCTCTCTCAACTCAACTCATCGGCCTCTTCCTCCTCCTCTATTCTTCCTTCTCCTCCTCCCCCTCTGACACCGGCCTCCTATTTTACCTCCTTCTCTTCATCCGACACCCTTCTCTTCATCCTGTCTCCTCCTCCTCCCCCTATGACACCGACCTCATTTCCTCTCTCGTCTCAACTCGTCTGTCTCTTCCTCCTCCTCCTCCATTCTTTCTCCTCCTCCTCCTCCCCCTCTGACACCGGCCTCCCCTCCTGTCTGGCGATGCTGAAACATGCTAACAGTTGTTTATAGATAACCCACGACGAATTATTTATACCAAGGCTGGGAAACAACTGTAACGGTCGTATGTCTTACACCCATACCACAGTCGTATTAGTTACTTCCCCGCCGTGAGGACGAGAACTGTATTTCCTCATCTCCCTCTGACACCCGCCTCCCCTCCTGTTTCCTATTCCCCCTCTCCCTAGACTATTCCTTCATCATCTCTTCTTCCACGATAAATGTGGACAAAGAGACAAGGGCAAAGACACGTACACAATTTACATATACATACATATGAACAAAGACAACAGAGAACAGAGAGACAAGAACAAAATCACAAATGAATGCAGAGACAAGTACAAAAACATTTAGTAAAAAACCAAAACAACATATTTTTTTTTTTTCTTGTTTATTTTTTTTTTATTTTCACATAAAAAAGAGTTAGATATGTTGCTTGTTTTTTCTGGCCTTCTTCTCTGGAATACAACTGTCTGAGTAGGCTGGTTGGTAGCCTGGTAAATATCTGTCATTTGGTGTGTAGTCATAGGTTGGCTGTTGGTCTCTCGACTGGTAGCCTGGTAAATATCTGTCGCTTGGTGTGTAGTCATAGGCTGGTTGCTGGTCTCCTGTTTGTCGGGCTGATATCTGTGTATTGAAGTCAAAGGGTGTGTCAAACATCTGACTGTCGGGTACATCAAACATCTGGTTGTTGTAGTTTGGTTGAACAACTGGGGCAGCACACGATCCACTAATGATGACTGGAATGGGTTGAATATCTTGAATACAGTTGGTGACTTGGTTTGGTTGTTTGTTAACTTGACTGAGTCGATCAAAGTCAGCGATAATCTCACTATGCATAGCGATTAACTGCTCATATTCTTGACGACTGAGTGTCATCCCTAATTTCGTTGGAAATTTGTTCTGGGTATCACCAAAAAAGCGACGGATGTGTAACGTGGTCGTTCCTCTGTAGGATGAGACAAACACTGCCTTGACACCAGTACCCACGGGTCTAACGGTCTCACCACCACGAGTCATGTAGACCCAGTTAGCAGGCACAGTCTTGAGTTCAGTAGTCATCTTAAGAATGCGTGACTGTTACCGCCAGCGGGTTTATATATACTAGTGTTTGAGCGTAAACCGGTTTCAGCTGGTTTTAGGTCATGCGTCTCAGGTCAAGGTCATCTTGTTTTACGTATCGCATGACTAAGCGCTCTACTAACCGATCGTTGACCCATTGTTTGTTTGAAAAGGGTTGGAGAATTCGGGTCATGCTCGCTCCACGCCCTTTCAGCATGATGAAATAGATAGCGTAGAGACCACAGGCGTTACTTAATACGTCTTGTAACACACGTGTGTTATACATCAGCGGTCTGTCTGAGTGATGGTCTATAAACTTGAGGAGGTCGCTGTGTAAGGGTGGCAGACCAAACGAATCAAAGTACTCACATTTACCTGATCCATCATAATACATGGCAATCCAGTGGGAACCTGGTTTATCGATGGGGTCAGTGTTTACGACAAACGCCGCTGCACTAGTTCTATCTAGGTGTCTAGGTAACTGATCTCGAGCGCACACTCTGACCTTTAACCGGCCCACATACGTATCAGCTAGTAGTATTCTGGTAATCTGGTCCGTGTCCATTACGAGGCGTAATCTGTTAGTACTTGTCTGGTCTTGGAAATTTCAATTATCCCGTCGTGCTCGGCGTAGACGACGACTTGTAATGGTTCTGGGGTGGGTGAGTTGAACTTAAATTCCAGTGTTAAAGGTCCAGTCCTCGGCATCTCAAACTGATCTCCGTCCAGTAAACTGGGACTCAGATCAAAGGCGTACAGAGTATAACCCTGTTTATATTGCGTATAGTCAATTGAATTACCGGCGTCTTTACCCACCAGACCCATCGCTAGATTAGTACCAAAAAAGGCTCGTACGTATTGATTACGGTCAAAGTCCATGGTTAAGGGTTTGCTGGTGGCAGATCGACCATCGACAGTTACGTTCAGATACGTCAGTCCAAAGGTTTGAAAATTATAAGGGTTAGCATTGAAGGTACCGTTAAAGGCGGTTGATGTAATAAGTCCGATCACGATGCGAGTGGGTGTTTGACTCATAAACAGATTGTCTTGGGTATGAGATAACATACCCCGAGGGATAGCTAATGTTTTTAGCACCACACGCTTGATCGGGAATCTGGCGTTGGTTCTCATCAAGGCTTTCTCGTGGGCGAGAGCGATGGCGGGGTTTAGTCTGGCTTTACGAACAACCAGTGTGGCATATGTTATAATCGAAGAGTAACCTACCGCACCGTCGGGGGCCAAAAGGTTAAAGGTGGATTTCGATGGAGTCAGCTTAATTTTTACATCCACACCATTTATCATGTAGCGATCTTGCACAAAAATGTCGGCGTGCAGTCGACCCATCATATCTATTTCTTGACTCTCACTGGCTAGTTGGCGACGTGTATATAGTCCTTTGTTGTTATCGCCTTGCGCATCATCGAGAAAATTGGCTGTATCATAGTAATAAAGCGCGGCTGAGAGATGACTTTTCTTGGCTTCCTCCCCATGGTTCAGAGTGGCTTCCAGGTAGGCTCTATACGGATATGTGTTTTCACTAGGAGTGATTAGCGTGTCGTTGAGTGAGACGTCCACTTGAGAAAACAGACTGTGCAGGTAATAGTTGACCGGGGCGACGTCGGCCGTGGGTGGTAGATTGTCACCGTTGGGTAATGTGACTTTTGCTCTGACGTGTAAAAACGTGTTAAACAGATCCAGATACTCTTCGCTTGTACCAGATATGACAAATTCTATAGGTGCGCCTGGAGCTAGAGACGCGAGTGGATGTATCTCCACACACTGCCCCTCTTCTACCGCCGTTTGCGTGGGTGGTACGCTAAACAGATCCAAACCAGAATGAAGACACTCACAAGAATGAGGGTGAATTAAAGCCATTATGCGAAAATATCCGAATACTTCTTCTTCTTCTTATGAGCTCGACGAGGAGCGGGGGTCATTTTTATACGTTTACTGGGCTCGCCAGGTGGCGCTGCGCGTCTTTTTCTTCTAAGACCGCTACCCGATTGGCTAACATGGTTGACAGCTCCTTGCAGTAAACGTTGACCGGCTTGTTTGGCATGGTCTTTAAAGGCTTCTCCAACATTCCTACCAGCCAAAGCATCTTGGGCCACTCGGAGACCCGTGCCGACACCTTCGCGGAGTAGGGCCTTACCTCCTGTCTTTAACCACGGTAGAATCGTGCGACCGAGTCCACTGAAGAAACTCCCGATACCACGGCCTCTCTGACTCCGACCACCCACAAACACTGGCATGCCATGACCAGCTTGGTTGCAGTAAAAATCTTCGTACAGTCTGGGATTTCGACGTAACGCTACGTATTTCACCATTATTCTAAGTCTGAATGTTTCCGCGCACGAAAATGTAACGTCAGCACTGAAGTTCCGTTGGCAAATGAGATCGTTGTCCCCGTCTCAGTGGTTAAAAGGATCTCCACCATATCGAAGGAATACCGACTCAATGGTACATAGTGTGGTTTGTCGTAGATGCGAAACACTGAGGCTGCGAGCTGGTTCATAACAGGCACTGTCCTTAGTAGTGGAACCATGGCGTCTCCGACTGGTCTGGAGGCTATGAGGTCGCAGTAGACGTAGACATTTTGCAGGTCGTTATTTACGTCTAACGACCCAGCACTTTCAACTATATCTAACAGCTCATGCAACTTGTCGCTAAAGGTAACAGTGGCCCCCGGTTCGATTATCTTCACGATGACCTTCCTTGATGTCTTGTTGAAATGGAATCTAACAAGCATCTTGTCACCCGACTCCGGGTCTTTCATTAGTTGATTCAGCTCCGCTATAAACGCCTCTGGTGAACTGTACAGCCCTGGGGGACAAACCCTTTTTATTAGTCCTCCGTTGGGTTGGTTATATCTTATCCACACTTCATTCACTACCACATTGCAGTAGCAGTTGGGAAACTGAATTTCGGCCAGACCCACTTCGTAGTGTTGATTCACCTCAATAGTCTGTGGTAACTTGACGAAATAGTGGCCTGGAGTATTATTGGGAAACATGTTCGGTGAAGCATTGCTCGGTAATGTCACGTAGAAACTCATAATTTAGGGTTCGGTAATAGGTAACCCAGACAACTACTTAATAGAGCAATCCACAGCTTACCCTCGGGTTCTTCGGTGCCGCCTCGAGACAGATTGAATAGTGAGACGCCAATGACGATGTATATAACTATCATCTGACAGAAGAAGACAATCTCTAACCGCGGTATTCGCTGGCCAAACAACCACCAGAACGAAGTTCTTTCGCTGGGTGAGTTACTTTGTGGGTTAGTTTCCGCGGTTTCTTCCATTAGTTTCGGTATCTGGTTAGGTCTGAGACCCAACTGTTGAATGACGAATTATACCCAAACCACTTCACTAAATACTCTTTACCACCACCTCTCCTGGGTCTTTCTTGTAAGATTGTTTCGATCCGATACACTTGTTTAGCGCCGACTGCTTGGATCTCTTCTCGATAGAATGAACCTTGAAGTTCCTCTCCCGAATCATCTTTTAGCACATATGTCACCGGATTGGTCTGGTTTATACGACTGACGGTAAAAAGTTCTTCTGTCCACGCGGGCATATATCCCTTTTTAAAAGGTTGTTTGGGTTGAGCCAGTCTGACTCGGTCCCCTTCTGTAAAATGGACTTTTCTTGATGCGGATTGCTTCTGGTACATATTATTCCACACTTCTTCTTGATTAGTATAGTTGACTTTCACGGGCGCCATGCGAATGGTTCTGTGATATGAACCGTTGTAGTTGCGGATCAGCTTATCTATCACGTCGACGTAGCGTAGTGTATTGGTCTTGGTGAAATACCGCCACATTTTTTCTTTAAGGGTTCGATTGAATCTTTCCACTATCGCGGCTTTAACGTCTTCGTTCTCGGTCGTAAAGAAATGCACACCTTGGTCTTTCAGAAATTTTAAAAAGGATCGGTTGACAAATTCTGATCCTTTGTCGGTCTGAAATTTTATAGGTTGTCTATCGGCAAAAATTTTACCCACTGCCGCCACTAACTCTTTCCCCGTTTTCTTCTTGATCGGGATGGCCCAAGCATATTTACTAAACACATCGAGACACGTCACTAGATACGACATCCCATCGTTGTATCTTTGTAATAGTCTCATATCTATCAAGTCGGCTTGAAACTGTTGATTTATACCACCGGTTATGGTCTGACGTCTCTGAAAACGACGACGGATCGGTTTATGTAAAGTATACGTATCCTGATGTCGTAACCACGCCTCTATCTTTTTAGCATTCAGTTTAGTGTTTCGTTTTAAGGCGGCGGCTCCACCGTAGGCTCCGGGATTCTGAGGATCGTAGTAATACTTTCTTAATTGCGCGGCCATTTTTCCCACTTGGGTGTGGGTATCCTACTCTTCTTTTTGTGTCGCCTAAGTCTGTAAGGCGGTGTTGTCTCGACTATCTTGGGCTCGACTATTTGACTACTTGATACTTCTTGAATAGGTGTCGGTTGACTTGGAGTCTCGACTACTGGTGCTGGTAAAAGGCTGACTTCGGGTTTTTGTTCCTTGATATCCACTGTGCCTAAAGGCTTTTGTCTGTATTGCTCAAGTCGATTCAGATACCGCTGCAAGGTTTGCTGATACACTCGAGCTTTCTCCCGCGGTGGTAGATCTTCGGTTTCCAGGACTTGTTGCATTTGCTGATCCAGGTCACGCAGGTTATCAGTTAGTGTGTCGGGTGGTACATAGGGTTTTTCCAACAGCCGGGGGTCGATCAGGATCATTTTCTTCATTACAAACCCACGACACCTTTCAACACGTTTAGAATAGGACCTAATAAAGCGCCTATGAATCCACCTTTTTGCAAGATTTGTTTCCGTTTCTTGATAGACAGTTTCTTACTCGTAAGGACTCTCAGACTGTTTTTGTGTCGCCGCAGACGCCTCTTCTGAGCCGGTGTCAGTGGAACATTACCTTTTAATACATTGTGACAGCACTCGCAAATTGATTGGACGAGGTCCGGCGACGCTGTTTTAATTACGGCTTTTACGGCAGTCGGTTTCGCCTTGCCCAAAAACCGCAGCATGGCCCCGTGACGTTTCACTCGGCTGGACATATTATTTAGGGACGTAGACGACTTGACGCTGATCGGGGAAAATACTGCTTCTTAAACGGAGCTGATCCGGTGTTTCCTGTCGAAGGTCAAAGAGCAAATACCCGTGTGGAGCCGATGTGGCGTCTTTAAAACTCTCTTGGACATATGACACGCGGCCTGGGTACATCTGTTTAGCCAGATTGGTAATCTGCGATCCGTCTCGAGGGTTCTTAAATACCACTAGGTAATGCGAATTCAAACTGATGGTTCTTTGTTCTTTATTCTTACCAAAGAGGTTCTGGACTATATACATAACGCTGAGGTTGCGATGATGACTACCCTTAGTAAATAATTTAGTCACTCTATCATCTGTCTCGGACATTAGGTCATCTATCACCACTAGTCGACGTCTATCTCCTGTCCATTTTTCCATATCCGGTAGACCTTCGTTAAACTGGACACCCTTCATAGTCTCATACATGGGTTGCCATTCTCCGTAACACCATATAACTTCCTCTGGTATCGGGTCGACCATGTCTGGAAGATGAGCCAGAAACTTTTTCACAAAGACGGATTTTCCACTCCCCGTTGGCCCCGCAATCAAAACTGTAAAAGGATGTTTCCATCTAGGATCCATGACTAATAATAAACACCTACCCATCCACGGCACATATTTTATATTCACTTGAACCCGCCCCGCCCTCGCACACACACACCCGATCACCCACCCCGCCCTCGAACACACACGCACACGATCACCCACCCGCTCCCCTCACTTCCGCCTCGCTGCCGCTCCGCCCGCGCATAAACATCTTTTAATCTTCACTCACCATCCACTACTACAACTAACAATAGCCGCCATCTTTAAATCACACAACAACAAAAAGAGACCTGAAATAGTAACAATAGCCGCCATCTTTAAATCACACAACAAAAACGGATGTCATAAGACCAGAAATAAGTTATGTCCCCTTTGGATCCCCCTTGAAAATGGGGATCCAATTTCGGGGGGATCTGATGACGTCATATATAGCTTATATAAGAAAAAATTGGGGATCCGGATCCCCATTTAGGGTGGCAAAACCTCCTACTATACTACTGGCGTTAGCTGCAGACAAAGACGTTTAGGTTGTCAAAGCGACTCCATCGATTAGCTTGCCAAGAAGTTCGAGATGGGCTGGGCCAGAAGGCAATGGCTGGGGTGGGGACACAGACTTTCATGGATATTTGTAATTTGCGCCCCATAGTAAAGGACGTTCAAAAATATATCCATCTATCTATCTACAACTATCTATCTATGCATCTATCTACCTATTTTATATTGCAAAGAAATAGAAAAGTCCGCTATAAAATTTTACGCATGTAAAATAAAGCCAGAAATGTTTCATAAACATTAACGACTTCTTAAATTGTCATCCGCCGTTTATGTCATATTTATATTTTTCTCAAAATAATATGTATGATTTCACACACAATTAAAAGCTGGTTAATTAATTTAAATCAGGTGATACATTTTTAATAGTTCAAGTAATGTCCCTTGAACAACTGTTATATTGTTATGTCCCTTCATGTATTATTGCGTGATAAATGGTCATTTCTAGCAGGCACACAAAACGCACTTCTAAACGTAAACTTCAGTCCCTACATGTAGATCTGGATTAAAGATTTTCTCTTTCACGGATTATTCAAACATATCAGTGATATTAATTTTGTGGAAGTGATATCGATAATAATGGAAGGGTATATGCCTGGGAAGAGAGGAAGAGGAAGGCCAAAGAGAAGATGGGTGCAGGATGTGGCGGATGATCTCCAGATGGGTGTATCAGACGCGGGACAACATGCTTATGATCGAGAGGCTTTCCGGAAGGTTGTTATGGGAGCGAGGTTCTGCAAAGGACATGCTACTGAATGAATGAATGATATCGATAGTTTTCACCACAGTGTAGATCTTTATTAAGGATTTCCTCTGTCACGGACTATTCAAACATATCAGTGTTATTAGTTTTGTGGAAGTGATTTCGATTGTTTTCACCACGTGTATACCTGTGTTAAAGATTTATTCTGTCACGGATTATCGAAGATGGAAAACCAAAAGGTAAAATGTGTCAATGTCAACACGAGAGAAGGTTTTGAAGGAGGAGAGTTCCATCAAGCAAACACACTTGTGTTTTCTATATCAGGACCTTATGTATTCCGGTTCAACTACTCGCTGATGGCGAGCATCTTGATGGGGCCTTGCGAGATCGGTAGGCAAGGGATAAAATCCATCTACCGTTTTGAGGACCCTAAAAGATGGTACCCTACGCTGACACTGGAAGCAAAGGTGGCCCATTATGAATGGCTTCACGGGATGAAGCATGAACTTCAGGATCCTAAAGTAACTATTGTAATTGAAAACATTGAGAAGGAAAAGACCAAGGCTATGATTCACTGGATGCCTACAACCACAAAGGTTGAGACAGTGAAGCAAATAGCCGCGGATATTTCAGGATATATAAATGCGGAAGTGCATAAACTTAAAAACAGCATGGACAAGTGGTTACTTCTGTGCAACCCGAAAGACCCTCTGCCACATTACGTGGACATGGAGTTGGACGGAGTAGAAGATAAGCTACACCATCTCTTCATCACAGTTCACCGGCGCCGTACGGCGTGTACAGTCTGTGGGGAGGACTCCCACTGGAGTAATAAATGTCCGGCTAAAGTACAAATCAAGAAGGGGCCTAGACTGGCACAAAGAGTCACCTCGAACTCCCAGACAGATCAACATAGTAATGAGGATGAAGACGGTTTCCAGCTGGTCACTAGGAAAAGGGGACGCTCAACCAAGAGCCTGTCTGACGGTGAGAGCTCGACACAAATAACAAGGAATGTACTGAACAGCTGGAAGACAAATCGAGCGGCTCAAAACAAGGCAAAAGAGGGCCTCAGACAGATTTGAACCAACCCCTCATTGACACGTGGACCACAGTGATTCTGTCACGCATAAAAAGGTCCCCTTTATAGATGAATGAAGTTCTATAGTGATGACTCGGCAAATATTGAATCAATATTGTAAAGAAAGACATGATAGCCAATTTGAAATTACCATGGTAAACAACTGATATTACTGTGTGAACATGTGTATATTTTAGCTTGAACGATGAATCTAATTATGTTACTCTTCTTTGTGTGACATCTGCAGTAAGTACCTGACGAGATGCAGCGAAATATGCCAGGCAATAAATCGTACTATATATGGTTTTGTCTTCGTTATTTTAATATTTAAATACATACAGAAATAATACTTTACTCAGGAGGGAAGGACTACAAAAGGGGAGATGGCATAATTTTGGGTCACATGAGTACTACGAGGGTTAAAAGATTCTGGGCAATCTCAGACAGAGTATTATTAGTGAAACTCATGGCAAAACTCTGGATATTAAAATAACACACGCATATGCGCCAACAGCAGACAGTAAGCGGACATACATATATTTTATAATGAATTAGACGTGACCTTGGGCCAGTGTAAAGAAGTTTAAAATGACTTAAATATCTTTTAAGTATGATCACAGAAGATGGCAGATTGGACAGAGACATCGAAATCACATGTCAAAAAGCTAGTGCACTTACATATCAACTATCACCCTTACTGAAACATCCAAATATACCTATATCCGCAAAACGACAGATAATAAACAACATATTAACACCAACCCTGTGCTACCAATCTCAAACTTTTACATTATCTAAATCACACTTTCGCAAAATCAACACCTGCGAGATGAGATGCCTGAGGAGAGCTGCCAACTTAACAATCCGAGACAAGGTAAAAAATGCTGTTATCAGACAGACAGTGGAATCAACACCTTGTGCCACATTTATAGAAAGACAGAAGATCAAGTGTGTTTGGCATTTCGTTAGAATGCAACACCATCAACTACCATCACTGGCCTTACATTAAAGATCATCTGCGACGAGACCAAGAGGACGTCCAAGAAGAAATTGGATAAGCATCAAAGACATTGTACTGTCACACGGAATGACATTATCCAATGCCGCCCATCGGGCGCTGGAGCGAACATTATTCCTCCCCACGACGCTTGACGGCAGAAGTGGAATATGATGATGATGATGATGATGATGATGATGATATGATGATGATGATGATGATGATGATGATGATGATGATGATGATGATGATGATGATGATGATGATGACACCAGGAAAAAAAAACTTTACAGTCTTGTGTCATGGCACGAAAGGGAGTCAACATGCCTTCGGAGGTCGCAATTTGTGAAGTGGTATGATCGCCCACGCCAGCCAACAAGGCACTTGATGATGACAATGATGACATTTTGATAAAATTCCCGCCTCGGAGCAAGAACGACAGAAGAGTTCCGATAATCAGAAGTGCCTCCCTTCACCGAATATTTCGACTACATATCTTCCTAACACTATCTAGGGGCGGTAGCCATCCATGTCATGACAGTGGACGTCTTTCTCCTGCAGTAAATTTACACTCTGTTTCCAGTTTCGAGACCTTGGAACAGATTTCTCACTTAACACACACTTGACTTTCTGAGACAGTAAACGTTTCCGGATTTTAAATGAGACACTGTTGCCTTCTGCCTCTGTGAGAGACAAGTCAGGCCTCGCCTTGTATACTGGGACGTGGACTATCTTTACCGCTGCGAGGTTGGCTACTAAAGTCATACCGCCGTAATGACGGAGTGGCCATAAGGAGTCCACTTGGTCCTTTTCTATGGGCATTTCCATGAGGCATTTAGAAGAAAGGAGATTAACAGACAATAAAAACTTAGTCTTCTACCGTCGTTATGTGGATGATATAATAATTATCACCACAGACGAACTACAAGCAACATCGTTCCAAGCCATAATGAACCAGACACATAAGAACACCTCTATACCTACAGGACACGAACACTACGAAGTGTTGCCGTCCCTTGATATTCTAATGAGACGTAGAGCAGACGGTGCAATTCAAAGATCGGAGTACCGCAAAGGAAACGTGAACTGGCCAATACTTAAATTTCCAGTTTCGTACACTGTCCAGTACAAACGTGGCTTAGTACGGACTGTCATAGACAGAAAAGATGTTAACAGGACATAAGTCAGTAGAGTAGTAGTCACACACTACAACCCGCAAGACAGGAATAGTAAGGGTTAACAATAAAACAAAGACAGAGTTAGTGACACTCAAGGAGCTCAACGGTTCACTGGGAAATGTAGGGGATCAGAGGTACAACCTTGCGAAAAGGCTAGCGAGAATTCTCATTCGTTGCGCCGACATCTTAAGGAACAGACACACAGAGCCGTCAGTGATATTTCCATGCAAGCTATTTTCGCATATCCTTTACATGACATCGCTGTTAACACCGGCATCTTACCACTGTTGTTGATTTCTTGACAACATTACGCTCAGTAGTTTGCCATAGCTTTCTGAGCGGCAGCTCACTTACCCCGTATGTAACCAACGCGACGAGAACCGCTACCAAATGTCGCGCGCTGTGTTACCCTACGTTGATAAACGGGATTACGGAGAAAGTCGTTTAACTCTAGACCAGGGAGACCGGCCCATACAAGCTATCTACACGAATATTGAAGAATTTACAACATCAAGAATTCACATAATGATCAGTTATTCTAACAGTCGCTGTATCACAATAAGTCTTTTCCTAGACGGTTTAACGACAATCCTAATCCACCAGTAGCATCGAGTGTAACCATGGAGGTCATGGCATTAACAAAGGCAACAGCCTGTCTGGAGACACAGACTTTCACCCAGGCAGGTTGTCTCAGGGACTCCATCCATGAGAGTGCTTAAAGGATCGAGATAGGCTGAACCAGACGGCAATGACTATAGACACAAGCAGGTTGTCTAAGCGACTCTATGAGCCAGCTAAGAAAATCGATATAGGCTGGTTCAGAAGGCACACATACTTTTACAGATATTTTTAATTTGCGTCCCATAGTAAAGGACGGTCAAAAATATATTTTACTACTATTAGTATAGCTTGCGACAGCCTGTGCCACTAAGAGGATAAAGACAAAAAATGTTACTATTGTTATGTTGCAAAAGTCTGTTTTAAACTTATACGCATAATAAATAATGCCAGCACGTTCTCATAAGCATTGACGATTCCTTAAGTTATTGTCTGCTATTTATGTTGAATTTATTTGTTGCTAATTACACTAAAGAATTTTTTACAGAAATAGAAAACTTCTAAATTTATTTATATCACATAATATGTTTATTTTATATCGAGTAATATCCCTTGAATAAATGCTATGTTGTTATGTCCCTTCCTTCTATTATATTTTTTTACTGTTGCATATCCCTTCAGGACGTTGTAGTCAATATCAGCATTTTTCAGCTGCTGTAGATGTACAAGGTAAGACTGCGCTCAGAAGTTTACCATTGCTTTCTGAGCAACCGGTTCACATACCCATGTAAGTTACCAGCGCGGCTCGAACCGCTGCCGATTCTCGCGCAGCTGCGTTACTCAAGAGAATATACTGGATTACGGATAAAGTCGTTTAACCTCTTGACCAGGAAGACCGGCACTATTGTAATTAGCTGTGTTCCATTCATTGTGACCAGTCCACAACCCGTTTAGACAGAATTGTTCATAAAAGTGGTGATTTATCAGCGCATTGCAAGCCTGTTGTTATGATAATTTACATATGCAGTAAGAGCCCAAGGATGTAAATATGGGATGTAAAATTGTATTATTTTTTACCATATGCATAATAACAATTTGTTTGCGTGAGAAAACTATTTAGATACATATAGAAATAATACTTTACTCGGCAGGGAAGGACTACAAAAGGAAAGTTGGCATAATTTTGGATCAAATGAGTGCTCGGGGGGTGGGGGGGGGGGGGGGGGGGGGGGGGTGTTAAAGGATTCTGGACAATCTCAGACAGAGTATTATTAGTGAAACTCCTTGGCAAACCTCTGGATATTAACATAATACACGCATATGCGCCAACATCTGACAGTAAGCGGACATATGTATATTTTATAATGAATTAGACATGGCCGTGGGCCAGTGTAAAGATTTTGAAATGACTGTCATACTGGTGGCAATGGCCTGGGTGATAGGAATGAGAGAGGTGACAGCTTAACCGCCTGGGCAGAATACCATGAAGTGATAGGTAACACCTGGCTAAAACACCACAGTCGATGGTTATATACGTGGACATGCCCTGGAATCAAACTGACTACATGCTGATTAGAAATAGATTCAGAAGCATGTTTAATTTTTTCTCAGCAATACCTTCACCAGGAACAGATGGACATAGTGACAACGTGCCAGTTATAGGAAAGATGAGGTTATTTAAAACCATAAAGATAACCCCAAAAAAGTTAGGTCTATTATTACTTAAAACAGACAAATGTACGTTCAAGAATTTGCCTCACTAAAAACTCGAATGGTACTTTATCGCACGCGTCTTCAATGTCGATCGCAATAACACATGCCTCAATACCTGAGTGAAACCGTCGTATACATCGTGGGCAAAACCCGCTGCGTTTACCCAGGTTTGTCTGCGTCATCGACACTTTCTAAAGGAAAGAGACGTAGTCTTTTATTCTTGGTGAATATTTATCTGGCAATTAATGTTGTTCTCTCTCTCCCCCCCCCCTCCCCTTCCCCAACAGCAGGCCTTGGATGGCCTATCGCTTGCATGGCGATATCTCTGAATGTTTGAGTGATCTTTGTTAAGCTTCGGTTTGTTATTAGCCCTATCAAAAGATGCAATGAATGAATGGTCCTCATCATTCGTGATGGACGAACATCCATTTGTATAGACCAATGAGCACGTGACAGTTCATGTGGTCAATATCACATAAGCCGATTTTACTTCCCAACACATTTCTGTGTACCCATGTTAATCTAGGTCGACCTGGGAGCAAAGGTCATACTTTTTTTTTTTTTAATTCCACTTCAATGGAGATTACATCACATGACCAGCTGTCCGACGGGTAAGCTTGATTTGACTTCTCCCCCACAGCACCCACTCCTATATATAGGGTCTAGTTAATTCTCTCATTGGTCATCATCATCATCTCATCATCTCTTATCTCAAGATGTGCAGCGTGGGAGCCGACAAGACCGTCAAGAAGACGAACGTGGAGAGCCTGCCTGCTAGCTGTACTAAAGAACCTGAAACTACAAGTATTACTGAAGCTACCACGAGAGAGAAGATCGACAGCCCACCACAGACAAGAGCCAAGACAACAGAGAAGAAGGAGGAGAAAGACACCAGAGCCGGGAACACCGACTCAAAAACAGTCCGATGAGTTGTCAAGCGGATTCCAGTGGAGCTGACAGATGAAGAAATCCTGAAGCAGCTACGAGAAGAGAATCTTCACATCCGATTCTTGAAGGCGGAGCGGCTCCTCACCTACTTCAACATACCTACAGCCTTGGCAGTTGTGACGTCGGAGGGCAGCGAAATGCCGACTAAAATATCAAGCATTAAGAAAATACAACAGCCAGAGATATTCATCACAAGAGTCAATCAATGTTCAAGATGTCAGAGGGTCGGCCACAGCAGAGCAACATGCCGCAGTGAGACGGAAATCTGTCGATACTGCGACAATCACCACGTCTTCAAGGAGTGTCCGCTGGCAAAGCTGGACACGTACTTGAGAGCATCCAACTACAAAAGAAAGTGCGCCAACTGCCTGGGCAAACATGGAGCAAGATACCTGGGCTGTCCGTACCTGCAACGACACAGAGACGCCTTAAAGATCGCCACCATCACAAAGACACCATTCAAGGAAGCAATGCGGAGGGTCGAGACAGCCACGGGTATAGCACAAGCTGAAAGAGATCAACTGCAAAAGCAGATAGACGAATTGAAGAAACAAGTCAAGGCACTGCTGACGCCGACTCCGACCAGCGACAACGAGAAACTACTGGCGGAAATAAAGGAGATCCAGCAAGACATCAAGCAAGAAGTGGAACTTATGGCCGAGTTGAAGCAGGAATGCGAAGAAATGCAACGCACCATAAAAACCGAGAGAGAGCGGCTAAAAGCTGAAATGAAATCAATTCAAAACAAATCAACAGAAGCCATGCAAGAGACCACAGAGAAGCCGCAAGAAACCCAACAAAAAACCGAGCCGGAGCTGCAAGATAAAACCAGCAGCCGAACCACGATGCCCGAGACACCCAAGGGGAAAACAACATCCCACCAGACGGCCGAAGAAAGACAAGATGAGAACCCTTTCGACGCCTCGGAGTGGCTTACAAGGGAACCTACCTTGGAGGAATTGGAGGAGTGCGTAGAAGCAAAAAAGAAACGGGCAAGGCAAGAGGTACTCAGGCACAAGGAATACATAAGGAGACAGGAGGAAAAAGGAACGAAGATGCCCAAGAAACTCAAGGGGAAACCGATATACCTGGAGTTATTCTATGACTATGACGTCCAACTCGAGTACTATATAGAGGACGGAGAGGCTGTCCCATGGCTGACCACCGAGTACTATATAGATGACGGAGAGGCCGTCCCATGGCTGACCACCGAGTACTATATAGAGGACGGAGAGGCCGTCCCATGTGCCATAGACCTAAACCAGGCTATGAATTGAGAGACACAGTTTGCACAACATGAGCTAAATAAGATTAGGAAAATGTGCAAGACGTTTTGGTGCAGGCGCGGAAGCGTCACGAAAAACGTCACTGAGAGATGAGTGAGACTTGGGCTGCCGTCCAGCTCGGACGCGGCATGTCTTCTGGAGCATGGCTAACAGTCCGTTATGCCGCTCTTTGTGTTCAGCAGTGTGTATGTCAGATGTCAGGTACATTACATTCCCTGTGGAGAGATTGAGTATCAGAAAATCGTCGACATATTAAAGTCAATTTGCGAGAGGAAAGTCTTTGTGGAGTTTTGTTCCAGTGGCTGTGTTTTGGTCTTCAGTTGAGCAAGGAGAACTAGAAGGTATCAAATATTATTGTTATTATGTCAAACCCTAGATGCATCGGTAGCCTCCTTGACAACGCTTCTTGACAAATGGGGTTTCGTACCGCTAGTAATGATTATGAACTCATGATTTATTATCAATTTATGACATATTTGCAGTAATTTAACGAATCGAGCAATATACATATGAAGGCCAAGGTCATCTAACGATTCTTATAAAAGATCGATGATGTCATTGTATTCAAATAATTTTGTGTGGAATAATCTCTAACAAAAATGAGTGATCACGTCATTATGTTGAATGTTTACAACATATCCGGAAAAGACAGTCAGTCATCTAACAGTTTATAATCTGAAGAATTATATGAATAACGAAGTACTATGAAAATTTCAATCATAGTTACGCATAAAGTATACGGAAAATAAATCAATTGTTGGCCGAAGAAATTTTATTGAGAAGTCAGAACAACAGATGAAACTTTGGAATGAAGAAGGTAAATTCAAAGACATGGAACTGTTTTATGGTTGTAATCCAAGGTTCAAAGCATTGTTCATTGTGTCTGATGTATCACATAATGAAATTCAACGGCTGTAAAACGTTCATACGGCATTGAAGATTCATTTAGCCACCATTAATTATTACGAACATTTGGTTGAACAAACAACAAATTGACAGTACTACCAGCAGAATTTACATAAGTTCAGAACATGTGATTATATTGATCTACATAAACATTTCATATTCCGGCGACACGAACATCATAACATTATATAACATGTCGTCAAGTGTTACTCAGTTACTGATGGTTCTGAAGATTTAATATCTTTATTGCAGTTAACGTAGATTTGAAATTTGGACTCAGATCACGATACCATTTGTCATTTGATCGTATTCAATTACCATTCGTTTGCAGGGAAATATGGTCAACGTGAAATGAATCGACATATAAACTGGTGTGGTCATATTTGTGTTAAAGTGAATGAAAGCGTACATGGACAGCTGTTACTCACTTCAATTAGACGCATGTGTGATAGGCTTGATGGAAAAAGAAAAGCATGAAAATTACATTCAGACAAGTTGAGTCAAGATGTTGTTCGACGGTATTCGAAAGTCTCGACTGTGATCAACAGTATTACTGGTTCATCATTTGAATCCGTATCGTTTGTTCTCATCTACTTCGGATGCTGACCTTCGGATGATAACAGGCACTCTGAAAGAGACAACTACCGATTATCTGATAGTAACTAGTAAAAAGATGCTAATAAAACGGCATCGAACTGTATGATACACATGTCAGATTCCGTGTACTCCAGTTCACATTTTTTGTCTCAGATACTTGATCCTTGATATTGTTATTGAAATGCTTGATCCTATGTGCCAACATAATTGTTGTTACACACAAGAATACGTCAAGAAAGAAGACAAACAGTTATCAGAGGAATTGTATTTATACGCGGTTCTCCAAGAACATTCGAAAGAAATTTCTTGAAGGATGACAACACAAGACTATAAATTTACATCAATTTCAAACAGTCGTAGTACATTGAACTTTGAAGGTTTCATTAATCAACGTTGAACTCCTGAAGCGATAGGTTTTGGATGAAGACAAACTGATACACGTTAACATTGATAATCGAACAATTGGATGAAATCAATGGAATCTTATTTCAAAATCATGAACCAATATTTTCAGAACATGCAAATATTATTCTTGTTTTGAATTTGAGAAATCTCGTGAAACAATGCGAATGCAACAAAATTCAAGTATGCAGGACATGCATAAACAATTCTTGAGTACAGTAAAGGTCAATTTTGAGAAAAAGAATTTATCGAAACGTACAGTGTTACACAGATCGTCAAGAAACCAAATGATAATTACATCTTAAAATACGTATTTCAATTAAGACAATATGAACTACATACACGAAACAGTCTACATTCAATTATGAAGCTAAAATCATGACCAGATGTTACTGGTTAGTCAAAACCAAGATACTCAATCATACATTATCAAAAGACGAACTTCTTTGGTTGCAAATCTGAGGGATATCAATGCATATTTCAACTTTATGGATATTTTCTCATATTTTGATGGTTTTGAAGAATTATTCAAACACATTGAATCATCAAACCCGCAAATGGCTAATCATTTACGTCTATTATATCGAGACCAGAAGAAATTCTTATCAACGTATTCAACATAGACTATAATCGATCGCATTGGATACATCATTTCGAGACTTCGTTATATGAATGTCCGATTATTCAATCATTAAAGCTACTTCAATCGTTCTGTACAGTGGAATATTAGTTTCAGAGGACAATCAACCATGGATAACAATGAATTTATCAGTGATAGATTATAAACACACGACATTATTAAATTGAGCGTAAACATATACGGATATGGTCAAAGAACTGTGTTATAAGAAGGAAATCTAGATACTAAAAATATTAATGACATTTAAAGACGTACCAGTCGTCGAATACACACGAGGAAGGCTGAATAATAATTTAATTTACATCATTCATTGTCATAAATAAAAGAATTTCATGTTGTTCTCACGTGAATCCAGCACGTGATTAAGAGTGTTCCTTAGTTTAAGAATAGTAAATTAGGTGAATGGTGTTAATTTGTTTTCTTCGTTGGTTATAGTCATTTAACCTGTTTTAATTATGCTAAATTTTAGTATACAGATCCTACATATTTCTTGTAGAATATCCATGTGGTCTGGTAATTTAGTTTTGATTTTGCTGTTACTGCTTGATCATCCGCAAATGTTTGCCATTTGTCTTTATCAAGGGTAATTGCAGTGTTAGATAATAAAGGTACAGAGGAAAACACACGTGGTGTGAGGGTGCAGTGAGAGGTGTGCTGGGATAAAAGCAAATCCCCTGAGCGGTTATAACAGTACACTAGAATTGTACCAAGATATGCGTTACATCTTTGGACGAATATGGAGGTGTACTATGGACTTACCAACGTCATTAGACTAAGAAGTTTGGGGAAACTCTTTGAGCTGATGCGCTAAGGCAGTCGATATCATACCGAGATATGGTCGTCAGAGAGTTAAAGATGATTTATGGATACTAACTTATATGGTTAGATCAGCATTTTACTAGCACCGATGGGCAGATGAAAGCATTATGAGTTAGCTTCTCTGCATACAGATGTGAGCATTGGGCAATGATACCACATTACAACAGTTGATTGAAGAAAAAGATTTATCCTGCGGGAGTAATGTTCATGAAGATATAAAGAGGATTAGATTTATCCTTGAAGGAGAAGAAAAGAATAATTACGGAAACACGTTTGGTTAATTGATCATTATTTACACAAAGAGAGCTGGTGATATTGTAACATTGCTGGTTTAATGAATTATATGGTTGTATTATTGGTTAGTTAGGTACTGATTAGTTATATTATTATATTAAATAATTATTAGATAAATAATGAATCTTAGTAAGACAGACGACACCACTCTTCAGATGTAGAAACAGAATAAAGTGACAAAATGTTTTCAACATTTTGAAAAGTTGGAGGGGGTGAATGCCATAGACCTAGATCAGGCTATGAATTGAGAGACACAATTTGCACAACATGAGCTTAAAGAAGATTGGGAAAATGTGCAAGACGTTTTGGTGCAGGCGCGGAAGTGTCACGAAAAACGTCACTGAGAGATGAGTGAGACTTGGGCTGCCGTCCAGCACGGACGCGGCATGATATTCTAAGCATGGCTAACAGTCCGTTATGCCGCTCTTTGTGTTCAGCTTTGTGTATGTCAGATGTCAGGTACATTACATTCCCTGTGGAGAGATTGAGTATCAGAAAATCGTCGACATATTAAAGTCAATTTGCGAGAGGAAAGTCTTTGTGGAGTTTTGTTCCAGTGGCTGTGTTTTGGTCTTCAGTTAAGCAAGGAGAACTAGAAGGTATCAAATATTATTGTTATTATGTCAAACCCTAGATGCATCGGTAGCCTCCTTGACAACGCTTCTTGACACCATGGCTGACCACCGAGTACTATATAGAGGACGGAGAGGCCGCCCCATGGCTGACCACAGAGTACTATATAGAGGACGGAGAGGCCATCCCATTGCTGACCACAGAGGAAGCAATCGAATTAAAGCAAGAGCTCAAAGAAAGACAGCAAGAAAGTGAGAGAAGGCTCGCTGAGGATAAACGCATTGAAAAGCTTCTACAGGCAATACACGGAAAGGAGGCAAAAATACCAAATAAAAAGTCCTTTTAAGGACTGCATCTAGACAAGCTAGACGAACCAGCAGCCTTCACCAACAACAGACATCACCAGATGAGATGGACACAAAAGACAGCCGCCACCAAGCCCCAAGCTGACGTCATAGACACAAAAGCAGATAAAACCAGTCCGAATCAGGACCAACTCGTAAGAGTGCACAAGACAAGAATTAGGGTGAATGAACCCACAAAAACCACGGACATCAACAATAACTACAGCTGAAAGACGCAGGTTGAACGAGGCCGAATTTGGAATTTTTGTTTTGAAAATTGGAATTGGAATTGGAATCTCTCATTGGTGTCCCCAGTGTCAGACTCTACACCACCGTGTAAGAGAGACACATGTAGCAACCATTTGCCTAGTGGCCTAGGGTTACCACACTTGTTTGCCAACACAGTTGCCCGAGATCCAAGTTCTAGCAATGGGAGTGCTGCGTCTTTGGGGATCATCTCGGATCTGGGGTCGACCCGGCCTCCTAAGATGAATACACATCATCATCATGTGTCATGCTAAATGACTTAGACGTTCGTATATTTCCACAGATCTGGGTCAATTGTATCGATGATATTCCCCCGTGCAACCGTCTCAGGCCACACAGCGTGACTTCCCTTGTTCTGCCTCTCCTGCCGCTGATCTTTCCAGTCGTCACGATGTTTTCCCAAGGCCACTCTTCTCATCACGTGACCAACAAACATTACTTGTTTGTTTCTTATATTTATTTATAATGCTATAGTTTCATTAGTCTCTTCCGAACTGTCGCTGTTTGTTTATTGTATTAGCTTATAATGCTATACTTTTATTAGCCTCTTCCAGGCAGTGGTTGTTTGTTACTTTGGTCGACAAGGGTATTCGCAACATTCTCCTCACTGAATACTAGACAATAACAATACTGTTACTGGCATCTTGCCGTCTCTACATAGGTTAGTGTGTTTAATTGTGCTTTAAAACAGGCATACTAACCTCTCAATAGCACAAAGCCTGCGCTGAATTTTAGAGACCATGTTTTGCCTATGCAGCATGATCTCTCTCTCTCTCTCTCTTCCTCTCTCTCTCTCTCTCTCTCTCTCTCTTCCTCTCTCTCTCTCTCTCTCTCTCTCTCTCTCTCTCTCTCTCTCTCTCTCTCTCTCTCTCTCTCTCTCTATCTATATATATATATATATATATATATATATATATATATATATAAATATATATATATATATATATATATATATATATATATATATATATATATATATATATATATATATATCGGTCTAGATAGAGGTATACTAATAGGCATACTACCTCTCCATAGCACAAAGCCTGCGCTGAATTTTAGAGACCATGTTTTGCCTAGCAGCATGATCTCTCTCTCTCTCTCTCTCTCTCTCTCTTCCTCTCTCTCTCTCTCTCTCTCTTCCTCTCTCTCTCTCTCTCTCTCTCTCTATCTATCTATATATATATATATATATATATATATATATATATATATATATATATATATATATATATATATATATATTGTCACACGTTTTCTTGATGATAATATCAAGGTTCTTGATGATATTTGCTTGATATTATCGTGTGATGGTCGTTGTCTAGGTAACGATACACATGGTGTGTCAATGAAGATATCTGTCTTGCAATGTAACTCACCCCCGCAGTGCATATTCACCAGTTATGAAACAAGATTCAGTTGGCGCACATAATGCTTTATTACAGAAATAACACAGACTCACGGAACATATGTATATATCCAGAAACAATGTAATCCATAGATTATAAATATCCTCCTCACAATTTAACCAGCACACATCAATGCCTTCTCACGGCCTGCTTCTTATCACATCCACAAGACAGGTAATCCAGCTACTATCCACGGCTGGATCTCCCACAATACAACCCACACATTGGGTTGGAGCCACTGCTCAACTATGCAACCCACTCTGGGTTTAGGCCTACACTCGCTACAGAACCCACTCTGGGTTCAAGCCTGTCTTCACAACTAGCAGAACACCACAACACGGAGATCTCTCTTAAACGACCTGACCCGCAGTCGGTCTCTTCTCTCACTCAGACTACCGATCAGTTCGGCATCTACACATCAACTGTCCTTTGCCCCATCCCTTGGAGTCCACACTCACCCTTCCCATTATTTCTAAGGACTGGCTGTTTACTCATAGCCAGGTCAGTCACTTTACTGTCTCCCACTTTCATCTCCATTCTTTCTCATGCCCGGTCACTCAACTCAATGTCAATGACCCAGGCTTATGTCATCACCCCCCTCTTAAAAGAAAACTTCGTTTTCAAATATTGGGAGACTAAAACTTACTAAACATGTGACCCAGACATATAGCCTGGGTAGCCCTAAGTATGGCTGCACCTTACTCCAGCTACCACCCTAAATGATACATCAAATGCTCATAGTACACTCCCATATTCCCCACACATAAATACAAACAACTTTCTATCTTGTGTACCAATGCATGAACTAATACATCACATAATAATAATAATAATACATCATAGAAAAGCATTATACCTATGTACCCACAAGTCTCTTACTACTTCACGACCACACAATACTATTTGTGTACCGACCCTATATCAGGTGGTTCTGTTCTTGCATTAACCCTCCTCTGATTCCTGTCGATGCTGTGTCTACCTTTCATGTACCCATGACTCATGGTACCTCTACAATTACAACATCTGTTTGCTATCCCTAGCCCTGGGTCAGTAATGTCGCGAACACTCTTTTGACCTGACTCAACTTTCCTATCTGCATATTGCATCGTTACACTTGAGTCTCTGTTTAGTCTGAACTCTTTATTCAATCTTGGCCCATATATCTGGCACCTTGCTTTCTGCTGCATACGCCTTATGCCTATGTGCCCTGCCCATGCACTATCCTGAGCTGTTCTACTATATCGGTCTCCTTGTGCTAAAGGTACTGCTCCTTGCCCACGTGCAGTTTCACTATCTGAAAAGCGGCGAGTGAGAACATTGTTCTTCCTCTCGAAGCACCATCTACCTTTCTTTGACTGCCTATGTTCTACTCTCCTACACCCTTGGGAACATTTGTTCAGAGTAGTATCTTGTCTCTGGGATTCACTAGCACTATATTTGGGATCCATTCTCATCTGCTCCGCTGTACTATCCTTGTCCTGAGTTCCTGTGTCTACTTCAAGTGCCTCTTCTACCTCAGCTATACTCTCTAATTTAGGTTCTCTTGTGGTAACTACCTCGTTACTGCTTACACTATATTTTCGGTCCCAATAAACTACTTCCTCTTCTGTACAATCTTTAACTCCTATAACATTTCCTATGATCAAATCAGCCACTGGTGAGTCCAAAACACACGCTGTCACTATTCCAGTGATATATGGTGTGTTTACTGTTATTATGGCTACTGGGTAGAACTCTACTGTGCCGTTGAATGTTATGCATCTAATCTTTCTCCCTGTATAATCCGAGGGATCTATTAAACTTCTCCTCACTCCAATAGATGTACATCCGGAATCCCTAATTGTTAACGCTGGTCTATCATTGACAAATCCCTGATGCAGCTTCAAACTTCCTCCTTCATGGACTGCTGATCCTGCTTTCACTGTATGACCACATATTAGGGCTGGCTGACTGTCTTTTTCAAAAAGAGGTTTGCACCCACTACAATCTTCATTGTTCAGCGTCTCAATTACTTGCGCTGCATTTGAGTGCTCTGTTTCTCTCATCCTACATTGATGGGTGACATGCCCATTCTTTCCACATTTGAAACAAGTAATCTCCCTTTTAGTGTTGTTCGTTGGTCCCTCTGATGGTTGTGCATCACACTGTGCTGCCTTGTGTCTCCAGCTCCCACAATTCCAACATCCGGCATAATTTTGACGTCTCTGGAAGTTCCCTCTTCTATATGGGTACCGTCCTACTCTACCAACATTGTTTCCTCGGAAACCATTATCTCGAAGTTCTTGCTGCTCACCTTGCTGTGCTGAATCCACACTTTTCGCCATTGGTCTGATGACTGGATTCTGGTCCTGTTTAGTGTACGCTGCACAGACTATTTCCTCACTCATTAGTTTCCCAATAGATACGTTAGGATGTGCAGTCATGTAGTTTTGCCCTAACTGAGACATTGTGTCTATGTCCTTTGGCTTACGTTCCTCAAAGAACGCCACTAAATTAGAATTGCATGCAGATACTACCTTGTCTCTTAACATTAGATCTACTAATGTATTAAAAATCTTTCCCTACTTCTGCAAGCTCCATCCATTTGTTAAATGTATTCTTTACAGTGTTAACAAAGTCTGTGAAATCTTGATTTGTCTCTGGCACTAACTGTCTAAACTTTGTCCTATATCCATGCTCAGTGAGTTGGAACTTTGTCAGCAAACGTTGACGTAAGATAGTGTAGTTGTTCCTTTCTTCTACAGGTAAATTGAACATGGTGTCTAGTGCCTTACCCGTAAGAAGCTCCCCTAGTCTAATAGCATACTGTTCTTCGGGGATGCCTAACACTTTCGCTGATGCCTGATATCTGTCAAGATAAGCTTCAAGGTTGTCTCGGTCCGTAAAGTATGGCAGTTTTAGTCTCTGTGACGACTGCGACGGTTTTCTACTTTCCTCACTTTGACCCTTCGATGCAAATTCTAACTTTTTAATAGCAATTTCCGCTTCCATCTTAATCTTCTCTTTCTCAATTTCCATTCTCATGTGTGTCTCTCTCTCTTCCTGTAGACGCTTTGCCTCGAGTTCTGCCTGTCTCTGTTCTCTTTCGGCTTGTCTCTGGTCTCTTTCAATCTGTTGTTGTTCTTTTGCTTCGGCATACTCTTGTAACTCTTTACCCTTCAGGCCTATTCGTTCACCTGCTTCAATATATTCCATTAAAGTAGGCATCTTGTACTTGTGGACACGTTGCTGTCTGTCAGCCAACTATAAATGTGAAGACTCTGCTGTTAGTCTTTGTGTCACTTCCCTACGTACACCACAACTCCCTGTGTACGTAAATTCGTAGTGCTAAAATATCACTCTGTACTCACCCAGTCACTATATAAGCACTAGGTAGTGAGGGGGGGAAGTATCATCTATACTCCCTTATATCTATATATCTATGACCACAAGTTCATGAAGTCCCTGGAAATATTGTTAAACATACATATAAATACATATACAAACAAATGGATGATAACACTAAGTGATGACTATCCAACGCTAGACTTCACAAGCTGAGTACACGGAGACGATGATCACACAGAAATAAACCACAGTAACAACCACAAGCTTGTGTAGAGACACCCACAGTGCGCGTAAAATATAAACTGACTCAGATACCACTAGATAGTAGACACGACAAAAGTTCACAATAATAACATATATCCGAACACAGCAAATATCATATGCAAATATTATGAAAAGAAAGAGAAACAAAAACAATTTATAGCATCAACATATACACAAATCTGACGTCAGACAACTCGGCTCTAGATATTGGTTAAGACTATTTCAATGCCACTGCACGACACGTTAACTCATTAACGTTTTTCTTACAAAAATATCGTAAGCACCAGAAAGAATATAAATTTGTGTGCTGTATCCCGACTCTCGAGAAACACCCCAAAATTCCCCTACACCTGACAAACACCGGACCACATACAAGTAATAGCTTAACAACCGAAAACAATATTTATAAGACAATGAGCAGCAAACAGAATGTCCAAATCGTTGGCCGATAAATATGTGCCCACTAATCCGTCGCCACAAGTTCTTATTTTGTTCGTGTTAATAGTTATTCACAATCCGCTTGAAATGTCTACGACGCTAGATTTCAAACCGACTTCTTGTTTTGTTGAGTGGTTATTGAATTCACGTGGTGATCACAAGTTCCAACTGTCGACAAAAGTTGAAGATGATAGTGATATCCAAACTGTTCTGTCTCGACACAGTCCGTAACGTTATTGGACTTTCTCTGTACGTGGTGGCACCACAGTAATAATCCAAAGTGTTCTTTCGATTGTCGTACGAATTGAAGATGATGGTAATTGTCCCAAAATGTTTTGGATTGCCTTTACCCGACAAGATTCACCAAAAAGAAAAGGAGGATGGCAGCCAATGTTCAGCGCTTTAAATTTGGATATATAGATCCTTATTGGCAAAGAAATACGACAATGGTTTCGATGACGATAAATTAAAACTGTTTGGTCATAACAGAATAATGATGACAAAGGCTTGAACAAAAACGAAACATCAAGTCTGGCTTTCTTTCAAAACAACCTTGTTTATCCCGATCTCCTGTGGAAATTCCCAGTAACTTTCCACTGTCCCTAACCTTGACCTTGCCGGACACCTCAAGTCAGTACCTCAGTCTTCTTTGTCACAATAATCCACACTGACTGTCTGTAAAATGACCGGACACTTTTCCGTCATTCAAAAAACACTTTCCACCCAACCTCTCAGCCCCGACACGGCTGCTCTTTTGACTCCGTGGAAATTTTCTCAGTAACTGCTTACTGTTAAACAGCCTTGCCTCCTAAGGTCAATCTTCTTTCTCTTTATCACTTTCAGTGGAAAATACACTTTACACCACTAACCCGCCCCAACTCTGGCGGTAGGGGCACTGTTTCCACCCACTTTTGTCACCCCTCCAGGTGAATACGCAAATGTCAATTCTGTGTATCCTACACATCCATGATAACTCTCCTTCCCGAGAGTTCACTGTCCTCAGTACTTTACCTGTACTGTGCACTGTCCTCGTAAACAGCGCTGACCCTCTCTCAACCCGGCCTATTAACTGCGTCGACACAGTCAACTTGCAACAACACAGTGCGCTTGCCTTCGCACACACACACTTGTCAAATATCTTTGGTTCCCAATCCTGTCATTATCACCGCCAGCGATGTCCTACACACACACACACACACACGCTGCCCTCGCCACTCTGGATTCAACACTGGTCTTTCATCGCCGCGTCTGCTAGTTTCAGCACTCCTGCCTGGTATCAAATTTACCTGTCACCGTAATGGACTCTCCCGGTCGATTTGTACTGTGTTATTTCTCTGACACCCCCACTCGCTTTAGCGATATGGTTGGTTCCCAATTCACCTGTAGTGGACTTGACGTGAACTGTCTGTAGCCAGTTCCCGCACGGAGAAAAACTCAGTGTTTATACGGTGGACACACTCCGCTGTCCACCCTCTCAGCGAGGAGCCCACAAATATCTCATAATGACAACACTGTCTATAATGCTCTTGACCGTACGTAGCCTTCCAGATACTCCTTACTAAGCGACGAGACCCCAGATTGTCACACGTTTTCTTGATGATAATATCAAGGTTCTTGATGATATTTGCTTGATATTATCGTGTGATGGTCGTTGTCTAGGTAACGATACACATGGTGTGTCAATGGAGATATCTGTCTTGCAATGTAACTCACCCCCGCAGTGCATATTCACCAGTTATGAAACAAGATTCAGTTGGCGCACATAATGCTTTATTACAGAAATAACACAGACTCACGGAACATATGTATATATCCAGAAACAATGTAATCCATAGATTATAAATATCCTCCTCACAATTTAACCAGCACACATCAATGCCTTCTCACGGCCTGCTTCTTATCACATCCACAAGACAGGTAATCCAGCTACTATCCACGGCTGGATCTCCCACAATACAACCCACACATTGGGTTGGAGCCACTGCTCACTATGCAACCCACTCTGGTTTAGGCCTACACTCGCTACAGAACCCACTCTGGGTTCAAGCCTGTCTTCACAACTAGCAGAACACCACAACACGGAGATCTCTCTTAAAACGACCTGACCCGCAGTCGGTCCTCTTCTCTCACTCAGACTACCGATCAGTTCGGCATCTACACATCAACTGTCCTTCGCCCCATCCCTTGGGGTCCACACTCACCCTTCCCATTATTTCTAAGGACTGGCTGTTTACTCATAGCCAGGTCAGTCACTTTACTGTCTCCCACTTTCATCTCCATTCTTTCTCATGCCCGGTCACTCAACTCAATGTCAATGACCCAGGCTTATGTCATATATATATATATAGTATATATATATATAATATATATATATATATATATATATATATATATATATCGGTCTAGATAGAGGTATACTAATAAGCATACTAACCTCTCCATAGCACAAAGCCTGCGCTGAATTTTAGAGACCATGTTTTGCCTATGCAGCATGATCTCTCTCTCTCTCTCTCTCTCTCTCTCTTCCTCTCTCTCTCTCTCTCTCTCTCTCTCTCTCTCTCTCTCTCTCTCTCTCTCTCTCTCTTCCTCTCTCTCATCTCTCTCTCTCTCTCTCTCTATTTATATATATATATATATATATATATATATATATTATATATATATATATATATATATATATAATATATATATATATATCGGTCTAGATAGAGGTACTCCAGAGGAAAATCAACACCAATATATCTGGAACAAGAAAAGTTGCAGAAGCTGACAGATAAAATAGCAATGCTTCTAACTGCCCGCCTGTCGGAGCTTTGATCCTAGGCCAGTTGCCGACCAAGACTGAGGGTCAGGTCTGCCCTGCCACATCATTTAGTCTTTAAAAGGAAGCATGTAGTACCGTCTACCGGCTTACGGTAGCTCATTCATATCTAACTATGACCTGGCTTACAAGACGGTAAAATCAAACAACAACAATATTAATAATGCACACGCTGACAGGGTATTAGTTTTAGTAATACATTTATTTAGATATGACATGTACACACATTATTATACATCCCGTCGAAAACATAGTATATGTGACGATGTTAGATATGGTAGAAGACTTACAACATGACCTGGGTGACTGAGAAGATGTCCATGTGTGGTTGAGATGTTGATGTTTGGGAAGATGTCGATGTGTGGTTGAGATCGTTACACAACGATATCTTCCTAAACATCAACATCTCAACCACACATCGACATCTACCCAAACATCAACATCTCAACCACACATGGACATCTTCTCAGAGAGAGAGAGAAGATGTCCATGTGTGGTTGAGATGTTGATGTTTGGGAAGATGTCGATGTGTGGTTGAGATGTTGATGTTTAGGAAAATGTCGATGTGACGTTGAGATGTTGATGTTTGGAAGATGTCGCTGTATGGTTGAATGTTCTTTTTTTAAAAAGATGTCGATGTGTAGTTGAGATGTTGATGTTTGGGAAGGTGTCGATGTGTGGCTGAGATGTTGGTGTTTGGGATGATGTCGCTGTGTGGTTGAATGTTGTTTTTTTTTTTTTTTTTGTTTTTTTTGTTAGGAAGATGTCGATGTGTGGTTGATATATTGATGTTTGAGAAGATGTCGATGTGTGCTTGAGATGTTGATGTTTGAGTAGATGTCGATGTGTGGTTGAGATGTTGATGTTTAGGAAAATATCGTTGTGTGGTTGAGATGTTGATACATGGGAAGATATCGATGTGTGGTTGAGATGTTGTTACATGGGAAGATATCGATGTGTGGTTGAGAACTAGAATCCCTGTAAATGTTTACAACTCAAAGCTTTACTTATTGAGCTGAGGCTGCGTGATGACTTGTGTGAAAATACTAGCATGGAATCCAGCTTGGCACACACATGCAGTGAAAGATGGTGAGATGGGGAAATGAATGAAACATAGAAACGCGAGTACTGAAATGTTATATGGAAACCTGTTCAGGTGTTTGACATGTGAATCATAGGAAGTGAATCAACACATTAGGACGAGCTTGGAGGCATGGGAGACGTGATTTCAGAGACGATTGTTGGGAATATCAGGGTAACCAACAACGATTGTCTGGAAAAGGCTACTGACAGTGGAACAGTTTACAGAACTGTTAGGAAGAGACCAACAGTATTCTCTGGTCATGTAGTGAGAGGAGAGGCAATGGAGAACACGGTGACGACTGGAAAGATCAACCGTGGCAGATTCAGCAGCATACGAGAGAAATCATTCCCGATAGTCTAAGTCATGGGTGGGTACCATCACAGACTTGCAACAGAACACCAAGGACCGACATCTGTGGAGATACATGAACACAGACACTGTTTAGCAAGAGAATACGATGATGATTCTTTACATACATAATTTCGATGTCTCACTTCGATGTTTAATTCGCCTTTAATATAAAGCAACAGAGTTTATTAATTACAGCAAATTTTCATTTGGATTCGATTTATTTTACTTAAAACATTCTTAATCCTGTAACTTGATATGATACTGCCCTTCAACGGATAAACTCTTATTCAACTTGTGATTTCATCATCTGATTCTTTTCTTCAGCTTTCCTTCTTTGTCCCCCGATTTCATCTGATGAGCTCGACTTCATCGTATCATTTGATCTGATTGAGAATCTGCTTTTCTATCAACTTTTGCAGTCCGGGTATTTCACGTGACTTGACCAAACAGGCTAGCGTCTTTTCACTGTACAAGCAGACAATTGCAGCCACATTTTAGCAGATGTGTTAAATCTTCTAGTGAAATCATCCCGGAGCCTTTCAAACTCATACTGAAGTCAACTAATGAAAAGCTGTAAACATTTTAGCAAAAACAGCAAGGTTATGTTACCACTACCATCTCAGATAATAACAATCATGCGTAAAAGGTAAAATGTTGAACTTATATATAATAATGCGTAGAAAAACCCCAAAACATAAATAACATGAATCATGTGAACAAACAATATACATTATCTATGCCAGTTTATAGCCCAGAGGATTGACAAGAAACTGCCATTAAAAAGCCTCTCAAAACTGGCAATCGGTGTGAGGAGAAAGTCACCTCTTTCTGAGCTAATAATCCCAGGACAGGAATGTGGCCATCCACACACATCTTCCCACAAACACATACATCCCCCAACCATACACTCATCTCTCACACACATACACCCACTCACGTACTCATCCATCAGCCACCCACACCCACACATCACCCATCCGCCCATCAACACATGCATCTCTCATCTACCCTCCGACCCACACACACACCCCAACCACCCAGCCAAATACACATCAACCATCCTCACTTACATTCGTCATCCAACTGCACATACCACACCTCCCCCACTTCTCACACATCTCCCCTCCCACACAAAACTCCACCCATAAATACATTACCCCACACACACATCCCGCACATGCATTCCCCATACACATCCCCGCCCACACATCTCTCACCCACACACACATCTACATACCCACGCACACATCCCCTACTTACAAACATCCTCACCACCCACACATACATCCTCCATCCACTCACATTTACCCCATCCACACTCACACACTCCCACCCACACAGACATATCCCATTCACAGACACCTCCCCCCCCCCCCCCCCCACCAATTACACACCCATCCCTTAACCCATACAATCTCCTACACACCAATTCACCCACCCAAATACACATTCCCTATCCACATCCCCAACCTACCAAAACCCACATACTTCCAATAATCCTCCCAAATATCCCCCCCCCCCCCCACACACACACACATACATCCCCCACCGGCTACCATCCCTTCACCCATCCACACATCACCCATCAACCCATACACATCCCCCACACACAACCACTCCACACATACATACACCCGCCCCCACCCCACACACACACACACACACATCCCTCACATACATACCCACACAAACATCCTCACATCTAGACACATACATGATGCCTCACATGATCACTGAAACTAATAAGAACAAACTTCCACACTTTACACACAGTTGAGACACTGACGATTGTCGTGAGCATTCTCGCAAAAATTGTAAGAAATGCAGAAACAATTGTACATATACATTGTGTAGCGTAAAAATTAGTGATGCAATTCAACTCTCTCTCTCTCTTTTCTCTCTCCACTCTCTCTCTCTCTCTCTCTCTCTCTCTCTCTCTCTCTCTCTCTCTCTCTCTCTCTCTCTCCTTCTCTCCCCCCCCCCCCCACCACTCACTAACTCTCTCATTCACATCACTGTAATGTTATATTATACATGATAAAATCAAGTGGCATACAAAATGATAATATGAAAGATGAGAATACACACACACACACACACACACACACACACACACACACACACAAAATATGGAATGGCATGTTACAGGACAATCAAGTGGCACACAAAATGATACCTCGTACTATGAAAGATGAGAATGCATAAAAAATATGGAATAGCATGTTACATGACATGCGTGCGCTGAACTCTCTCTCTCTCTCTCTCTCTCTCTCTCTCTCTCTCTCTCTCTCTTTTCTTTTTCTTTGTTTACATACACACACTCTCACACTCATTCACTCTCTCTCTCTTTCACTCACACTCACTAACTCTCCCACTCACTCTACAGTAATTTACATGTGTTAATTTTATGCATGTTAAAATCAAGTGGCATTCAAAATGACAATATGAAAATGAGAATACACAAAAAATATGGAACAGCATGTTAGATGACATGAGTGCGCTCAACTCTCTCTCTCTCTCTCTCTCTCTCTCTCTCTCTCTCTCTCTCTCTTCTCTCTCACACACACGTACGCACACACATACAACATACACACGCAAATACACACATATACCCACGCACATAAACACACCTACACACATCCACATACTTACGCACATGTACTCACATAAAACACGAATACACACTCCCTCGCATATATGCATGCATGCACACTTACACACACAAACATATACACATACATACACGAGCACACACACATACATACACACATACATACACACATATACACACGCACATACATAAAAACACATGTAAAAACACATGAACGCACACGTTAACACACGTACAGACATACACACACAGAGGCACACACAGATATACACATGTATACACACATATATACCCATACACACATATACTCACTCACCCTATCTCTCTCTCTCTCCATCTCTCTCTCTCTCTCTCTCTCTCTCTCTCTCTCTCTCTCTCTTACACACTCACTCGATCTCACACTCACTCACTCGCGCACATACAAGCATACTCACAAATTCTCTCTTACTCACTCTTCCTTACTCACTCACTCACTCGCTGACTCCCCGTGGGAGATGTGGTATCCTACTGGCTAGCACACTGGCCTACAATCATGTGTTCAAATCCCTGTTGTTGTTGTTGTTGTTGTTGTTGTTGTTGTTGTTGTTGTTGTTGTTGTTGTTGTTGTTGTTGTTGTTGTTGTTGTTGTGGGAACCAGGTCGTTCCAGTCGTTCACATAAATAATTTGACAAATGGTGACGACTCTATCTCTACCATGGCAGGCAACAGTTGACACATTTCCATCATGTGCATCAGGTTTTCAAATGTGAGTGCAAGGCTTGGGTTCTGAATGTCATCCATCGTATGTTACCTGCGGCTTGACTTTCAAAAAGGTGGGATGACTTTCATAAAGGTGTCCTGACTTTCACAAAGGTATCATTACTGTCATAAGCATGTCATAAGTTTCAAAAGCGTGTCATGACTTCCATTGTGCCCATTCTTCACTTTGCTAATTTTCATAACTTCAAATGAATTTTGTTTTTTCAAGAATCTCCAAGTCTTCTATATTTGTGTTTGTTTTTGTTTCAATTAAATACACGCTTAAACAAACATATAAATATTGACAACGCCCTAAATCGATGTTCATTAGCACATTTTATAGAAGGCAATATTGTTTATTAAATACAGCACATATACTGGTGGACTGGACATCTGTTTTTGCTAACATGTTCTCATTCTGTGATTTTTGCTGATTTTGTACTTTAAATGATAATCTCTTCTCCGCCGTGTGATTTAATTTGATTAAGATGCAGTTGGTTTGTCATCTTTTACAGCCTGGATAATTCACCTGACCCGATAAACGTCGGTTTACTGACAATTTCTGCCACTTGTTTAGCACACTTAAAGCATCTTTTAGGGGAATATTCCTCGTGCCTTTCAAACACATATTTAAGTCGGTTAATGTGAAGCTGTAAACAGTATACCAAACATAGACGTATTATTATGCCAACACAATGTGATAAAATGCAATATGATACAACACGTCACTATGAAGAATGTGCAAATCTAAAGAGAAATATCATAAGACTTAGAAAACAAAAAGCAATTCACAAAATCAATAAAATGCAGCAACTGAACTGACTATGAACACTTGAACCATTATGAGACCTCGTTCATGCTATTGTCTGATACTGATGATAAAATCTGGCTAGAAGAAACTGAATGAAGATCTGAAAGAACTGGTTGACTTTTTGTTATTTTACTGACAGCAATTGACGGGGTTCGGGCACCATGACAGAGCTCCGATGTGGTCAGAGGCGACGACCAAGGAACGCAAGGAAACTGTTGTTCAAGAAATCCGCGAGGAAGCGTACGAAAGGAGATGGCTGCCCAATAAGGGCAGCAAAGCCATTGGATGTCATGGGAGGCGTACTGAAGAATACCATAATTTGGAATGAAATCTGGCCCATTGCATCACTTCGCCTAAGTTTTGTCTTCCGATTCCTGTGTGATGTCCTGCCATCAGCAGCCAACCTGGTCAAGTGGGGTAAAGCCATCGACCCGGCCTGTCCCCTCTGTAAAGAGACAATCCAGACAGCGAAGCACGCGCTGTCTGCGTGCAAAGTGTCAAGGCCGATTCACATGGCGCCACAATAATGTTCTTCCTGAGCTGGCAGCCATAGTGGCTGAAGCCAGAATGCGGGCGAAGAGAGGGACCGGGGCAAGGCAAGGAAAGACGCCCGGAGTCATGACCCGGACGGGCCTGCCCCCAGAGAGTGTCAAGAAGTTTTTATCATTGCAGACTCTTTGTTTATAGCGACAAGGACAGACTTCTTCTTCTTCAGCGTTCCGAGCCATTGAGGTGCTTTGCTGCAAATACAATCCGTCTCCATTCGTCTCTCTGGTGGACCTTCTCTTGCCAGTCGTTGATTCCAAGTGCTTGTAGGTCTGTACATGTATTATCTCTCCACCGCCTTCTTGGTCTACCTCGGGGTGACAAGGACAGACTGCAAAATCATATTAATAAACTGTGTTCAACATGTAGGAGATACAATATGAGTATAAATACAGCCAAAACCGAAGTAATGCGAGTTAGCAGATCGCCGGGCCCACTATGTATACAGATTAATAGCACAACTCCGAAACAAGTTAAAGAATTATAATATCTTGGAAGTATGATCACAGAAGATGGCAGATTGAACAGAGAAATCGAAATCAGATGTAAAAAAAGCTAGTGCACTTACATATCAACTATCACCCTTACTGAAACATCCAAACATACCCATGTCCGAAAAACGACAGATGATAAACAGCATATTCACACCAACCCTATGTTACCAATCTCATACCTGGACTTTATCCAAATTACATCTTCGCAAAATCAACACCTGTGAGATGAGATACCTGAGGAGAGCTGCCAACTTAACAATCCGAGACAGAGTAAGAAATGCTGTTATCAGACAGACTGTGGGATCAACACCTTGTGCCACATTTATTGAAAGAAGATCAAGTGGTTTGGCCATGTCGTTAGAATGCAACATCAGCAACTACCATCACTGGCCTTACATCAAAGATCATCTGCACGAGACCACGAGGACGTCCAAGAAGAAAATGGATTGACGACATCAAAGACAATGTACAATCACACGGAATGACACTACCCAGTGCCGCCCACCGGGCACTGGAACGTAAATTATTCCTCCCCACGACGCTTGACTGTAGAAGTGGAAGATGATGATGATGATGATGATTATTGACGTTTGGAAGCCGATGTATAGCAGTAGCTAGCACACTTGGCGGCCTACCAGACTGTTATGAGTTCGAATCTCCATCACCGCGGCTAGTCGATCTCGCCTACAATGGGCACCAGAAAATGTTTTCGAAAGAAACGCCGGTAGCCGTGATATTGACCACGTGGTATGTTTAAGCTGTCACTCACTGAGTGCCGATTGGTCTATACAAATATGGGACCAGCACCATCAAGGTCTGCCAGTCAGTTTGTGGTTCGTTGTAAAATGTGATAATATCACAGCAGCACCCCATGCATGTTTTCATTTTATGCATAACAATAAAGGCAGCCTCTATGGTATAAATAATATTACAAACAATTTTTTTTTAACCCGGTGACACAGACATGATCAGCGGTAGAAGAGACAGCTGACTAAGAGAAATGATGCTGGATGGCCCCTGCATGTTTTCATTTAATACATAACAATAAAGGCGGATTCTGTGGTATAATTAATAGTTAGCGCTCTTGTCTGCCAAGACACTGGTACAGATTCCATCTCCAGGTGAGCTAGAATTATGATTTAAAAACACGAGCCTCAGCGAATAGAAAAACACACACAGATACAGGCGAGCGTTTCTTCCGAAGCCTTTATCAACTAGGCAGTACAGACAAAACAATAGAAACAAATAAACACAAAGGAATACCTATCTACAGTGTTTCTCCGAAACTTTAAAAAAAGTGCACTGGGGCTTATTTTCGGGGGATGCCTATATATATATATATATTTTTTTTTTTTTTTTTTTTTTTTTTTTCAGATACAAAAATCTACATTTATTCATGTATCCAATTTTACATTTATTCAAAACATTCATGACATCTTCTTCTGGAACATCGTCATAACTCTCCAAATCCCCAATTCAGGCCTGAATTTCTTGCGACTCCATTTCCCGTAGAACCACTGGCCCAAGTCTTTATTGTCCAGCAATAAAGCTTTCCTTGTCCACGTAGCCTGCTCGTAAGGCATTGGTAACATGCGTGATGAGTGAGAGTTACGAACCACATCCGTTAATTTTCAAGTGCCCACCAGTGGCGTCTGTACTCCGACTGGCCATTCGGCAACAAGTCTCTCATTTTAGCTGTCGCTCTTAACTAGGGAATAGAGAAACGTTTAAACATCTTTCATATGCGAAGAATTCTTGGTATTAAGTGGCAAGACAAAATCACAAACACTGAAGTATTGGAAAGATCAGGTTTGTGTGACGGTTTATTCCATGCTCAGTCTTCGTAGTCTTAGATGGATAGGAGGAGGATGGATGATGGTAGAATACCAAAGGACATCTTTTTTAGTGAATTACAGATGGGTAAGAGATCTCAGGGTCGGCCTCTACTACAATACAAAGATGTGTGTAAGCGGGACAAGATTGATACAACCATTGATAATGCGCATTGGGAGCAAGTCGCCGCTGAACGCGTTGCATGGAGGGCAAACATCAGAAATGGATAAAGACAAAGGAGAAAAATAGTGCAGATAAGTCACACACCGAGCGTGTGTGACGTAAGATGGTGCATGATGGTGGAAATGACCACGTGTTCACATGCACCCACTGTGAACGGACATTTATAGCGCAAATTGGCCATATCAGTCATATTCGCTACCGCCATAGTTAAAAGTTATTATGCCTTTTTAAAGCACAAACTATCGTCTGTCAAGACGGCAAGGTGCCGATGAATGATCTTAACTAGGGTTTATTTTAGGGGTAGGTCTTGTATTAAAAGTATCCTGGAAAATCGTGCTAGGGCTTATTATAGGGGTAGGTCTTATTTTCGGAAAAACACGGTATTTAGATAACACAAAGGAATACCCATCTATTCTGAGGTAGTCCCATCAAAACAATTTGAGATCTTAAAACGGATTGATCAACGGAACAACAAAACCAGAACAACTAGACAAGTATTCATTTGTGTTCAAAACGTTCGACTGTATCTGTATGTGTTTTTCCCATTCGTGGAGCTTCTTAGTCAAATTATATGTTGTTATTCCGCCTGCTAGCCATGGGGGAACAATTTTCTTAGAACACAAAATTTTCCAATAACATACAATTCATTCATTCATTCAGTAGCATGTCCTTTGCAGAACCTCGCTCCCATAACAACCTTCCTGAAAACCTCTCGATCATAAGCAAGATGTCCCGCGTCTGATACACCCATCTGGAGATCATCCGCCACATCCTGCACCCATCTTCTCTTTGGCCTTCCTCTTCCTCTCTTCCCAGGCATATACCCTCCATTATTGTTCTCTCCAAACTTTCGTGACGTTTCAAGTGACCAAAATATTTCAATTTCCTTTGTTTTATCGTCTTTAATAGCCAACCTTCTTCAATATTCAACTCTTGAAGTATGGATGCATTTGTTCTCTTTACTTTACCCAAGTTATTCTTAGAACTCGTCTATAACATTTATATTCAAAGGCGTTTATGCGCTGTTCAGCTTGTTTAGTAAGTGTCCATGTCTCACAGGCGAATGTTGCAATGGGAAAGATGCATGCTCTTAAAAATCTAATTTTTGTAGTTCTATCTGTCCCACTCCATAATTTATTCAGCTGTTTTAGTCTTTGAAGAGCAATTGATAGTCGCCGTTTAATTTCTTTCATTGTGTCACCGTTGTTGGTAATCAATGAACCAAGATATTCAAAATTTTCCACTACCGCCAATTTTTCCCCATTAATGTATATTTCTTTCTCCATAGTAGTTTTATCTGTATGCATTATCTTTGTTTTTGCTATGTTAAGATATAAGTTGTGATTTTCACTATTCAATTGGGTTGAAGCTATTAGGTTTTCTATGCCATTCTGTGTTGTGGATAGTAATACTGTATCATCAGCATATCGAATCTCTGGTATGTCATGACCGCCGATATTTAGGGCATCATATAGCTCCCTGTTAATATCATCTCTTACATTTCTCATTATATTTTCGGCATACAGGTTAAACAAATAGGGTGACAGCACGCAGCCCTGACGGACTCCTTGCTTGATGTCAAACCAATCTGATGTCCTCGCCATCTATTCTAACTGCTGCTTGTTGGTCTAGATAGAGCATTTTTATGAGTTGTACTACATGTGATGGAAAGCCCATATTCCTCATGATTTCCCAAAGTTTCTGATGTTGTACACAGTCAAATGCCTTTGAATAATCCACAAAACATGAGAATAGGTTTACATTAAATTCTCTGCACTTCTCTATTATTAAACGCATGTTGAATATGTGATCTCTTGTTCCTCTTCCTTGTCTAAATCCAGCTTGAACCTACGTTAATCTCTTCTTCCATTTTCTTACGAAGTCTTCCCATTATGACTTTTAGTAGAATTTTACTTGCATGACTGATCAGGGCAACAGTTCTATAGTTGGTGCATAATTTCAGGTTGCCCTTTTTTGGTATTGGAATGAAGATAGTTCTCTTCCAATCTTTTGGCCATATACCATATTTCCAATCTTTGTACATAATGCATGATATATGTGTATGCTTTCTTCTCCTCCCGCTTTAATTAGTTCAGCTGGTATCTCATCACATCCAGGTGATTTACCATTCTTCAGGTTCTTTATAGCCCAAGCAATTTCATCTAATGAGGGTTCAGGTTCTGTCTCTGCTGCCATTGGCTCATGTATCTCATTCATATCCTCACTGTCACTCATATCATACATTCCACTGCAGTACTCCTGCCATCTTTCTAGAATTTGTCTAGATTCTGTTAAGGTATTTCCCATCTTGTCACAGATAACATTCAATTGAGGTTGAACATTTCTTGTCAATAACTTCATTTCTTTGAACATTTCATAATCTCTTCCAGTCTTATGATATTGCTCTATTCTGGTACAGCAATCTTGTATATATTGATTTTTGTCCTTTCTTGTGTTCTTTCTTATTTCTCGAGTTAAAGATTTATACTTCATCCTGCTGTTATCGGATTCACCTCCTTTCTGTTTCAGTTCCCTTCGTTGTTTTATTAATTCTAATGTGTCTGATGTAATCCATGGCTTAAGTTGCTTTTTCTTGGTCGGAATTAAATCTTTGGCTGCAGTTATCAAGATATCTCTAGCTTGTACTGCCAGTTCATCAGGTGTCATTTCTTCTTGTACAGACATCAAGACCCCAAAGCGATTCCTAACTTCTACAGTGTATGCATCCGGTATTTTTGTGAGATCAAAACGAAGTGGCCTTGGTCCTCGGATAAGCTTTTTGAGTTTTAATTTCAGATCTGCTTCTAATAACTGATGATCTGTCATCACAGTCTGCACTACGTAGGGTTTTTGCAGATGTTATGCTTGATCTCCATCTTCTTTGTATTAAAATATAATCTATCTGATTTTTGGTAATACTGTCTGGAGACTTCCATGTGAAGAGTCTTCTTGGATGTTGTTTAAAAAGCGTGTTGGCTATCGTTAACTCATTTTCTGTGCAAAATTCAATTAATTTGTCACCTGCATCATTTCTATTTCCTAATCCAAATTTTCCTAAAACGTGTCTCATTTTCAGTTCTTCCTGCACCTACTGTTGCATTAAAATCTCCCAGTATTATTGTTATATCATTATGACCAATCTTATTTAATGTGTCTTGTAGTGTGTTGTAAAAATCGTCTATTTCGTCCTCCTCTGCTGTTGAAGTAGGTGCATATATATGTATGAGAGTTGTGTTTTTTGGACGGCCTTTAAGTCTAATAGTGAGGATTCTGTCACTAACTGGATTATATCCCATTAAAGATTTTGCAGTTGTCTTATCTAAACAAAATGCCACTCCACCCTGGCCTCCGGCGTCTCTACCAGAATAAATGAAAATACTTCTATTTTCAGTTGTAAAATGTCCCTTGCCGCTCCAGCGATGTTCACTAATTCCTAAAATTTGAATGTTTAACCTCTCAATCTCATCACACACAATTCTCCTAGACAAAATTCTCCTTTAAGACACAATTCTTCTGTAAGACACAATTCTCCTATAAGAGAAATTCTTCTATGAGAGACTATTCTATGAATTGATGTCTGCGACATGTAAAGAGTTTGAGAGCAACACGGGAAAATAACTCCCACCGTTTGCTGCATGAGACAAGATAACTCACCTAATAACAAACACTCCTCTGAGTGTAAATGTCTGTGCTTCACAGGGGCCATGAATAACTTCATATAATTAGTAACATATTTCACAAAAATCAAAACAAGGATCAATATGAAAACAACACAACAGTATACCGTGATGGCAACTAGACCATGACCCTTGTATTCTATAACATGAGTTTCAAGTAAAGAGTTAAAAAAATAACAGAATAACGCCATTGACATTTAAAACAAATCACACATTTGAAAATAATCTAAAGTGTGAATAACCTTTCCTACAATTGTCAGCGGGTAAATTGTTCTGCATCAGGCAAATGACCCAAGTAGATCCACAATAGCTTTTTGGGGCCAAGGGCCATCCAAGGACCCCCAGGGCAGAGGCGTAGCACCCCAATACGGGCCCCAGCTATAGCATACAATTGCAGGCCAAGGCATACGTGTGGGGCACCCCCGCCCCTCCCCAGGGTGCCCCGGTATGCCGGCGTGATACCTTTTTTAGAGATGTGCCCACCCATCGTATATATCAATCCATGAAGTGTCTAGGCAAGGACACGTATCAGTAGCTGCAGCTATACTCTGCCGATATGGAATAGAAAGAAAAAGCAACGGCTGCAGCAGGATATAACAATATGAATTGGAAACAAATAGGTATATTAAGCTCCTGTGAGAAGAAACGTACTAAACATCATCACGTTGCCATACCTTACAAGGAGATCCATAGTGCCACGAAATACAGATGAAAATTCGAACTCAGAAGCTCTCAATAAATATATAAAGTGAATAATAAAATAAAATACACACAAACGCGTACAATACGACACACAGGACGGCCGACGTTTCGATTCTCAGAATCTTTGTCAAGGACAGGACAGCACGGATAGATAGGACAACGAAATATAAAAAGGACCCAAAAAAAACCAACCACTACGTATCCATGTGATAGCAGAAAAGTGGGATTTGCCAGATGCGAAGGCGCTCTTTGGCTGCAGAGTTTAAGTATAGTGGGTTGCCAGATACTCTACCGATCTCTGCGGCCGCCGATGTTGGGGAATACTGTAAGTTCCACTTGGCGAGAATGGGAAAGGGGTCGTGCAGTAAGCCATGTTCGTCTATGCGAAAAGAGTGTGACGAACCACTTAAGGCTATGCCTGGGTTGCGGCTACAACCGTCTGAAGAGAGAGAATGGAAATCATCAGTCGTGAAACCACGCAGAGATGAGTTTTAAAGTTTTGCCAGCATCATTTCCATCCCCCATTTAGAGAGATGAATCCTATGCCGAATACATCGTTGCATTCGGAGCAATTTTACGCTCCCTCTAGAGACACACATTTTATAGGGCTTAGCACACATTTTATGTGACCCGGAAGGAACCTGGGCCAAAGCTGCAACTTTTGCATTTGATGTCTACGAGGGCTTCCAGGATAAACAGGAGACAGTGGCGGTAGCGCTTGACCTGGAGGATGCGTATAATAGGGTTAGGTATGATCGGTTAATACACACACTGTTGGACATGGAGGTCTGCCCTTGCCTTGTTAGATGGGTTGCGGCAGTCCTTTATGAGCGTAAGGTTGCACAGCGCATGGGTACCTGGATTTCTGACCCCTGTACTATTTCACCTGGGTTGCCGCAGGGATCTGCCTTGTCCCCAGTGCTCTTTAATGTCTACACCAGCAAAATCGCAGCTATTGAGACACCAGGTGTGGGTAGAATCTTGACATTTGCAGATGATGTGCTGGTGTACAGACAGGGCAGAGACTGGGCCAGTTTGGTGAAAGACGTACAGGTGGCGGTAAACAAGGTGACGGAGTGGTGCAGGGACGCAGGGGCCATTATAAACCCAGACAAGGCATCATTCCCTGGATAACTGGATCGTCAAGGCAGATGTCCCATGTATTATGTTGAATGAATGTCCTCTTAGTCGAGAGAGTAAATTGAAGTGCATTAAGGGCTATGGCAGCAACCGAGGTAGATCAGTGGATGCTGTACAGGATCTTTCAGCAGTTAATAATTTCTGTCATTGAGTATAGTTTGAGGATGCTGACAGTATCACAAAGCCAGCTTGAAAGGTTGGAGCGCATACAGAATGCTGCCATGCGGTTAATACCGGGGTGCACAAAGGACACACCAATTATCTGCATGAGGCATATCCTGGCGCTACCTACAATGACGGATAGGCATAGGGTTCTTCATGCCAAATGGTACCTGAGAGTTGCTTCAGACAGGGATGACCCGCTGCATGCAGAAATGGATATGGTAAAGAGTCTTAGACTAAGACGAGGCAGGTGCAGAACTTTCTATAAGTCAGGTGTGTGATCTAGAGACTATAAATCGTGAAAGAGAGTGGTTTGAAGTTCCGGAAGACATGACGGACGGGCACAATATAATAATAACACTGAGTCGTGAGTGCAGAGAATGGGCAGCGGGCAGCACTGAGTTTGAAGTACAACAGCTGATCCAGAGCAACACACATCAAGGTGACATTGTCATCTACACCGATGGGTCAGTGGTGAGAAACAGACGTAGTGGCTGGGGCTTTATTGCAAAGGCTAATGGACGAGTCTTGAAAAAGGAGAGTCTGGCATATGAGACTACGACCTCCAGCATGAGAATGGAGGTGGGGGAAGTAACAGCGGCATTCCGGTGACTAGAGGAGACCACTGCAACACATGTTGTATTCATTACGGATTCAAAGAGTATGCTTAGTAAGGTAGAGAAAGGAATGTTTCGTGTGGAATGGCTCTCGTCGCTTCAGAGGTCACAGATTGTGAGAATTATATGGATATTTTGCCCTGGCCATGCGGGGGTATGGGGGAATGAACAGGCTGATAGGCTAACAGGGAATGCACCTCTTAGTGGTAGTTTGCCTATGGACAAAGGGGAGGTGGACGTGCGCTTGTGGGACCAGGTGGAGAAGGCGGAGGAACAGATTGAGAACCCATATGTGGAAAGAATGAGTTTGCGGGCGATCGGCAGGGGTTCTGGATGAATCTCAAAACTGAGAGGGGAAACCAGGAGAACGTTTAATCAGATAGCTGTTGGAACGTTTAGTAGTATGACTCTTCGCTGGCTGTTGAACGAGGGGATGGAGCACGTATGGGAATGTCCTGAGTGCAGTGATGTCGGTTCTTAACTCATCTCAACTCAACTCAACATAGGACGTACCAAATCATGCCAACCTGAGAGCAGCTACAGGAGCAAGAGTGGCAGTATGGGATGCCATACAACCGGCGGAAGAAGCCACACTCGCTGGGGAAATAGCCCATGCGCGGTATTGGGTCCGCACGGCCCGACTCGAGTGAGCGGCAGCCACCCGGGCGATACCCAACGCTGAGAGGACAGGTCTAGGACGGGATTCAGTACGCCCGGGAGTGGGAGCAGCTTGAAGCCGAGACCACTGCAACCCTGCGATTTGTTAACGCCAACGAAAGGGGGCGGTTGAGATACCGTGTCCGTGCGAGCCAGAAATTAAGCCCAAAGCCACGCAAATAACTTCATGTCGAGCCACCGCGAGCCGTTGAGCCACCACACACAAAGCCACACAAGCTGTATTGCATCCCGGCCGAGTCACCACGCGAGCCAGCCATTGAGCCGCCACGCCCAAAGCCGCACAAGTCTATCCAGCCAACGGCCGAGGCTGAGCCACCGCGTCCTCGCGAGCCAGTCATTGAGCCACCACGCCGCAACACGCATCTCCTTGCTGAGCAACCCCCGTGTGGCTTCAGCGACATCATTGTCAACTCTGACGGCCACATCAGGGGTCCAGACGTATATCGGGGAGAGGATGCTAGTGCGGATAAGGAATTCCTGTTTCTATGAGGGCAGAGCTGGCCTTCCTCCACGCGATACGGCCAGCTCTAATTGTGATGAACGAAAAAGATTGAGAAGACTTCGCCACGGTCATATCTGCGAAGAGCCGCTGAGGGATGATAAAGCGAGAGGCCACTGCCACATTAGCGGCCAATACCGAGGCGCAGCTCACAGCACCTGCAACGTCAAGCTGTGCATCTCTCCAAACAACCTGGGGGTGCCTGTAGTCTTCCACAGTTTAAGAGTATATGATTCTCAACTCATTATGCAGGCGGCGGTAGACTTGGACTTGGGAGATAGAACTGTGATATTCGAGACGAAAGCAGGTGAGTGGGGGGGGGGGGAGAGAAAAAGGTGGATGACGCTAAGATCACTTGTTCTTGAACAGCTCCCTAGACAGCCTGGTGGGAAATCTAAGCGAGCTGGCGCCATACTGCAGCGCATGAAGCAAACCAACAACCTTAGAGGGTCTTGCGCGCACCCCCGGAGGGGGCATAATCTCATTCGGCGGAATGGTGCCCCACCAGCACTACCACACTAACTCTATGGGAAGCACTAGATGGCAAGTTTAGGGTGGAAAAACTCCGTTGCGCCGCAATGATTGCGGCACATCTCCTCCTCTGTAAGGGCGTATAACCCCTACGATTATATAGACAGCGTTAAGCGTGTTAGACTGTCTGTCCCCAAAAGAGGTCTTCTAAAGCAAGCTCAACCAAGAAGGTATCAGTGATGCCGACTACGCCCACGCTCAAAACGCATGGCAGGTGCTCGGTTGTAACAAAGTCGGAGACTCCCACGACTTGTACCTGAAAACAGACGTTCTCATGCTGACAGATGTCTTCGAGACATTCCGAAATACCCGTATGCAAGAGTATAGGCTCGACCATGCCCATTACATCAGTGTGTCTAGCCTGGCATGGGATGCGCTCCTGAAAAAAAGACGAAGGTCCAGTTGGAGCTCCTGACTGACCAGGACATGCACCTCTTCATCAATAAGGGCCTCCGAGGTGGCGTCGCCATGGTCTCGAAGCGCTATGCAGAAGACAACAACACCAAGCCCCCGGGCTACGTCCACGAGGCCCCGAAAATGTAACTCATGTACCCCATGCCTGTCGGAAAGTGCGGCGAAGAAGATGACGGCTCTGGGACTATCGTCCAGCTCATCAGGGCGAGACTTGTGAATAAGACTGAGGATACTATGCTCGCTGTACTGTCATTGAGTGGGTTCTGACTTCTTGACGTGGGGACGCCTATTTACCGCACTGACTGAGCGACACAGGGCGTTGCTGGGCTGCTTGACAAAGACAACCTCCAGCTGTCTGAGTGGACAATGTCTGGAGTAATAAATATGGCCGACCACCCAATCACCGAGGCAACTGCTGCTCAAGATGCGGCCTGGAAAGTCTATGTGGATGCCCAAGACTCTGCCATGAAGACGTCCTTGAGAAATCAGGTGCACAGCGGAACACAAGATTTGGCCGCAAAGAGTATGTGAACGAGCAAGATGCCGCTGTGAAGGTCTATGCAGACAGGCTCAGCCTGGAACATTGGGACGTGCAGCCTGAGTCTAGAATGGGGTATATTCACATTGGGAATGAGGGGGTAGTGAATCGCCTAGATGGGGAAGGCGTTGGTGAGCTACCAAGCACGTCATACTCTCTCAGGCCAAACACAAACTTATCAATCATTGCTGGAGGTTCGCTCCACAAAACCTTTCATCCCAGGTGTGAAGGCAAAGGGCGCCAAAGTTGATGCGCTGTGGTGTAGATTCAGCCTGAAAGCTGTCGCCGAAGTCGACTCTTGGCTTCTTATAATCCCGCTTAATGGCTCGATCATCTATCTGGAGCTATTCCTGTTTACCCCGATGCGGCAGGATTGGGCATACACAGTCCTCCCGGGGTGGCGATTAAATGGGATGGGCTGGGTCGCCAATAGACACGTGACATCGGTCTTAAGACGCCCATTGGAAGTGGGTGGCGCGTGAATCAGTGCCTGATGTCGTGGTAGGGTTACATAACCCCTCGATGGATTAAATCATTGTTGGTGACTATACAGTCCTTACTCGGCTGCTGTTTTATCATAAGCCTGTGAACGCCTCTCACATAAAACATTCAATCTCCCAGTTGAATAAGTAATTATGGGCGAACCCAGGGTATGCACTACTCTTACTTTCGCAGATTTGGGTGACACTTCTGGATGGTTGGATAATGCGGACCCGCATATGATCCATGGCCACAAGCTAGATGACAGCGGGTGTTATGTTTGGTTGTCAATCGATGCGGCCAGGAAGGATTATGTTGATTCGGGTAATGAAGACTACAGCTTGTCGGGGACACCTTGACATGAAATCTTTATATGCACGGCAACCGTATCACTAGCCTCACAGACCCAACAGCGGATCAAGAGGCGGCCACTAAATAATATGTGGACAGTCAAGCATGGGAACCAGACTGACTCGTTAAAAGTGACGTAACTCATCTAACGGCTCTCCTAGCTACAAACGACTCGGGTGGGAGTTATCTGGTGAGGATTGAAAATTCGGCGTGCCTGCTTCTGTCCTATGCCTCGTCAAGTTCTGTAGGCTCATATCCTGGTGGGTATTTCATAGAAGATGAGAGTGTGGACCATCTTTTTAATCTTAATCCCAGTTTCGAGACTGCTCGTGTGGAGAACGACTACGTCTCCTGGTTGCTGGATGCACGGTATATCTAAAATTGCATCTACGAAAACCCACCCAAGGACTGCTTTCTAGTATGCACGGCTGCTTTGTGCGATGGACAAAAGGTGTAATACTTGGGATAGTTATTGTGATCGCCCCACATAGCGCACATGCGGTGATAGCGACAGTTCCTTTAGTCGAAGTAGTGATGCATAAAGAATTTAACCAGCGCTATTTTGCAGTGTCTCGCTCTGTAGGGCTTATCAAGCTTTTGTATGCTTTACACCTCGTCTCAAACGATTATGTGAACGCACTATTGAGAAAACCGTCTCCCAGTTGAAGATGTGGGTGCGCTTGGCTAATATACGATGTCGCTGGCGCCCGACCAGGCTTTTCGCCTGCATGAGAGATCACCAGACTTCAAAAAGCTTGGGGACTGAGCGAGAAAACTTGTCTTTGCCTTACAAGAAATTCTGTCGTGCTGAAAACGTCTTGGATGGGATTGATACCACACTGCTTACGGTGAGCGAGAGGCTTCTGTCAACCGCCATTGCGACCCTGCATTCTTCGGCCTAGAGATAGGCGCCCTCGTCTGTGGTCTATTGAAGGCAGCTGGCGTATTGGCGGTTAAAAGATGCGCGCTAAATGCCAAGAAACATGATGAGATTCGGAGTTTGGTGGAAAGCAAAACGAATATCATCTGCCGTCGTATCGACGGTCTTGCAAGATGGTGAGATATCTGATATCGAATTTAGACTAATTATTAACGAGGCCTTCAAATTCCATTAGATTTGGACGGAAATCTGTCGGAAAGTTTCCGCTGATTTTCGCGCAGAGACGAAGAAGAGCTTACCGAATACATTATGCGCAAGCCTCCATTAGCCTGAAGTAGGATACGTGTATGCCCGCTAAGAAGAAGTGATACACATGTCATCTCAAGTGCTTTTCTCCGACAAACAGCGCGCTCTATTTTTCGCCTGTCATTCATGGCACGCGGATGTTAATTACTGTAACGAGCGTGATTTATGAATCTCAGTTTTTATTTTAGTCAGCGGCGTGGTTAAACCTCATCACACCATGGGGTGCTTATGACCAAGGGATACCGACTTCGTAAAAGCTTCCTCTTTCCGTGTCTTCTCTACTTTAGCCTCCTTTGCATATGCCGCCTCCTGCTTACGAAGGTTCCGTTCCTCCTCTAGCATTGCCTCCTGCACATCGGCATACGTCTCCTTTTCAGGCGACCTGTATTTATCTTCTTTCTCCTCGGGTGTGCATTTTCTCTATATCCCAGTCTCTATGCGCGCTAGCAGAATAGTGCTACATGAAATGCGCATATCTGATGTCTGCTTTATGTCAGCGGCGCACATCAGCCACGCAAATGTATCCATATTTTGTATGTGTTAATAGCAGCAATCGTCTCTGGATTGTTTTTGCACCGAACTATTGACCAAGGGGTCGTGAGCCACTGCAATTTTTCATCTTGGAATGATGATGGGTGGCATATCTCTAATAAGGATTACGCAGGCCGCCCTTTGCTGGCGATTTGCCTCTGAATACAGTAATCCACTTGACTTGACTCCAACATGCTCATTTTCCATTAGTGTACACGGAATCTGTGGCGATGGTTGAAGTTGTTTAAAACATTCCGAATGCCGAAGTATAACACACTGGCTAGAGTCACATGTTGTAGAAACACATTAAGTGCTCCTGTCTCTCGGGGTGCTTTCTCAGAATGATATTACAGAGGATCGCGGTTCTTGTTGCCTTCTAGGCATGGGGCTGGGAAGGTGGCTGTTTCAGTCTGCTTATGTGGTGGGTTGCGGTGGGTCCGCGGGGGTATCACTCCAGCATACCTGGGCAACCTGGGGTGGGTGACCCACACGTACGCCTTGGCCTGCAATGGTGTGATATAGCTGGGGCCCTATTGGGGTGCTGTCATGAGGGGCCTTGGATGGTCCTTGACCCCATACTGCTATTGTGGATCTACTACCCTGTTAAACAGAACTAACAATACAACACCGAAACTAGCAAGCAGCCATGTGGAAACTATATTTGTTTTGTGAATTTCAGGAATGCGGTTCGACACTAATTTACTTGCACTGGGTTTCGCTTGGACGATACTATCTTCCAACGTGGCAAACCCTTCTTCCATGCAGTCAAGTATACAACTGTGCACGCTTTTTTGAAATGTGGCTTTGAGCTGTTTGATCACATCTACGTCGATCGTACCTGAAAGACATAACATGTGCAATTCTTGAACGTTAATTATTTAACATTAATTTCTAACTTGAAAAATAAAGCTGGATAGAATGTATTTGGTTTAGCTGATCATCATTCATTCATAATTTTGTGCCCTGCCAAATAACGTAGGCATTCATATCTCTTCACAGACCTAGGTCCTTCGTGTTCTCGATCATCTCTGCTAATGATACTTCTCATTGCCAACGTCTCAGTCAGTCAAGCACCATTTCTCTCGGTCTGTCTCTGCTTCTTTTCCCACTCATCTGTCCAGTTGCAACGATGTTTTCAAAAGACTCTTCTCTTTCTTCGTCGTCTTCTTCTTCCTTTCTGCTGCTGTTTTCTTCTCCTTCTGCTTTTGCTTCTGCTGCTGCTTGTTCTTCTTCTTCTTCTTCTTCTTCTTCTTCTTCTTCTTCTTCTTCTTCTTCTTCTTCTTCTTCTTCTTCTTCTTCTTCTTCTTCTTCTTCTTCTTCTTCTTCTTCTTCTGCTGCTGCTGCTGCTGCTGCTGCTGCTGCTGCTGCTTCTTCTTCTTCTTCTTCTTCTTCTTCTTCTTCTTCTTCTTCTTCTTCTTCTTCTTCTTCTTCTTCTTCTTCTTCTTCTTCTTCTTCTTCTTCTTCTTCTCCTTCTTCTTCTTCTTCTTCTTCTTCTTCTTCTTCTTCTTCTTCTTCTTCTTCTTCTTCTTCTTCTTCTTCTTCTTCTTCTTCTTCTTCTTCTTCTTCTTCTACTTCTTCTTCTGCTGCTGCTGCTGCTGCTGCTTCTTCTTCTTCTTCTTCTTCTTCTTCTTCTTCTTCTTCTTCTTCTTCTTCTTCTTCTTCTTCTTCTTCTTCTTCTTCTTCTTCTTCTTCTTCTTCTTCTTGCAAAGGTCTCCGGTGTTTTTATGTTTTATCCGTCCTTATAAGCCTCATAACTTCATTGTTATTTTCAGAATATATTTTAGGGGTTCAGTATTTAGCAGCTTTTGTTTCTTTGTTTGTGGTTTTAGTTTGTTTTCATACTGGTTATTGTCATAGAACAATCGCGATTCCACCAGAATGACACTGTTGATACTTCACTAAAAAGTAACACAACTTTACAGACGTCGAGGAACAAATTGATTTCTCAACACTGGACAACTTGGCACAATGAATTACCAATTTCTAGCATGGATTAGAGATGGGACTCTATTGCAGAGAAATTCAGCCTGTTGACAAAGACTAGAGAGAAGGAACGCCGCACCGAGGAAGGAAAATTATTATGCCTTACTTAGAAAGAGGAAAAAGCCTGTTATATTCACATCATGGTACCATGCTATTTTACAGAAATCCTTTTAGGAGGAAATTTGTGGATCATATTTTGTTCACAACAGACAGAGAAAAGTGACGGAGACCCATCTTACTGTTACCAATTTATTTCAGACATAACTGCTGGTACGCCATAGGCAGAAATGTTCACGCCAAGTGATTGAGTGAATTAAAACAGTCGCTCAACGGCGCAGATGAATCCCACTGATTGTGAAAATTCCCGGACGGGTAAAGACACAACCTCCTTATGATTACCGGAATCTGCCGAGCTGTTGAAATGACACCGGGCCTAAAACCAGGTATAGAGACATACCCATATTATCCTGGGATTATTGACAGTGGGGGGGGGGGGGTGTCTTTTAGCAGACGCAGGACAAACCACTGCCATAAAGAATACTGGACGCCTAGAAGTTTAGGCAGTTGTGGAACGGAGAGTGTTTAAGTTATCATTCTTGGATGTTATCGCAAGCTTTGACATAAATTTCATACTGAAACCTAAATAAATGGAGAAGCTTCTGTCATAGAACGCCACGATTCCACCAGCATGATTCTCTCTTTCCACAAAAATTAAAGGATTGAGTGCATAGACACATAAAATGTACGCTGAATGTTTTAAAATTATATGACTCCACATTGCGCGCTAATGCATAAAGCAACCAGTCTATTTCTTCAAAGAGTGGGAAATTCGCATTCTACACCGAGAGTTTAATTACAAATGTATCACGTTTGTCGTTCCACATACCAGAGAAGAGGAAGAACAACAACAACAACGTACGCTGGGCTGCCCCTCACGCCACCACCCCACCCCAGTCCCAGTAAACATCACAGATAAGTGTTACACAGATAACCAACCTTTACATATTTTCTTATTCATACATTAGTTCCATTTCCAGGCACACATTTTCAAGATGTTTGTTTCAGGGGTACACAGTGGGTATCATTCAAAAGTTTTGTTAATATTTCTATTCCAAATTCTTCAGTATGACTAATTATTCTCGAGTGATTTCATCTAGTCCAACCATTTCTGATCCTTTCTTCATATGCTTGATGGCATTTAATTATGTCGCCCTTCAAAGTTCCATTCTTGTACCATTTCTGTTCTTACTCAATCAAATAACTCTCACTTGTATTTATTCCATCTCTTTATCATAGCCACATCACCTTCTCCATTACTGCCTTTCGTGTGTTTGATTTCAATCATCACGTATGTAAACTGATATTTTTTTTTTCTGCCTGTTAAAAGACTAATGTTTCTGTTAATATTTGTATAGATTGAATAGAATTTAGCATTTTTTTTTCCACTGTCATTTAATTCTCTGTATTTTGCCTGTATGCACTTATCTTTGATCTCTTTATTTAACTTACCACATTTATTGTTATTGTTGTTTCCTTTTCCTGGTCGACTTCAACATTTCTTCAGTGATACAGATTTCCTTAGCTTTAGTCTCATTTCCTGTAACATCTCTTTGCATTTTGTGGATTGATGTACGTGTTGTGTTGAGTATTTTATCATCACACTTTTGTCAAACCATCTTCTGCTAGAGCGGTGAGCTGATCATCACCACCAACGTTAACCTTTGTCGACATCATCACACCCCGTTTGTAGCTAGCGGAAGGTCTTTGACTGTTCTGAAGCTCCGATTGGTCTAATCAGCAGTTGGAAACAATTCTAAGGCAGACGAGAAACCAATATGGTTCTCTTAGGAAACGATGGACATACAACATTTCACCTTAAAACACTAACCTCTCCGATCCTTGTGATCACAAACGGCGTCGTTAAACATGCCACAGTCTACCAGACGACGATTACAGATGCGACATGGTGTACAGGGAACCTCTATCTGCAGAGATTCTTGTGTGGGGTCTCTGAAGTAACCAGCCTTACAGCCAAACAAAGTTGGGGCGGTTCTGTTGCACGGTCTAGTGATGACCGCATGTGTGAGGTTATTCTCAGAAAGTTCTCCACATTTTATACAATCCTTATATGTGTGGCTGTGGTCGGATATGAAAGTCCAGGCTGGACAAGGTAAGCACTCCTCCCTGGATGTCGAAAAGAACTGTCCAGCTCCACACACAATTGGCCTCTCATTGCACACAAACACGCCATCAGGGGTCATAATTGCATGGTGATTAGGTGGGCAGCAGAGGGTATCATAGTACCCCTCACATCGTCGGGCGCGAAACGGACATTCAGTACACTTCTCACACTTTTCCTCCTGCATAATATGCTCGGCTTTTCGTCTGTAGTATTCGCCTGTACAGAGTATTACAGCATCATGAGTACTGTTGCAAGCACTGAACAACACTTCCACATCGGAGTTTTCTATTACTTTGCAGGGCTTACAATTTCTGTAAAAGTGATGGTCGTCTTCTATAAAAGTTCTGTATTGACAAGGAATACAGACGTCATGACCTTCTCTGGGAGTGTGGAGTCTTTCCCCGCTTGAGCAGTATGTCTCGTAAGTTCCACCAGGGGAGAAGTGAAGCAGGAATAGGAAAGCAAGAACGAATGTGTTCTCCATTCTCTAAATGTATAGTAGTCACCTTCTAACGTCAGCTTTATCATTGGGTGGTTCTGAAAGAAAAAAAAATCTGTGTAAAAGTATTACAATCAGTAAGATGAGAAAGACTTAAGCCCATCGTATATGGTGCCTCCGTGACTGCACTATAGCAGATCGACATGTCCCTCATAGCCTTGGTTTAGTCCCTGACACCGTCCTGTAGTGACAGTTGCCCAGCCTTTCAATACAGTATGTTGGTATGTCTGTTCCAAATTTTTTTTAAAGTGTGGTATTTGTATCCAAATCGAGTAGCCGAACATATACCAGTGTGGATGGGAAAAGGAGTTAATAATTCTGCAGGATTCATCTATATGGCAATACCAGCCGTTGCTATGCAAACAAAAGGACTTCCTGTTAAATGATAGACTTCCGTGGGTCTAAAGTTCTCGACCTTTGAACAATATCAACAACTATGAGCTTATTATTCCAGCTATAGTATCAATTGTTTGTCCAGTTCATATGATATATAACTATGTTGCATGTACCTGTTGACATACAGCGAAATATGCCAGGCAAAAAATAATGCAATATTTTGTTTATGACGTCTATGTTTAAAATAATGTAACAGAGTAGACTGGGTACCGCGGATTGACATACCCATGTCAGCGTGCCCCATGATTGTCCCAGGCTTGTGGTCGGTGTTTTGGGGATAGGGCACGGTAATAACAGGTGCGCGGTTGAGCGGGGAAGCGTAGGAAGTCAGTTGGGTTTGTTGCGTCGGGTTGAGAGAAGTAAACACGTAAATATTATCCTCTTAATCCTGTCTAATTCGAAAAGAGTATTTCGAAATTAGAATGTTCAGCAAGGAAAGCGTGTTGCACCCTAACTTTATAGATTTACGGAAAAAGCGTGATGCAGTTAGTCGCTCACACATTTTGGGGGTATTTAAGAAGAGAGGCAGAGCAAGAGACGGATTGAGAGCGGAGCAAAGGAAAGCGGAACAGCAGACAGATTCAGAACAGAGCACGGGAAGGCAGAGAAAGAGAGAGATTCAGAGCAGAGCAAGAGAGGGCAGAGAATGAGAGGTTAAGCATAAGAGGGGCAGAGCAAGGCAGTCAAGGAGATGGAGAGTCAAGTGAGATCCAGAGTCAAGGAGTGATGGAATAAGGAGTGATGGCGTCAAGTAAGATTCAAAAATCAAATAGTGAAATAGTCAAGTTGGAGGGAGAAAACAATGGGGAGACAGTCAGATACACTCTCTCACATATGGTCAGTCAAGCCAGAGTATGGCATAGTTGATAGAGTAATAGTGTAGAGTTAATCACCAAGCTGAGCTGTCAGTCGACTCGATCAGTTGAAATTAGTTTTTGATGAGATTTTTGAGAAGACTGTGGCATTCGATGATTTGGACTGGACAGACAGACAGACAGACAGACAGACAGACAGACAGACAGACAGACAGACAGACGGACGGATGACGGACGGGCGGGCGGTCGGGCGGGCGGGTGGACGGGCGGACATGCGGGTGGACGGGTGGACGGACGGACGGAAGGACAGATGGACAGACAGACGGACCGACGGATAGAAGAACAGAGAGACTGACAAACAGATAGACAGATAGAGAGACACAGAGATAGACACACAGACAGAGAGACGGAGAGACAGACAGAGAGACAGACAGAGAGACAGACAGAGACAGACAGCCAGCGGACGGGCGGACGGACGGTCAAACAGATATACATATAGACAGATAGCAGGCAGGCTGGCAAAGATAACGTAGTGGTAGAGAAAGGGGACTGTCTCCCTGGCGTAGAGGTTACTGGCTTTCTCCGTAATCCCGTATATTCACGTAGGGTAACGCAGCTGCGCGAGATTCGGTAGCGAATCGCGCCGCGTTGGTTACTTACGGGGGTACGTGAGCCTGTCGCTCAGAAAGCAATGGCAAACTACTGGGCGTAATCTTGCCAAGAAATTAACAACAGCGGTAAAATGCTGATGTTGACAGCGATGTCCTGTAACTAGGATATGCGGAGGGGGGGGGGGGGAGAGAGGGGGAGAGGGTGGGGGGTGGTGGGGTTAATATACCAATACATAAAGAAATGACACACACATAGTCGATGAAGTTACGCGTATCGGATAGTCACTATTCTTTGCTGAAGTAGCTGTACTTGTGTGTGTGGAAGAGGAGTGGGAGTTGAATGAACTTAGCTCTTGCAGGGGAAGAACGGGGCGCAAGGTTAACATTAACTGGATGATCATTACATGTCTGTGGCAATGAGCCAGTGAATTCCTGCCCTCACTGCTCACTGTAATATCACAACAGCACACAGGTAAATTCACACGGCTGACACAGATGTGTATGTTTGGCTTCTGGATTTGTCGCCGCTATTTATAACGACCAGGTTACAGTGCAAGAACACTGACGTTGAGGAGAAAACAGAAAGTCGGGAGTCTCTGTGGCGAAGTGGTCAAGCCGTTTGACTCGTGCTCCGAAGGTCGTGGGTTCGATTCCGGGCCGCGTCCTTCGGTTTACGAGTTAAATGTTTCGGAGACTCCTGTGGGTCGTCGCTAAAAGCTACGGAGTTCGTGCTTTATGCGACGCTTTCCGTGCTGTGGAAAGAGACCGAGCCATATGGGATAAAACCCGGTGCAATGAAGTCGACTCTGTCGACTTTTAAGCGACTTTTTTTTTTTTTTAGAAAACAGAAAGAATTAATAGTTTCTTCCAATTCATTAACTGGGTCCAATAGATGAAAGTCCTGGAAAATTGTTTGAGAAATCTGAATAATTAATGACATTAGAAGAGAATGGGTATTGGAGGGAAATATGGACGTAAAATCAAAGTAGGAAAGGTTGGAAATCCTGAATGAAATAATAATGATAATGTTGAAAATTAGCGATGATCGCATGAAATCGTATGTTAAGTAAGGAAAAAAACTACACATTGCTTATGAACATAGCTGTGAAAATGTGTGTTTAAGTGTTTTAAATGTTAAACGTTTGCTTAGTGTTTTAGGCTCAGAATTCAACAGGGGCAAGAGCCACACGGTGATCTTCCAAGCCCCTCTATGTCAAGGGTGGCGAACCTTTTCAGCAGGCGGGCCACATTTCAGAAATAATATTTCCTCCCGGGCCACGCACCTATTTTTTTTTTTAAATTAAAGTAAACAAGCAAGCATCCTACATCTTTGACCACATCGTCGCTTCCCAGTTAGGTGAGATCCTGGTCAAATGCTTGCTTGGTTTAATGTAACAAAGAAAAACAAAAACAAAAGAAATAGGCATATGTATTCTTTTTTTTTTTTTAAAGAAAATAAACATAACTGAGAATCAAACATATTTATTAGACAATTTAAAAATATTTAAAGAAAAAAGTGCATTAACATTGATCTCGAATGATGTTGTCGCTACGCGCAAACAGTTTTCCAAATGAACATCAGTAATTCGTGTTTTCGCGTGTGATTTAATGTGCTTCGTGCGACTAAAAGGCTGTTCACACGCATAAACGTTTCCAAACAGCGAAACCATTGACAGAGCATGTTTATAAAACGCAGGATATTTATCCTTCTCCAAATACGTTTTATAGAACTCTTTCAAACCAACTTGATGGAATTTCTCCTTTAACTGTGTATCACAACACATTTCACAATGTTCCATTTGTAATCTTCCTATTAATAAATTCACGTCTACCGTGAATGGCGTAGCAAATGCACAAAAAAGCATATGATTATTTTTTGTGATTATTTTTAAAACTCCTGAAATCGGTCTTTAAATTCGAGGTTTAAGTCAGATATCAAATCAGCGTATTTATCCACCGCCTCCTGTGTGACGTCTGGTTGCACTGACAATGTAAGAAAGTGAGTAAAGTTTTATGTCCTCATCTGTTGCTCCCAAAGACCAAGTTTAATTTAAAATGCAGAAATATGATCATACATCTTATTAATTAATTGATCTTCTCCTTGTAGACAAGTATTAACGTCATTTAGGTGGCTAGTTATATCGACCAGATATGCAAAGTCGCAAACCCACTCCTTGTCTTCAAACTCTGGGATACTTTTTGACTTGCTTGCAAAGAATGGTTGTATTTCTTGCTGCAAATCAAGCACTCTTTTCAACATTTTGGCACGGGTTGCCATCTTACTTCAGCATAAAATGTAACGTCATTATAATCTGAGTCCAAAGGCTTTATAAATTCTTGGAACTGACGGTGATTCAACCCGTTCGACTTAATGAAGATCACTATTTTGACGACCACTTTCATGACATAGTCCATTTTGAGGGAATTCGAACATAAATTCTCCTGACGAATAATGCAATGCAAATTTAGCATTGAAGTATTACCGACTTTGGAGGCCTCATTTTCAATCAATTTTACTAAACCTTCGTGTTTTCCAAACATTGCTGGAGCACCATCCGTTGTTAAGCCCGATAAGTTGTTAAGTTGTAACGAAAAGCGATTCAATGTCGATGTAACTGCCTCTGACAAATCTCGTGACTTAGTAGTGTCCTTAAGTGGATACAGTGCGGCTAATTCTTCTGTCTGTTGAAAATGGACATCAACACCCCTGATAAAAATTGCCAGTTGGGCAGTGTCTGCCATATATATGCTTTCATCCAATGCTAGAGCATAAAATATAAACTCGGATGCTCGACTTTTCAAATTATCTTCCATATGTTTTCATACGTCGTCCACACGCCTGTTAATAGTCTGATGAGACAGACTTATGTTTGAGAAATCCTTCTTCTTTTCTGGACACCGAATTTCAACGACGCTCTCCAAACATTCCTTAACCATTTCACCATCTGAATATGGCTTCGATTGTGTTGCTAGTATCACGGCTACTGCATAATTAACTTTTACATAGCATGTTGACTCTGAACCCGCTCTATTAAATATCTTTTGTTGTGCATAAGATTGTCTTTTAAGTCTTTTACTTGGTCTTGTCCAAATTGCCCTTTGTAATTATCAAACTTGCCGGCTTCCTGGCCTAAAGGTTAGTGACTTTTCTCCGTAATCTCGTATACGCTCGTAAGTAACTTGACGACGGTGAGAATCAGCAGTGGTTCGAATCGCGTCGGTAACTTACGGGGTATGTGAGCCGACTGCTCAGAAAGCAATGGCAAACTACTGAGCGTAATCTTGCCAAGAAATCAACAATCAGCTGAAAGATGCTGATGTTGACAGCGATATCCTGTAAAGGATATGCAAACATTTTTTTTTTACTTATTAAACTTATTTGCATGTTTAGTTTCGTAGTGCCGTTTGATTCTATACTCTTTCAAAACAGAAACAAATTAGTTGCATATCAAGCATGTGGGCTTTGTTTTAATTTCCACGAACAAAATAGTTTATAGTCCAATAAATTTATTACAGCTTCCTAAGCCTAGATTGGACTTATACAAAACTTATTTCGCATATTATGGTGCTCACTTGTGGAATAGCCTTCCACCAGAACTGAAAACACCAATGAGTCCCTACACATTCAACCGAAAACTCTTTCAATACTTACTTCATACCGATTATATGCCTCCATAAGTCACCGACTAGTATCATTTTTCCACTATCATTCTTCACTGTATGTGTGTGAGCGAGACAGTGTGTGAGAGAGTGAGTGAGAAAGAGTGTGATTGGAAGAATTAGTATGAGTGAGAGTGAGTGAGTATGCATGCGCGTGTGCCTGAGTGAGTGTAAACGTGAGTGGGTGTGTGTGAACATATGTGTGAGATTTAGTTAGAGAATGAGTGAATCTGAGAGAGTGGGTGTGTTGTGTGTCTGCCTGTCTGTGTGATAGAGTGTGAAAGTTAGTGAGTGAGTGTGAGTTAGTGAGTGAGTGTGAGTTAGAGAGTCAGCGAGTAAATGAATGAGTAAGGGAGCGTGAGTGAGTGAGAGAGAATTTGTGGGTATGCGTGTATGTGCTCGAATGAGTGAGTGTGAGAGCGAGTGAGTGTGTAAAAGAGAGAGCGTGGGTGAATGAGAGAGTGCATGAGAAAGTGTGATGTATGTGTGTGCATGTCTGGATGGGTGTACATGTGTGTGTACATGTGTGTATATCTGTGTGTGCCTCTGTGTGTATGTCTGTACGTGTGTTAAGGTGTGTGTTCATGTGTTTATATGCGTTTATATGCATGTGCGTGTGCATATGTGTGTATGGATGAGTGTGTGTGTGTGTGTGCGTGCTCGTGTATGTATTGTATATCTTTGTATGTGTAAGTGTGCATGCATGCAGTGTATGCGAGGGAGTGTATATTCGGGTGTTATGTGAGTACGTGTGAGTAAGTATATGGATGTGTGCGGGTGTGTGTATGTACATGTGTGTGAGAGAAGCGAGAGAGAGTGAGAGAGAGAGAGAGAGAGAGAGAGAGAGAGAGAGAGAGAGAGAGAGAGAGAGTTGAGCGCACGCATTTCATGTAACATGCTATTCCATATTTATTATGTATTCTCATCTTTCATATTACGAGGTATCGTTTAATGCCACTTGATTGTCCTGTAACATGCCATTCCATATTTTTTTTTTTTTTTTTTATTCTCATCTTATCATTTTGTATGACTTTTGATTTTATCATGTATAATATAACATTACTGTGATGTGAGTGAGCGAGTTAGTGAGAGAGAGAGAGCAAGAGAGAGAAAGCAAGAGAGAGAGAGAGCAAGAGAGAGAGAGAGAGAGAGAGAGAAAAGAGAGAGTTGAATTGCATCACTAATTTTTACGCTTTTTTTTTGTTTGGGTGGGTGAATGGGTGTGTAGGAGATTGTGTGGGTTGGGGGATGAGTGTGTAATGGGTGTGGGGGATGAGTGTGGGGGTGTCTGGGAATGGGATATGTCTGCTTGGGTGGGAGTGTGTGAGTGTGGATGGGGTAAATGTGAGTGGGTGGAGGATGTATGTGTGGATGGCGAGAATGTTTGTAGGTGGAGGATGTGTGAGTTGGTGGGGAGATGTGTGGGCGGGGATGTGTATGGGGAAGGTATGTGGGGGGTGTGTGTGGGGGGATGTGTTTATGGGTGGAGTTTTGTGTGGGAGGGGAGATGTGTGAGAGGTGGGGAGGTGTGGGATGTGCAGGTGATTGAAGGGTGAGAAAGAGAGAGTGGGTGAATGTGTGTGTGTCTGTGTACTTGTCTGTGCTTGAGTTAGTGTGGTTTAGAGAGTAAATGAATAATTTGATAGCGAGAGGGTGTGTGTCTGCCTGTGTGTCAATTAGAGTGAAAGAGAGTGTGATATTGAGTAAATGAAAGATGGAGAGAGTGACTTAATGGGTGAAATAGTGATTGCGAGAGAGAGAGAGAGAGAGAGAGAGAGAGAGAGAGAGAGAGAGAGAGAGAGGGGGGGGAGAGTGAGCGAACGAGAGAAGACAGTGGAAGAATGGATTTGTTAATGTGTGTATGTGTGCGGCCATTGTTTGTGAGTGTCTATGGGTGTATGTTAGTGAGAAGAGAGCGAGAAAGACAGAGAAAGGGAGAGAGAGATTTAAGCGCACGCATATCATGTAACATGCTATTCCATATATGTTGTGTATTCTCATGTTCATATTACCATTTTGAATGCCAACTGATGTTAAAATTTATAACATGAACACATGTACATCACTGTAGAGTGGGTGAGAGAATTAGAGAGTATGAGAGAGAGAGAGAGAGAGAGAGAGAGAGAGAGAGAGAGAGAGAGAGAGAGAGAGAGAGAGAGAGAGAGAGAGAGTTGAATTGCATCTCTAATTTTTAAGTTGCAAAATGTATATGTACAATTTTTCTCCATTTTCTTTACAATTTTGCGACAATGCTCACGACAATCGTCACTGTATGTGTGTGTAAAGTGTGGGAGTTTCATCAGAATAGTAGGTTGGGGGATGGGGAGATGTGTGTGTGTGGGTGGGCGGGGTGGGATTGTGAGGGTGGGTGGGGGATTTGTGTGTGGGTACGTGCGGGATGTATGGGTTGGTGGGGAGATGTGTGTGTGAGTGGGGATGTGTGTTTGGCTAGGTGGTTGTGGGTGAGTGGGTGGAGGAGGATATGTTGGTGGATGATTGATGGTGGGTTATGGGATGGGTGGGGGTATATGTATGGGTGGGGAGATGTGGGTGTGGGGATATGAGGTGGGTGGGAGATGTGTGCAGGTGGGGGAGGTTGTGGGTTTGGGAGTGTGGGTGAGGGATGTGTATGGGTGTGGGATGTTTGCGTGGATGGGTGGGAAGTGTATGTGGGTGAGATATGTGTGGGGGATGTATGTTGGTTGGGGAGGGGTGCATGATGGGTGTGGGTGATGGATTTGGAGATGTGTGTATGGGTGGGGGATATGTCTGGCTGGGTGGGGGTGTGTGGCTGGATGGAGGATGTATGTGTGGGTAGTGAGGGTGATTGTAGTTGGGGGATGTGTGGATGGGTAGGAGATGTGTGGGGAGATGTGTGAGTGGGTGAGGGATGTGTCTTTGGGATGTGTGTGGGTGTGGTGTTGTGTGGGAGGGGAGGGGAGCTGGGTGTGGATAAATGATGTGTGTGTGTGGGTGGGTGAAGATGTGGTTGGGTTTGCGGGTGGGTGAAGGATGTGTGTGAGGGTGGGGATGTGTGCTTAGATGGGTGGTTGGGGTGTGTAAGTGTGGGTGGGTAGATAGGAGATGTATGTGTTGATGAGTGGGTAAGGGATGTGTGGGTGTTAGTGGTTGAGGGATACGTACGTATGTCTAGGGATGTGTGAGGGGATGAGTGTATGAGTTGGGGATGTGTGTGTGGGTTGTGTGTGTGCGTGGATGGGAGGTGTGTGTTTGTGAATGGTGGATGTGTTGGTGGGTGGGGATGTGTGTGAGGGATGTGTGTATGGGTGGGGAGATTGTGCGTGGGTGGGGATGGGTGTGTGGTTAAGGGATGTGTGGCTGGGGGATGGGTGGATAGAGGATGTGTGGTTGGGTAGAGGATATGTGGGTGGGTGAGTGTGTGCAGGTTAGGAGATGGTGGGGGATGTTTGTAGGTGTGGGCTCGGGATCTGTGAGTGGGCTGGGGGAGATGGGAGATTATGTGGGTGGGTGCGGAATTTGTGTGTGGGTAGGTGCGCAATATGTGAGTTGACGGGGAGATGTGTGTATGGCTGAGGAATGTGTGTTTGGCTTTGTGGGTGGAGGTGTGTGGGTGGAGGAGGATGTGTGTGGTTGGGTGGGGGAGTTGGAGTGAATGGGGGATGTGTGGGTGGCTGGTGGATGTGTCTCATAACATAGTAATATGCATTGTTTATGTTTACAAAATTCATGTGACAATGTTTTTTTCCTATGCACTGTTGATGAAAGAAAGATGAGTGAATGTAAGGGCCGAATGTAAGACGGGCCTGCGTGCCCAGTTTGTTACTCTTTGAAAATAAAGTCTGTTCGTTCGTTCGTTCGTTCGTGTCTTGAAAACTTCTTAATTCTTATGTGATTCTTCTCTTCGTTGGACCAACGTCTTTACTAGCTGACGCCATTGTAGGTCTTCGTTTTTAACTGGAAAAAAACATAAATAAAACACCACGGTTAATACTAATTAATAATAATTAATTAATTTAATTACAAAAATAAAACGTTTCAGGGTTTACTTACCTATAGAATCGATATGGTAGACAGAATACTTGGTTAAAGTAGTTTGAACTCTTATTAAAAATATGATAAATATGTATTTTAACGTCGATCGCAAAATCTCTCTACACGCAGTGGCGATAATAGAGCGAAACTACATAATAACACGGAACTGTGTGAAGCTGGACTGAAAGTAATTATGCGTATGAACCTGATTGTGTTGCGAGCTTCCTGAACACTCCGAAGACCACAGAACATATATATCAGAAGTTGAAGTCTCATATTAAATTTTATCAACACCTAGAGTCGAACAACAACAACAAAAATGTAACCGTAAATGTCAAATAACGGGATAATTGAAAAATTAATTGCTAAACTCTATGAATTTTCCCTAAAATGCGTGATATTTAAATAACTCAAAACCCAAAAATTTGTTTCCAAAAATGCAAGATATTTCAAATTTCTCTTAGCTATAATTTAAAAATATATCTTCTTCTTATTCTTTCGTTCGCCTGAAATATGTCTGTAACTGCAATGTTGTGTGAATCTAACAGTCTTTTTTAGTTCACACAGCGGTCCATAGAGTTTATCTTCCACTGTCGTCTCTCTAGGCCAGAAGGTTTGCCTAGATATGTTATATTTTGGGCAGTCTTGGAGTATGTGCCCTGCTGTCTGCGACGCCAATCCACACGTGCACATGTCTGATTCATCAATCTTGAATTTTGTGTACATGTGGTTGCGTAATGTATTGTGTCTTGTTCTGAGGCGCAGAATAATGACTTGTTCTAGTCTGCCCATAACATGGTAGTCATCTTGAGCAGGTTTTGGTGGCTTTCTTACTGATTTGGTCATTCTTTTCTTTTGGTGGTATGTAACGGGTATACCAGGCTGTTCTTCTTTGGCTCCTTCCTTAGCCAATTGATCAGCTCTGTCGTTTCCGGGTAATCCACAGTGGGATGGTATCCACTGTATGGTGACCTTATGCTGACTGATAAGTTCCGAAAGTAGTGTCTTTAGTACTGGCAATTTCCCAGACAGGAATTTGCATCTGTCAATAGCACCACAGGTTGTGTACCATTGCTGGTATTTAGTAATTTCTCTGTTGCTATCTTGATTGCCTCAATTTCCTGTCGGTACCCTGGCTGTGTCGCTAGTATTATTTGGGTATTATGTGTACACTCCCGCTCCTCCATTTCGAACAGCATTTTGTGCTGACCCATCTGTGTAGAATCGGATCCAGAGGTCTTGTGGGTATTCTTGATCTAGGAAGCTGAGAATGGCTGTTCTGCGCTGCACACCGTTCTGTTCTTCCTTGCCAAATATTCTTCTCACTTTTGTTGGGATTTGTAAAGATAGTCTATGTTCATCTTTCCATAGAGTTTGCTCTGGAATAGTTGTTAGGGGGATACCAACTGTGGTCATATCCGTGGTTTCACTGCAGAGTCGTTTGACCTGGTAGATAAAACTACTTCTTTTCAACCGCCCCATGATGGGTTTTCAAATCTGTTCCTCATAAGGTGGCCTGGCAAGCTGAGGAACTTTTCTGCTTGTATTAGCGTTTTCGTATCTCTGCGCTCTCTCAGTGCTTGTGTCCTCCCCATCTTCTCCATTTCTCATTGATCTCATCACTCCTGTGGTGACTCTAAGTGCTTGATTTTGCACCTTGTTCAGCTCTTGTAGTGTGGCTTTGTTATGCCGAACACCACGCAGTTGACCGGTATTCCAGGTATGGTCGTATGCTCTGTTGATAAACTTTGCTAAGTATTTTCCCACTGGCTCCCCATGTGGTTCCACTTAGCTTTCTCAGGATGGCTAATTTCCTTCTGGCTTTTGCTACTGCTTTGTTGATGTGCTTTCTCCATGTCAGCCTGCCATCAAATGTTACTCTAAGGTATGTTGGTTCTTTATCTTCTCTTAGGGGTGTTCCATTTATCTGGATGATCCCAGCTGTTTGTTTTGGAGAAAGGGTAAATAGAGCGGTGTGCACTTGTCAGTGTTTATGCTGACATACCATCTATTTACCCATGCAACAAATGTATCTAAAGCTCTTTGTAGCAATCTGGTGGCCACTGATGCATGTTCATTTGTGCTCCATAGAACCAAGTCATCGGCGTACATTGCCGCTTTAATTCCATGCGGTAGATTAGCAACGAGATCATTGATGAAGATTAGAAAAAGTGTTGGGGGAAAAGACGTCGCCCTGGGGAACACCGTGACGCAGTAGTACTTTCTTGCTCTTGCGTCCGTCTATTTGTACTCTGGCTCTTCTGTTGTGCAAGTATGCTTTCGCCCATGTGTACATTCTTCCATTGACTTTGCAGTTTCTCAGTTTCTTCATCAGACCTTTTTTTAAGACTTTGTCAAAGACTTTCTTCAGATCTATCCATGCCGCAAGCATCAGCTTCTTCTCTTGGAATGCATCCTCAATTTCTTGAGTGAGGTAGTTTATCTGATCTTCCGTAGAGTAGCACTGCCTAAAGCCAGCCTGCTGTGGCACAAGGATGTTTTTACTTTCAATGTACCACTCCAATCTGTGATTGATGATGCGCTCCAGTGCTTTGCAGAGATTTATTGATTTATTTGTTTGTTTCAGCCAGTGATCCGGGGTTTATTTCCGGGTCCGGTCAATGATATGCACTACTGATGAGCTCAAACGAGAGCGAAACTCGAGTCTAGTGCTTCCAAATTGACGTGGACAAAGCCTTAGGTTCGTTTTGGAAAACGATCAGCGATGCCAGTTGTGGGTTGTCCTCAATCTTTAAATCTCAAATCCCGAAACAAACAGATAAATCAATTTGATTATTGCTCGCTGGAATTTAGGCGGCCTGGGGTGCTTTGCCAGTGAGAAGACCTGATCATTCGGGGCCACATCGATTGACAGATGTCAGTTGCTGCGATCGAGCAAATTTTGAGCTATAGACTACGATGGGTGATATTGTGATATTTTTGTGTGATAATTTGGTTGCGTCTAGCGTGTGCCGCTTGGTCTAGTGCAGGGGTGGGCAAACTACGGCCCGCGGGCCGCATGCGGCCCGCCAAGTGATTTTATGCGGCCCGCGAGGGCATTTAGAAATAACAATTTTTATTTCGTTTTTAAGTTATTTTGTTGAATTTTACAGAATTGCATGTACCGTTGTGATGAGTGTCAATAACAAACGTAAGATTGAAGATGAATGCCGTGTTTTTAATTATGAATGGACAACTAAGTACTGTTTTATAAAAGCTGGTAGCAAATCATTTTGCTTGTCATGTCGTGAGTCTGTGGCTGTCTTCAAGGAGTACAATTTAAAAAGACATTATCAAACAAAACACTCCGATTCCGGATACAATTTAACGACCGAAGAGAAGGAAAGGAAATGCCTTGAGTTGGTGAAACATTTGGAGAAACAGCAAACTGTTTTCACTAAACAGTCTTCAATTCAAGATGCTACAACTGAAGCTAGTCTTGTACTGTCACACAGAATTGTAAAACAGAACAAGCCATTTTCTGATGGCGAGTTCATCAAGGAATGTTTGCTAGATGCAGCAAACATTATGTGTTCATTAAAAAAAAAAACAGATTTGACAACATTACTTTATCAAGGAGAACTGTGGTCAGACGTGTTGACAGGATCAGTGACAATTTGATGCATAAACTTCAAGATGCAAGTAAACAATTTTTGTGGTAATCTCTTGCATTGGATCAGAGTACCGATGTACATGATACTGCCCAATTATTGATATTTATACGTGGAATAAACACTTCTTTCAAACTCACTGAAGAGTTACTGAGTGTTGAGTCACTCAAAGACACAACCACAGGCCATGATATATTCAATGCTGTTACTAACTGTATTGAAAGAACTGGGTTGGTTTGGAACAAGATGGCAAGTGTTACAACTGACGGAGCTCGTGCTTTGACTGGAAAAAAATGTAGGTCTGGTAAAGTTGATAAGTGATACGATTAAAGCAGAATATCCAGACCACACATTATTACCACTTCACTGTGTGATTCATCAAGAAAGTCTGTGTAAAACTGTTGTGAATATCAAGCATGTTATTGACCCAGTTGTCAGTGTCATCAACCTCATCAGATAAAGAGGACTTAATCACAGACAGTTCAAGTCATTACTTGACGATTTGGAAACTGAACATTCCGACGTCCTGAACCACACCAATGTTCGATGGCTGAGTCTCGGCAAGGTGTTGAGGCGAGTGTGGGAACTCAGAGATGAAATAGTGATGTTCCTAGAGATGAAGGGCATTGCATGTGACTTTAATACTAACATTGTCATAAAGAGTGGCAGTTAGACTTTATGTTTCACATTGAAATTGTGGAAAAGTTACATGAACTGAATGTCAAACTTCAGGGCAATAGTGTGTTTGCACATGAATTTTATGTATATGTAAAATCATTTCAGGCAAAACTCTCACTGTTCTCCAGGCAAGCAAGTGAAACAAGATTTTGTCACTTCCCTTTGCTGAAACAAGAAACCATTTCTGGTGAAATGACTGAAAAATACAAAACCCAATTAGATGCATTGATTAAAGAATTTGGATGGAGATTCCAAGATTTCAAGAAATTAGAGCCATAGTTCAATATTCTCAATTCACCTTTTAGTGCAGAAGCTGATAAAGTCACAGATGACATATAGTTGGAACTGGTTGACTTACAAGCAGATCATGACCTGAAAGAGAAATTCAAGACAGATGGTTTGCTGGATTTCTATGGATCTTTATCACAAGAATCATTTCCCAACTTGCAGCTAAACTTTTATCATTATTTGGATCAACATACATTCGCGAACAAGCATTCTCTTGCTTGAAGATCAACAAATCTAAGAATAGGTCTTTATTGTCGGACTACAACTTGCATGCTGTCATGTGAATTTAAACAAGTAAACTTGCTCCAGATTTCAAGAATATTGTCACAAATTGCAAGCAGTTAGAAATCAACAACTGTAGTGACAATGTAGTCGCTGTGTGTCTAAATTAAAACCATTGATAGATAATAAAGAATATTTGTTATAATAACAAGTTTTAAAATCGTGTTAACAAATTAGTAAAAGTTGTTGTCCATAATGTCAAATATAATGTATAAGTGTATAAGTAAAATAAAATTGCAATAATTAGTTATTTATACTGCTTAATAACCTATAAATAATTAATAATTACTTATCGTGATAGGTTATGGTCGTCACTAGGAAGAACGAAGTACCACAAGTAATATACAAGTAAATGGGAATATTCTTCAACAAGTGAATCGGATACAATTATCTCGGAACAGTCATAACATCTGATGGGAGATGCCTTGAAGAGATTAGAACAAGAATCGCCATGGCGAAAGTAGCCTTTAGCAAGATGAAAAACATTCTGACCAATAAAAAGATGTCAATTGAAACGAGAAAAAGAGTGTTGAAGGGGTACATAGAGCCTGTTCTTTTGTATGGATGTGAAACTTGGACAATGTGCAGTCAAGCTGAAAAACATCTGATGGCTACAGAAATGTGGTTTCTGAGGAAAATGCAAAGAGTACCATGGACAGATAGAAAAACCAATGACCAAGTACTAAAGGAGACAAATGAAAATCGTAGACTGATTAGAGAAATTAGACGAAGACAGTCAAAATTTTTTGGACATGTTATGAGAAGAAATGGATTGGAGAACTTATTAACAACTGGCAAGATCGAGGGGAGGAAGACCGAGAGGAAAATACCTGGATGGCTTGGCCACGTGGCATTGACGAGACAGGAACACTGAGCTGATCCACGACTCTGGTGATCGAGTGAAATGGCGAGTCATGACCGCCCACGCTTTCCGGCATGACACATGATTGACTGATTGATTGAGTAAACAAAATGGATATATATATATAGGGTAGCGGGGTAGGGGTATCCCCTATCAAAGGAGAAGTAAGGCGCCTCCTTCCCTCCGCTAGCCTACGGGACACCCTTGGGCAAGGTGGAGTACCCGTTTAGCCCCCCGATCAGGGTTACGTTAAGCCATGGGTGCAGGTGGTGGATGAAGATGAAGAGCAGCCAACAGATAGTTGTAGGTTATGGTCTCCACCTTCACGACGGTAGGCAGAGGATCTCTATTTTGAGGAGACAATGGCTACGGTCACTGACCAGTATGGTCACTGCTAGGAAGGAAAGCAATGGCAAACTACCTTCTTTACAGATGCCAAGAAAATCATGTTGTGTGAAATCATCGATAATCAGAGAAACGGCGTATGGAAAGGAGCAGGGATAAGGACAGGAGAGGATTGTAAGATTATTTACTCTGGGGGAGAAGTACAGCAAAGAGGTGTAGCCATTATATTAGATAAGCAAACATCAAATTCTGTCAAAGGATATGCTGTGTCAGACAGAGTCCTATTAGTAAAATTAAACGGAAGACCTTTTACAATAAATGTCATTCAAGTATATGCCCCAACAAGTGAAAGCAGTGAAGAAATCATAGAGGAATTTTATAATGACGTGGAGTCTGCTTTGAAGAACTGCAAAACATCAGAAATAAATATCATAATGGGTGATTTCAACGCAAAAATAGGACAGCAAGGCGATGGATGCAGTGTAGGCAACCTTGGTTTGGGAGAGAGAAATGAAAGAGGATACAGACTTGTAGAATGGGCAAAAGAACAAGAAATGGTTGTAGGAAACACCTGGTTTAAACAGCATCCTAGAAGATTATGGACATGGAGGAGTCCAGACAGCAGGATTAAAAACCAGATAGATTACATACTTATTAGCAAAAGGTTTCGAAATGCGTTAACAGTCGTAAAAACAGTTCCAAATGCAGACTGTTACAGTGATCACAGATTAATTACAGGCACATTGAGGGTAAAGTTAAAGAAAGTCAAGTATACAGCAGGAAACCCTAAATATGACTTGTGCAAATTGAAAACTGACAAAGAAATACAAGATAATTTAACATAGAAGTAAAGAACAAATTTGATATATTGTCTGATCTAGAGATCCTGTTCAAGATGTAGATGATCAATGGGAAACGATGAAGAATTCAATCAGTTGCGCAGCAGAAAAAACTATTCCAAAAGTAAAGAAAGTGGGCCGTAAGACATGGATGACTGAAGAAATTTTACAACTAATGGAAACAAGAAGACAGAACAAAAATAATCCTGCCAAATATGAAGAAATTCACAGAAAAGTGAGAACCTTATGTAAGGAGGCAAAAGAAACATGGCTTGAGAAAAATTGCAGAGAAATTGAAAAACAACACAACAGTAACAATGCGAAACTAATGCACAAAAGAATTCAGGAGCTTACTAATCAAAGAACACGTACATCAGCAGGCTGCCTAAAGACAAAAGATGGAAGAGTCATAATAGAAAAAGATCAGATCTTACATGAATGGTCAGATTATGTGAAAAACCTTTATGACGATAACAGAGACGAACAGTATGATGTCCAAAATAATAATGAAGGACCAGCAATTTTAAAGATGGAGGTTCAGAATGCGCTTAACCATATGAAATCTGGCAAGACCCCCGGTTCAGACAGCGTCACAACAGAAATGATTAATGCTTTAGAAGAATATGGAATAGATAAAGTTACCAGTCTGCTTAATACAATATATGATACTGGAAATATACCTCAGGAGTTATGTAATTCTGTATTTATTGCAATCCCAAAGAAATAAGGAGCCTTGGAATGTGATCAACATCGAACAATTAGTATAATGAGTCACATCACGAAGATTTTGCTAAGAATTATCATGCAAAGAGTTAGGAGGAAAATACAACCTGAAATAGGAGAAGAACAATGTGGGTTTGTAGGAAGGCAAGGGTACAGTAAATGCTGTGTATATACTGAGAAACATAATCGAACGTTCTATAGAAGTAAACAAAGATCTACACCTTTGCTTTATTGACTACACAAAGGCTTTTGATAAAGTGAGACATGTCGACATGATAAGGATGCTTGAAGATCTACAAATTGATGGAAAAGATCTTAGACTTGTAAAAAACATATATTGGAAACAACAAGCTGCCATAAGAGTTGATAATGAAGTAAGCCAATATCAGCCTATTAAAGGGGTGTGAGACAGGGATGTGTAATGTCTCCAGATCTGTTTTCCCTGTACAGTGAAAGTATTTTCAGAAATATTGAAGATATGGAAGGAATCAACATTGGGGGACGATGCATCAATAACATTAGATATGCAGATGATACAGTCTTGATTGCAGACAATGAACAGGACCTGCAAAATTTAGTAGATGCGATTGTTACACACAGTGAACAACTAGGGTTAGAATTAAATTGTAAAAAGACACAGATTATGGTCGTCACTAGGAAGGACGAAATACCACAATGTAATATACAAGTAAATGGGAATATTCTTCAACAAGTGAGCAGGTACAATTATCTCGGAACAGTAATAACATCTGATGGGAGATGCCTTGAAGAGATTAGAACAAGAATCGCTATGGCAAAAGTAGCCTTTAGCAAGATGAAAAACATATTGACCAATAAAAAGATGTCAATTGAAACGAGAAAAAGAGTGTTGAGATGCTACATTGAACCTGTACTTTTATATGGATGTGAAGCGTGGACAATGAGCAGTCAGGCTGAAAAACATCTGATGGCTGTAGAGATGTGGTTTCTGAGGAAAATGCAAAGAATACCATGGACAGCTAGAAAGACCAATGAACAAGTCCTTCAAGAAACAAATGAAGATCGTAAATTGATTAGAGAAATTAGACGAAGACAGTCAAAATGTCAAAATTTTGTGGGCATGTTATGAGAAGAAATGGATTGGAGAATTTGGTGACAACTGGTAAGATCGAGGGGAACAGACCAAGGGGAAGACCTAGAAGCAAGTACCTGGATGGCTTGGCCTTGTGGCATGGTCGAGACAGAAAGCACGGAGCTGATCCACGACTCTGGTGATCGAGTGAGATGGCAGAACATGACCGCCCACGCTTACCGGCATGGCACAAGATGGATATATATATATATATATATATATATATATATATATATATATATATATATATATATATATATATATATATATATATATATATATATATATCCGGCCCGCCAATAGCTTTACATTTGTCAATGCGGCCCTCCGCACGAAAAGTTTGCCCACCCCTGGTCTAGTGGTTACACCCCGCGTCACACGCCAGTGATCCGGGGTTTATTTCCGGGTCCGGTCAAAGATATGCACTACTGATGAGCTCAAACGAGAGCGAAACTGGAGTCTAGTGCATCCAAACTTACATCTTTGCTTTGTTGGACTACACAAAGGCTTTCGATTAAAGTAAGACATTTCAACATGATGGAGATGCTTGCAGATCTATACATTGATGAGAATGTTCTTAGACTCATAATAAAACATATATTGGAAACAACAAGCTGCCATAAAAATTGATAATTAAGTATGTCAACATCAGCCTATTAAGAGAGGTGTGGAGACGGGGATGTGTAATGTCTTCAGATCTCTTTTCCATGTATAGTGAAATATTTTCAGTAATGTTGACGATATGAAAGGAATCATGATTGGGGGGGGGGGGGGGGGGGGGGGGGTTTATAGCATTCATAACATTAGATATGCGGATGATACAGTCTTGATTGCAAACAATGAGCAGGATTTGCAATATTTAGTAGATGCGGTTGTTGCACACAGTGAAGAACTTATGTTAGAATTAAACTGTAATAAGACACAGATTATGGTCGTCACAAAGAAGAACGAAATACCACAATGTAATATACAAGTAAATGGGAATATTCTTAAACAAGTGAATCGGTACAATTATCTCGGAACAGTCATAAAATCTGATGGGAGATACCTTAAAGAGAGAATAGAAAGATGTTATTTGCAACCAAGAAAGGAGTATTGAGGTGCTAGATAGAACCTGTGCTTTTGTATGGATTCGAAGCGTGGACAATGAGCAGACAAGCTGAAAAACATCTGATGGCTGTGGAATAGTGATTATGTGTGGAAATGTGTATACAATGTACAGACATAAAAACCAGTGACCAAATCCTACAAGAAACAAATGAAAACCGTAAACTCATTACAAAAATAGACGTAGGCAGTCAGAATTTTAGGGTCACATTATGAAAAGAAATAAATTTGAGAAATTGGTGACAACTGGCAAGATCGAGGGGAAGAGAACAAGGGGAGGGCAGAGGGGTAAGTACCTGGATGGCTTGGTCACGTTGTTTGGTCGAGACAAGAACACTGAGCTGATCCAGGGTTCTGGTGATCGAGTGAGATGGTAAAATATGACTGCCCACTCTTACCGGCATGGCACATGATAATGATGATGATGATGGCCATTGTAACTGCATAGAGGGTAATGGCTATTTTGTTTTAAGTTCACACATAATTTATTGGTACTTCACTGAGATTGTGTTTCGGTTTCATGAAATATAAATGTAACGAAATTGCCTGGCAATCTCTCTCTCCACCTTAAAACTGACCACAACGATGTTCCGTAACATTCTCTCTTCTCGCCTTAATACTGACCAAAACGGTATTACGTAGAATAGACAAATGAGGGTACTTTGTGATCCAATATTCAAATAAGGGAAAACCCGCTTTTGTACGGCTTTCTAGAACAGTGGTTCTCAACCCTTTTTGGCCCATTCACCATATGATCAGAATTTCATTCCCCTTTTCGTATTTCCTCCCTATAAATTCTCCCGCCCCTACAGGTATACGTAAAATTGGAAGCTAAATTTAATAACACATACTAGAATAAGTCTAGACGTTTACATAAAACGTAATTTGCGGGTCCATTTACATTATAAAATGAATTTCAGAAGAGCGAGAAATACAGAACCGTAAAGTATGGAGGGAAAAACAATATCAAGTAATCGGTTCTTGTATTACCGCGATCTTGAAATAATCTTAATTTCCCCCCCCCCCCTGGAAACCCTAAAATCCCCCCCCCCCCCCCGAGGGGGAGGGGGAATTCCCCACCGGTTGAGAACCACTGTTCTAGAAGGTTCAAGAATTCTCAACTTTGATTCGGGAAATGTGTCTTTCTTGCTTTCCGCGCAATACACGGGGTTGAACAGAATATTGGTACTCAGGGGTGAGCTACACTGAAATCACGGAGATTATATGAATTCCGTTTTTTTTTTTTTTTCGCATATCCTTTACATGATATCGCTGTCAACATCAGCATCTTTCAGCTGATGAATTCCGTAGATTTCGTAAATTCTCAAAACCCCGAGACTTGAGCGGGAGTCCCGCCCTCTCTTCTAGAAACCTCTCAATGTGTGTAAAGGCGCCACGAGATACAGATCTCTTCTCTACTGGGAAAGTGTGTCGATATATCATCATAAGGTGAGATCTCATGTGAAAATGAACTCTACATATAACCCGTGTTCAAGTGTGTTCTGAATTTGAAGGTCCTCCTTAATTGTTGGTTAGAGCTATCACACCTTCTCAAGAATACGTCACCTATGAAACATCATACTTTCAAGACGACCGAATCAATATTTCTTATTTGAATTGAAAGATTAATTGTTGGTTGGAGCTATCAATCCTTCTCAAGAATATATCACATATGGATCAACAATTATTCAAGATTTTTTTCCATCCTGTTTCAGGATATTGCGGTCAACACCAGCATCTTTCAGCTGTATGTTGATTCCTAGGCTAGATTACGCTCATCAGCACGCCACGACTTTCTGAGCGACCGGCTCCATACTCACATAAGTCACTGGTACGACTCGAACCGCTTCCAATTCTCGTGCACTCAAGCCAATCACGAGAGTATTCGGGGTTACGGAGAAAGCTGCTAACTCCTCGGCCAGGGAGCCGGCAATTATTCAAGATGGCAAAATGAATCATTTTTATCTGAAAAACTATATTGTTGATTGAAAAAAAGCTTGACTACAAGATCTGGCTGAACTTATCTTCATCCTGGAAGTAGTGTTTTGGAAGGAGTCTGCTACAAGCTGAGGTGAGATGTGTGTCATCCGACCAGACAGACAGACTTTGCAAATCCCTGTCGGTGATGAGAGCACACGTAACTGATCTAAACATTTCTTTGTTTGTTTTCTAATCCTCTTGTAGGATCTATCTCTGTTGTACAAAGATATCTATATGTGTGTTGGAGTGTGTTGAATAATATTGATTAATGGTTTGTTTTGTTTTTTTTTTTTGTTTTTTTTAAAGAGGAGAGGTAACATAGTTCGTGTTGGCGAGACAGCATAGAGTGAATACACTATTATATGTTCTATTCCTGATTCCAGGGGGTCGGGCAAAATTACCAGTTGATTAGGCTAGGATAGATACATGATAGGATTTGTACAATACTACCGTAAACCCCACTAATACTGTTACAATAAGTATACACAATCGCTTGTAGCAAGAGTGTCAAACTCAATCGCTCCGCGAGCCAAAACTCAAATCACACGTAAGGTTGTGGGCCGGACAGGATAAACATTTTATAAGCCGAAAATTAAACCTTTTTAAAACACTAATATAAATTAAAACAGACAATAGTTTTAATAATAAAACATCATTGATATACTAAATTTCAATTCTTATGTCAATTTGTCATAGCACGATGTGTGACATCTTTTCTTGGCTACAATTCGTTTATGTTGGGAGTAATGTTTTGTGTCATTGAGATTCTCATGATGGATTACAAGTGTTCATCAGTGAGACGACTCATGTGTGATGGTTTGTTAATCTTCATCACAGAAAACAGCTGCTCACACAGATATGTGCTACCAAACATGCTCAAGGTTTGAACCGCATGTAGACGAAGTCGGGGCATCTCTTCAGGAATGAAACGAGTGAAAAGTGCAGGCCCCACTGTGTCGTACTTTGCCTTTAGTGTCCCTTTACACTGCAGCTCTATTAACTTCATCTGCAAATTTACAGGTGCAGTTTCCACATCTATGGCAAATGGATTACGAAACAGCTCGAAACTGATTTATGTGCTTCGTAGTGCTGTCTCAGATAATATTCTTTGATCACACAGGTTTACCGCCAATATCAGTAAACATATATTCAGCCTCCCAGCCGCTTTGAAAAGCTCTGTTTTCAGAATCAACTTTTGTCTTGGCCATTTTAAAGTCTAGTTTTGATTTTAAGAGATTGTGCGTCTACCGACAGACGCTTGATTGATATCAGGTTAGTCGTAGCGGGATAAGGTGATGTAATATCCGGGCATTACACTACTTTCATTTTGCATGCGCCAATCCAAAACGAGCATCTGAACGTTGCTAGGTAACTATAACGACGAACACTAACTTACTACACAACTTTTGTTTTCTCTTATTCTGATCGAAGCGAGAACTCTCTCAGGTAGCCTATCATTCGAAAAACTGCTAATTAGGAAATATGATCTGCACTTTATATCGTGACCAAGAACAAATATTTTTGCCTAAAATTCTCTCTTGGGCCGAATATATTTGTACGTCGGTTGAGACCTCTCGGGTCTGATATGATTGTACGGCGGGCCGGATGTGGCCCGCGGCCCTTGAGTTTGACACACGTTGTTTATAGCAATATGCGTATAAACACAGCCAAAACCGAAGTAATGCAAGTTAGCAGATCGCAGGACCCACTAAGTATATAGATAAATAGCACAACTCTGAAACAAGTTAAAGAATTCAAATATCTTGGAAGTATGATCAAAGAAATGGTAGATTGGGCAGTGAAATCGAAATCAGATGTCAAAAAGCTAGTGCACTTACATATCAACTATCATCCTTACTGAAACATCCAAATATACCCATGTCCACAAAACGACAGATAATAAACATCATATTCACACCAACCCTATTCTACCAATCTCAAACCTGGACTTTATCCAAATCACACTTTCGCAAAATCAACACCTGCGAGACTGAGATGCCTGAGGAAGCTGCCAACTTAACAATCCGAGACCGAGTAAGAAATGTTGTTCTCATACAGACAGTGGGATCAACACCTTGTGCCACGTTTATTGAAAGACAGAAGATCAAGTGGTTTGGCCATGTCGTTAGAATGCAACACTATCAACTACCATCACTTGCCTTACATCAAAGATCATCTGCGACGAGACCAAGAGGACGTCCAAGAAGAAAATGGATCGACGACATCAAAGACATCGTACAACCACACGGAATGACACTATCCAGTGCCGCCCACCGGGCGCTGGAACGCAAATTATTCCTCCCCACAACGCTTGGCGGCAGAAGTGGAAGATGATGCTGATGCTGATGATGATGATGATGATGATGATGATGATGATGATGATGATGATGATGATGATGATGATGATGATGATGATGATGATGATGATGATGATGATGATGATGATGATGATGATGATGATGATGAATTGTATCATGCTCCACAAGTTATATGATGTCTCCAAGAGGGTCACTGTCGTGCAGCACAACAAGTCAGTCAGTCTCAGCAGCTGTAGACCTAACACTAACTTCCTCAATAACAATGATGCCCTGCTATTCATATTTAATAGGAACAAGTCTCAATTATACAGCACAACATAAATCAGGAAAGGGGGATATTGATGACTTAGCAAATGCAATTATAACAGAACTTACATTTTTGTACGCATCCTTAAGATCAACTGTTGCAGTATATGTTTCAGTCCTTGAGTGGAAGCCTCCATACACATAATAGACAAAAGCTGCTGCGTTGGTCCATGTTTCTCTGTTTGGAGAGTACCCTCCAAGGATAGGTATGAAAAGACATTGCCTCTCCAGCTGGCCTGATATTTTTCTGGCAATTAACATCTCCAGCAACTTGCCTATTATATTTTGCACGGTGGTTACCCGATATACCTGAATTTTTGTGTGGTCTTTGTCAGGCTTCGGCAATAGAGTCAAACAGCTGAGTAACCACTATTTCTTGATGCTAGCACTCACTATACTGTTGTTGTACATATCTGCTAGGTCCTCTAACTTAATGTTGTACACTACTAATGTCGTCATACCTTATACCATCTGGCCCTGATGCGATGTTTTTTTTTTTTTGGTTCGTTTAAGCACATCCTTGATCTCTTCCACTGTCACCATGTCTTTTTCTGAAATTTTCTGGGACTTGCACCAATCTGAGGTAACCGTCTTGGCAAAATGTTGACCTCTCATGTCTTTCTCGTTGCTCTGCTCTAGATAGCGTTCTAATAGGGCACTGCCTTTATCCTTGTCAGTCCTCTAGAAGTCAGGAATACTTTTATCCTTGACTACATCATTCACACTATTAAGTTGTCGCCAAAACAATTTCAGTGACTTGTCTTTGCATATTCTGTGACACTACTCTGCCAATTTTTAACTTTTTACCACTTTAACCAGTTGTTTGAAACAGCTAACTTTTACGTAAATGTCTTTTTCCAAGTGCATGATAAGACTATGTTGGGCAACTATGTCCCTTATGGCGTTTTGCCATTTCCTTATAGCACAACGCTTATCCACCCAGGCCTTTCTCCACCTCAAAATTCCACCAATGTGGTTACTCTCAGTTTTTTTTTTCTTTCATTTTCCTGCAGTGATCATTTCTTCGCATGTCGCGCCTTATTTTACTCACCGCATCTTGCCTCGTACTGTCATATTTTACGTCTTAACCTTTTACTTGTGCTGTCTGGTTCTGCCTTTCACCACAAATATGATGCAATGGTGGCAGTAACTGCCATGGTACCCTAGGACACCCCATCTTGATAATCATAATCATGATCTGCCTTTATCTTCCTTATCTTGATCTTCCTTAGGTATTTATAATGCCCATGTTAAACATTGCCTCATTGTGTCATGTGTTATCGATTATTTTCCATGTGTTATAATGCTATTGTTCTTTTGTTGTCAAAAATTTGCTTCATAAGTGATGTCGAATGAAAGAATGTATGAGAGTAAATTGAGAAGAAAGGCAGAATGTCAGACGGGCGTGCGTGCCCAACTCTTAACCCTTTGAAAATAAAGATTTTCGTTTATTCGTTCGTTCGTTCGTTCATCTACTCAATGTAGCGAGTGAAAGAGAACCCAGTGCCAAGTCAATAACGCTGACCTCATCACCTGGTCGACTTGCTGTCCTGGTGAAATAGCCACTGTTGACACAAATATGGTCGATTGTTTCAAGTGCAGTCTCGAGTTTCTCCCCCTGTGTGTTGGAAGACATGTTTCCCCATGATCTGCCTTTAGCGTTGAAATCGCAACAGAAAATAACATTCCGCTCGTGACATAATATGTCACTCAAACATTTGCCACCTCTGGGAATCCACACTCGCGTTGCAGGCATAAACATTGACCAACACGAATGGTTGTGCCTAAATGTGCAATTAAAGTACCTGACGTTATTTTGTGGCGAGTGCAAACATTCAGATATCTAGGCACATGGATAACATCAGATGGACATCACAGGAAAGTGGGCATAGCATTATTCGACTATCTCTATTTGCAACTCCAGTGTAAGAAGATCTGGCATACTAATTATGCTAAATTTCCCGATTATTTGAAGATTGCGATACAAGGGAAACCGATTACTGGGCATTGTGTTTCCTTCCATGTTGGAGGAAACTATACATCTCGGCTTGAAATATTATGTTACTGTACAGAGATCTAGACTATCTTTCTAAGGCGTAACTAGATCCGTAAATCCAGTTTTGAATAGCATTGTTGTTAATGTTCTACTATGTATTATTCAATTTAGCATCCATTGTTATGTGTATTTGGGAAGTTTGGACTATTAACTATCGTTATTTCATCATAGACTTACATTATCAATATCGCATGCTGTAATGTGATATTTCAATGGTGGGAATAACCGTTTTCCTTGTCATAACACAACTACCGTGTTTCCCCGAAAATAATACCGGGTCTTGTATTAATTTTAGCTTTAAAAATTGCACTATGGCTTATTTTCGGGGGATGTCTTATTTATATATATATATATATATATATATATATATATATATATATATATATATATATATATATATATACATATATATATATATATATATATATATATATATATATATATATATATATATATATATATATATCCACACACAATCAGTGATTGTATCCCATGAAATCTTCACCCAAGTCACGACCTCCTGCAAACTAGGCTTCACAAAGTTTCCACGCTGATTTCTCTTCATACGATTTGCAATGTTGTCGTAGATTTCTATGCGCAAATGATCATTAAATGGCTTGTTTATTGCAATATCAAGAGTCTGGAGACAAGAAGTCATTCCTGCGGGAATCATTACCTGATCTATTCTTCTCTCCGCAAGGAAGTTCGTCATGTCTTTAGCGCGGTGAGTGCTGGCTGAATCCCAGACCAGCAGACCTCGTTGACCACCTCGCTAACCAAGAGACAGCTTTACATCGACCCATTTCTTTATAACTGCTTGTGTGCACCAGGCTTTTTTTTCTTTTTCAAGAACATAAATACCTGAAACTCATTCAGTTTTATCTTTCTTGCCCTTTGTGGTGATTAGACGTGGGACTTCCCTTCCATCCAGATAACCTGCCAAAATACAGGTCACAGGATTTGGCCGACGATCGACGCTCAGAGGAAAGGCGAGACGGACATATAATCAGATTGCTACTGGAACTATTAGTGTTGGAACTCTTCGCTGGCTGCTGAGGATGGGGACGGAGCGCTTATGAGAATGTCCCGAATGCTGTGATGTCGGTTCCTAAATCAATCAATCAATCAGTCAATCAATACAGGTCACATGTGCACTTTCGTAGCCAGTGAACGAAATGTAGATTGACGAGACACACTCTGACCAATTGTTGTTTGAGATCCTAGACCCATAAACACTATAGTTTCATCCATAACAACCATGTTGGAGAGTGGGTATTTAGAAAAGTCGATGCCATCAACAAAGTACTTGAATGCAAGTGAACGTTTAATAACTTAAATAACTTCCAGCTTGAACAGTGTTGTCGATCTTCTTAGAAATAGTTTATATCGCTGAAGGAAGCCATCCAGTCAGTGTTGTGATGCTTTTAATTCTTCTGGTGATATTTCGAAATATGGTGCCAATTCAAGGGCAAATGCTTGAATATCAGCCCTGCAGGCAACCAAAGTCTTTGCTCTCTATTTTTCTCTAAATTTCATTTTACTAAAATTCCTACTCCTCTCTAGTGATGATCACTTCCCGAGTTAATGAATATGTAATCGTCTCTCCTTATATAACTAGCATATGTCCATCTTGTTTCGGATACACCTAAAATATCTAAATTCACGTTGTTTGCTTCTGAAATCAGATCCATGCTTGATACAGGTTGCGTGCGTTCCACATATCAATTCTTAGACTTCTCCTTCTAACTTTCATGTAATTATTGTCAGAATGCACCCTTTCACAAGAATTTGAGATGCATTCGTCATTATTCACTTCCTTAGTCACTGTAGGAGTTGTCTCTTCCCTGAGAATATTTACAACAGGCCCATCTCCAGGGAGGCCAAGAATTACCCGTATCGCTGTTTTCTTGTTGTTGTGATCGCATTGTTGTCTGTGTCCTACTACGTGGTGAGGTCCCAATCTCTTCCACGATGGCCAGCCATGTTCACTATTGTGTCCTGGCCACGCTTCATGTGTGCCACACACCCGGCTGTTTCGCTTTCGAAGTCGTGGATCTATTTAGATTCACCCACCTTGTTCACCGTCCCAGTCTTTTGTGTACTAGAGATAGACAGTCCCTTAGTACGATATTACCCTTACTTCACTCATGTAGTTTAGCCAGTCAGCCAAGACTGTTGCCCGTGGTGTGGCCACCGCCGTACACAAGCGGTATTCGTGGAGCCATACATGAGCTAGGTAAAGAGATGGGAACCAAATAGGATCCTGGTCTATCCCTTGGGATATGGCTGCCATTCATCGCGAGGTACTTACGGTCGCCAACATGGTGGTTAGGCGTTGAACCGTTAAGGCCTATGGCGTGTTTATGCTTGCAGCTACGGTTTGCAATCGCATTTTCCTCACGTTGGACTGGTAGTACATGGTTCCGTCGCCCTGCTACTGAGTGAGTGCGTGGGCGACACTGTGAGCTGTGAATTTCGCAGGGAATGCTTTTACATCTGTCCTGTACAGTGACCTGCATTTTCGGAACAATGGCTACCGGCTGTTGCTGAATTTGACTGACTTGCCTTTTCGGTTCACGAGTGCATTTTTCAGGAGACTCCCGGGAGTCGCCGCTGAAGCTGCGTAGTTCGTGCTTTATGCGACACTTTCGGCGGGTCGCCCTGCGGTAAAAGACCGAGCCATGTGAGAAAAATCTGGTGACTGCCGAGTCCATCGACGATGAACTGTGGTTTTCGTGGATTAATTTTGTGTTGGAATTCTGGCAGCGGCAATATACAATGTACCTTGCGGGCTGTTGGATTGCCGAGACTCCTGCCTATTCCACTTTTGACATTGGACAGTGGGGAGCATTTTGTGTGATATTCACTGGCACAAGAACGGAGCATAATGGGGACGACCCGTTGCAGTGAAGTTGGAACCTCGACTAACTAACTAACTAACTAACTAACTAACTAACTAACTAACTGACTGACTGACTGATTGACTGACTAACTAACTAACTAACGCGTGGTTTAATACAGTATTAGTTACTTTATCAGGGATTAATGGCTAGAAAAATTAATTGGTGGCTATTTTGAACCTCTTAATCATGACTAAAAAGTTAAAATTATAGCAGCAATGTGACATTTATGTTCCACTCAATCATCTCCAATATAAAATCGCATAGTTTCCTAGGCACTTTGCTTTTAATTTCTTTTAAAAGCATGATATAAAACTGTTTGGTTCTATTCATATTAATGAGTAGCCATTTTGAATATTAATGTGATTAAATGACACAATATTTCAAGAATTATTATGTACTAAATTAGGTCTCATTGTCATGAACACAAGGATAAATGGTTACTAATGTCTTTGGTCACAAATAACAAAGTTAAAATTAGCGTATGTGTTAAAAAAAAAAAAACAGTGATTTAAGTGTTTAGGCCACACTTTATCAAAGTGCTCAAACAGTAATTTCTTCTTTGTCCATACTAAATCATATAACTGACACACAAACAGTAATATCTCGAATTAGAATTGATTTACAGACTTGAATACGGTACCGTTTGATTTTTGTTTCAAGAGGTACCCAACTTTGCAGGCTACATAATTAAAATGCAATTTAGAAATGTTTACTAAAGTGGCTAGGAAGAAGCAGTCATCATTGTTTGACCACATTATTGTGAGAAGACAAAATCTAGAACATGTTGTGGCAAGCGGGAAGATTTGTTGAAAGAGAGAGCGAGAGAAAATTCTTGACAGTCTTGCATAATGGCACGGAAGGGAGTCCACACACGAACTGATCCATGCCGCTGAAGATTGCAATTTGTGGAAACACACCAGCCGGAAATTAACTTTGTGATGATGATGATGATGATGATGATGATGATGATGATGATGATGATGATGATGATGATGATGATGATGATGATGATGATGATGATATTCAATCAGAAGCAAGCAAGGGTACGCTTCTGGGCAAAGCCCCGCCACCTCCCACTTTTTCCCCATAAAGAAAAGCATTTTTTTTTCATGTCTTGCATTTTTGCAAAGGACAACGCTGTTGTTGTTGTCTTGGCAAGTTTACGTTCAGTAGTTTGCCATTGCTTTCTGAACGACAGGCTCCCAAACCAACACGTTAAAACCACAGCGCGACACGGTCTGTTGCCAACTCGGTCGCTGCTGTGTTTAAACATAAGGATAGAAATGAAAATACTAAACTAACGACATTGTTTCGAATGTAAACATTACCTTATAATATAAAAGGTTGTTACTCACGGTGTCCCGCAGTTCTGTTTAGCTCTGTGTACTGATACTGTGTGTCAATTTTCTGTTGTGATCTATCTTCCTGTTCATACTTTAGCCGTGTCTACAGACAGACTCTCGAGAAACAAAAAGCAGCAATAGTGTGTTTCCAGCAGATCACAGCCTGTTCTCTTGGAAATAAGTGAAATCTGCATTGTCATCACTTCAGGCATGTATCTCACATGCTTTCTCAGGTGTTTCTAACGTGTTTCTCTCGTGTTCAAAGGTAGTCACAGGTTTCGCGGGGGAGGGGTGGAGGTGAGTTTCCGGGAGAGTGCTGATACTTCTTTGTTGACACAGCTGATCCCCACATACCAGAATCTCCAATTTCTCTACGTACAAATGATTATTATATATGGATGAATAAAAGATTACATCTAGAATGTGCGTTCACATATGTTTGCCCTCATTTACGTTCATTTGTTTTGAAGTATCTGTTGCATCATTATGACGATTTTCCTGCCGTTTTATATTAACACCAACCCAAGAATGCATAGGTCCCTGGGTAACTGAGATCATGGAAGACGACCAAATTTATTTGATGTTTTGGTTGGCGTAAACTCTGTCTGTCTGTCTGTCCTGTCTGTCCTGTCTGTCTGTCTGTCCTGTCTGTCTGTCTGTCTGTCTGTCTGTCTGTCTGTCTGTCTGTCCTGTCTGTCTGTCCTATCTGTCTGTAATGTCTGTCTGTCCTGTCTGTCTGTCCTGTCTGTCTGTCCTGTCTGTCTGTCCTGTCTGTCTGTCTGTCCTGTCTGTCTGTCCTGTCTGTCTGTCATGTCTGTCTGTCTGTCTGTCCTGTCTGTCTGTCTGTCCTGTCTGTCTGTCTGTCTGTCCTGTCTGTCTGTCCTGTCTGTCTGTCCTGTCTGTCTGTCCTGTCTGTCTGTCCTGGTCTGTCTGTCTGTCTGTCCTGTCTGTTTGCCCTGTCTGTTCTGTCTTGTCTGTCCTGTCCTGTCCTGTCAGTCTTGTCCTGTCTGTCCTGTGCTGTTTGTCTGTCTGTCTGTCTGTCTGTCTGTCCACCCATCCAAATGAAAGATGGGGTGTATCGTAGTTACGACTCAAAAGTTGTTAACATGGTGGCAGGCATGTTGTATTATATATCACATTAGACTGAGTTGCATACAAAAAACTACTGCATTGATATTTTGACTATAGTTTGATTTATAAGCCCATGGCAGTTACGGGAAGTTCGAATTAGACGACTCAGCATCCCATGGCGCTTAATCAGTTAAGTACCTATCTTCTGGCCGGTGTCCCTGGCTTAGGTGTTAGCGTCTTACTCTGTAATGTTGAATGAAAGAATGTATGAGAGGAAATAGAGAAGAAGGGCAGATTGTCAGACGGGCCTGCGTGCCCAATTCTTAACAATTTGAAAATAAATATTTTCGTTCGTTCGTTCGTTGGTAATCCCGTATTCTCTCGTGAATGACGTGATGTGCGCGAGAATTGGTAGCAGTTCTCGCTGCGTCGGTAACTTACGAGTTATGTGAACTGGTCGCTCAGAAAGCAATAGCAAACTACTGAGCGTAATCTTGCCTAGTACATCAGCAGCAGCTGAAAAATGCTGGTGTTGACTGCAACAACGTGTAAAATCTATCTTCTCATCATTTCCTACCCTCCATTATGCTCACTCTATCACCGAGGTTACAATTTCTAAAGTTCATTTTCATGGCCTCACGCCACAAGTGTATTTGAGAAGTCTGTTTTCTGAACGATTCTGTAGCCTCCATCGCTCAACATTGATGTGCTCGTGTGTATTCGTACGCTGTAGACTACCTGCCTGGCTTTCGACCAAAGGTCTGTGTGACCTGAAGCTGCCATAATCAGGCATTGACTTCTGTGTAGACATCCAGACGCTGGAACATTTTCTTGAGGATATCCTAACCTTTCCTTGAACATAACCCAGCGTTTCCAGTGAGAGGACTACCCAAAAATAACGGTTTTCAGACTGGGTATTGTGCCACGAAGTTTTTGTTTGCCGTGTGTTCAGTTACCACTCATCGGCCAAAGGTAATAAATGCAACCATAGAGGACTTTTTAAAAGAGATCTCCATAACATTTTTGTGGATTTTAAAAATGCTTATTATAGTGTCCATAGGAATAGTCTATGGAATGCTATGCAGGAATTTGGAATACCAAGGAAGTTAATCAACATGACCAGACTATGCAAGGAAGATACTTATAATATAGTAACATATAAAGGCAGGAAATCAGACCCTTTCTAAATAACATCTGGCTTGAAACAGGGTGATGCACTATCGCCGCTACTCTTCAATCTGGCTCTAGAGAAAGTTGTAAGGAAGGTAAAGGAGGAATGTGATATTGGAGGAACATCCAAGCTGCTAGGTTATGCAGATGATATAGATATTATAGGGCAAAGTGAACAAAAGACATTGGAAATATTGACTCACTTAAAGGAAAAAGCCCAACAGATGGGGCTGGTTATCAACCAAGATAAGACAGAATATATGGTAATTTCAAGAGACGGAATGGCTAAAAACTATGGCCACATACAAATAGATAATATGACCATTAAAAGAACGGAAACATACAAATACCTGGGTACAATCTTCAACTGCTCCAACATCATAAGGGAAGAAATACAAACTAGAATCAACTCTGGAAATAAGATATACTATGCACTACAACATCTACTAAAATCAAATGCGCTATCTCGTAACACCAAAATCACAATATACAAAACACTGATCAGACCAGTTGTGCTGTATGGCTCTGAAACCTGGAGTACAACGAAAGGAGACGAAGCCTTGTTACAAACCTTTGAGAACAAAATTTTAAGACGCATCTTTGGACCCATTAGGGATACACAAAGTGGAGAGTGGAAAAGAAGAAGTAACAAAGACATTTATGATCTGTTTAAGTCCCCGCTAATCACTGGTATCATGAAGGCTAATAGACTACAATGGCTGGGGCATATAGAAAGAATGGAATATAATAGGGAAACAAAACTCGCTTACACTCAGGAAATAAATGACCGTAGACCCCGAGGTAGACCAAGAAGACGGTGGAGAGATAATACATATACAGACCTACAAGCACTTGGAATCAACGACTGGCAAGAGAAGGTCCACCAGAGAGACGAATGGAGACGGATTGTATCTGCAGCAAAGAACCTCAATGGCTCGGAACGCTGAAGAAAAAGAAGAAGATAAAGGACTTTTTCACCAACATCACGTTATGCAACCATAGACCACTCTTCTTGCAAAGTTCCGTTATGCACCGGTTGATCACTATTATCAGAAACACACTTTGTGGCGGAAAAGTAGGCTGTAAATGTTCAATATTATGATCATCATTATCATCATCATCATTGTGGGGTGGTAAATATAATAAATTAGAATAAGGACAAGTTTCGCTAGGGGTATTCAGTATGAATGGGGTCTAAATCCCAAACACGCCTTCTATAGGATTTAATATACTGGCTCGTAAAACCCCCAAGCATTGAACAAGGCAGAAAAGGGTGCAAGTTCAACACTAACATAGAAGAAATGTTTCCCATAGAAGGCTGGGAGATCCGGGAAGTTCTACCACAGACACCCGAGTACAAATCACTCTACCCAGAAGGTGTGTCTATGTGTAAGTGCCCCGCCCCACATTTAATCTCCCATATATATATATATATATATATATATATACTAGCTGACCCTGCCCGGCTTCGCCCAGGCCCTGGAGGGGATCTATCTATCCATCAGTCTGCCTGTCTGCTTGTTTGTCTGTCTGTCTGGCTGACCCGGCCCGGCTTCACCCAGTCCCTGGTGGGGAGCATCTCATTTAATTCATATAAGTAGTCATATAAGCTCTCCCGTTCCCGACTATCTGTCTGTCTGTCTATCTGTCTGTCTGTCTGTCTGACCGGGCCCGGCTTCACCCAGTCCCTGGTGGGGAGCATCTCATTTAATTCATATACGTAGTCATATAAGCTCTCCCGTTCCCGACTATCTGTTTGTCTGTCTGTCCCGGCTTCACCCAGTCCCTGGTGGGGAGCATCTAATTTAATTCATATACGTAGTCATATAAGCTATCCCGTTCCCGACTGTCTGTCTGTCTATCTGTCTGTCTGACCCGGCCCGGCTTCACCCAGTCCCTGGTGGGGAGCATGTCATTTAATTCATATAAGTAGTCAAATAAGCTTCCGTTCCCGACTATCTGTCTATCTATCTGACCCGGCGTGGTTTCGCCCAGCTCCTGGCGCACAGTAACTTAAAAGAATGTCCTTCCACACACCATTCAATGAAAACTGTAGAAAAAGATGGGTTACAATGTTATGCATTATGCATTATTTTTATGAAAACTTTGAAAATGCCTTAAAGATTATATCATTATTTATTATAACTCATATGCCTGAAAATAACTATAGACAAAGAGTTTAACAATAGTGCAAGTAAGTCCAACAATATGACTATAAAGTATATAGAAATGTTATTAAAAGTTATGCCCCTTGAAATAACTTTTCTAGAGTGAAGTCCCCCTGCTATATAGACATTATATAATGAAAATGGAAAAGTAAATGTTATTAAATAAGTCGAAGATTTTACATTAAGAAATTATTATAGTCGGTTGCACAGGAATGAAAGGAAGACGTGTAGAAAATTTCATCTCAATCGGATGTACCGTTATCGAACGCATCCAATACATAAATACCCACAAACATACACTCTGTTTTATATATATATATATATATATATATATATATATATATATATATATATATATATATATATATATATATATATATATATATATATATATATATATAAACAATGACAAGTATCCGCTGTCATGCACATCCACAGTATTATACAACAGAGGGACAACAACCAATGTTAGATGCAACAACTGGATTACATGACAGAGGAAAACAGCCAATGTTAGACAAAAACAGTACAATGACTCACTGTATCACATAACAGTAACCATAACTGGACTATAAACATTAATATTGGAACAACAGGTTAACAATGAAGTAACTTCAAGGCTTGGTTAAACCAAACAAACAAACAACTGTATTGTGAAAACATTTGGGTCTTGGACAAACCCTGTTGGCTCCATTATGGTGACATATACATGAAAGAAATTATTCATATTCAGGCAATGCACACAAAGTATACAACCACAACAGAAGTCCCCCAAAATCCCCCAAAAAGGTTCACATCAAATACCTGTGTCAAACACAAAACAAAGTAAATAATCCATACAAAGAAATAGATAAAGAAAATCTATCTAATCTGTCTCTAGAAATATCCTATGGGTCTGATGATGACTCCCTCTATTTCAATATCCACTAGAAAAAAAGTATGGCCATAATCACACTCTCTATAATCCAGGGAAACAGCTGCTTTGCATATATCCACCTATTCAGAAAATTTGGGATTGCACACACACACACACACACACACACACACACACACACACACACACACACACACACACACACACACACACACACACACACACGGAACTTTCACCGCTGGATCATATATCCAAAACGAATAACATGTAGGAGTAATCCATATGAATCCAAAGTGGATATACTGTAATCTCCCAAGTCACAGCTGCTACGTCTGGGCTAGGAGCATTCCAGAGTGGTATAACAGACAGGTATAAGTCTGAAGCGTTCTGGCTGGGCATAACAAACAGGAGTCCATGTGATTGATTCGATCAGAATCAGGCATAAACACTTTCAGTATATCCTTGAATGAGGAGTGACATCACATTATCCATTAGAATTTACTGACAGAACTATCTTGAATTGGGCATGAATATTCCAGCCCTTTTCTGGGTTAAGATGTAGGTTATATCTTTCTTCAGCTGAATATACGACTTGATTGACCGGGAGTTGGTATAGTGCTTGATTGTCCATGTCTGGGATATGATGGATGAGAAGATTCAAAGGAAGCTCGGAGTCCACAAAATCAGTTGGTAAATCCATACTGGTAAATGATAGTGAATTCCAGACTATCCATGAGCCTTTGGAATATGACAGTTGAACGTGGAATCAGGCGGTGACTTTTAGAAGAGGGTATACGCTGAATCCATTTAGGCCAGGCATGCCTCATGTCTTTTCAGACATTGAAAAGATTAACACCATCTGTAAGTTCCCAGAGGTAGGGAATCCACTTCAGCATATTCAAAATCCATGAATTATCCAGGCATTGACATTCAGGTTCAGGGTGTGTAGCAGTAACCAGCACTCTCTGTAGAATATTAGGGGTAGGCTTTTAACCCAGTTTCCTGCCTCTAAATCCAAATAAGTTGACTATAATTCCAGTGCCAAGCATGGTGACTAGTGCCAATACTCCACCGCCATCTCTAGCGCCTATGTAGAGTGAAGAAAAAAAACAGGGTCGATATACATTAGTAATACAACTCAAACTTCTGATAACAATGTATCATAATAAAACATACATTCTGATAACAATGTATCATAATAAAACATACATTCTGCTAACAGTGTACCATAATAAAATATATATTCTGATATCAGTGTAAATAATAAAATAAACAGTCTGATAACAGTGTATAATAAAAATAAAGGAAACAAAATAGGAAGAAGAAAGAAAGGTGACAATAGTTGCCTAGCACTTGTCACCTACTGTAGAGTTTTGTCTCACTCCAAATGTGAGTAAGGTATCTACTCAATAGGTACATCTCTTCTCCTACACTTGAGATTATATATCATACAAAATGAAAATCCCAAACAGCAGTTATTACAGCATTAAGCAGTAACAATCATGAGCATAAAAAGGTAAAATACGCATAAAGAGAAATCATGGGAATCTTTTCCCATACAATGTAGGAATCACTTAGTGGGCAGTTACCCAACATCTCAAAGTAAAAACACAAGAGCATGGTGTCATTTCTCACTTGAGATTATATATCATAAAAAAATGACAATCCCATAACATCATTTATGAAACAGACTACAAGACAATCACACCTCTGTGTATTTACAACAATGTAAACAAAAGATTAACTCCTAAGTGCATGAAAAAGTCAAGCGAGAATATCTCTCTCTCTCTCTATCTAACCAACTATTAAAGTTGTACACAAATGTGAGATAGTAATATTTCTCCATCATAAGAGCAGAAATACAAAATATGCACTCAGGAAAAAAAACACTGTATAACACAGAGACCAGTTGTGAAAAATAAGCATATAGGAATACAGTAAGTTCACAAAATCATCTCAGAAGGGTGACTCATAGCAAGATTATATTGTAAGCTTTATGAAAGCTGACTGGACAAAATGGCGATGTCCAGGCTGCGTGACGCAAACCAACTTTTCAATGAAAGCGATTCTCATAATTTTCACACACACAACTTCAATCATGATATTAGTTGCATCAAAGCGTTTATCCTAATACATAACATGATATGTTTTATATAATATAATGCTCACCTAAAATGCAGAGAATAAGTGGCTATTAATTAACCCATTAACAATGGGTCACCCGCTGACTTGAAGAAAACATGGCGATTGACGAGACCGCTTTGTCTACCAAGCCTTTGTCTCGCTTAAGCCTTTGTTTCCGGGGCGCGGCCAATCACTGGCCTTAATTCAAACGAAAGTTCGTTTCGTTAAGTATCCCGTCCTAAGTTTTAATAGCGCGTGAAGCCGTCTGCTGGAAAAGACTGAGGGATGATGACATACATGTCACAATCATCATCATCATCATTATCATCATCATCCATTTTTCCATTCGCACCTTTCCGTCTTGACAGACAATAGTTTGGTACATTGTGCTACAAAAAGGCTTAATAACTACGACACATGGCGGTGGCGAGTGTGGCTAATAAGGCCAATTCGTGCTGCAAATGTTTGTCCACAGTGGATACATGTGAAAACATGGTCTTTTCCACCATCATGCACCATCTTACGTCTCTCACGCTCTGTGTGTGCTTTATCTGCAATCATTTTCTCCTTTGTCTTTATTTCATTTGTGATAGTTGCCCTCCATGCAACATGTTCAGCGGCGACTTGCTCCCAGTGTGCATTATCAATGCCTGTATCAGTCATGTCCCGCTTACACACATCTTTGTATCGTAGTAGAGGCCGACCCTGAGATCTCCTACCCATCTGTAATTCACCAAAAAAGATGTCCTTTGGTAAAGTACCATCATTCATCCTCCTAACATGTCCTATCCATCTAAGTCTACGAAGACTGAGCATGGAACACATTGTCACACAACCTGATCTTTCCACTACTTCAGTATTTGTGATTTTGTCTTGCCACTTCATACCAAGTATTCTTCGCAGACACCGCATATGAAAGCTGTTTAAACGTTTCTCTTGGTGTGAGTAAGTTGTCCAGGTTTTACTGTCATAAAGAAGAGTGCTAAGGACACAGGCTTGGTAGACGAGGACTTTTGTTTTGGCAGTAAGCTTCCTGTTCTCCCAGACTCTTTTTGCTAATATATTCATTGTTGTTGCTGCCTTACCAATCCTGATGTTGATTTCCTGATCTAGGGATAATTTGCTATTTACCTCTGATCCTTCTTTTTCGCGTTTCCATCCTGTTTCAGGATATTGCTGTCAACACCAGCATCTTTCAGCTGTATGTTGATTCCTAGGCTAGATTACGCTCATCAGCACGCCACGACTTTCTGAGCGACCGACTCCATACTCTCATAAGTCACTGGCGCAACTCGAACCACTTCTAATTCTCGCTCGCTCACGTCAACCACGAGAGTATTCGGGGTTAACGGAGAAAGCTGCTAACCCCTCGGCCAGGGAGCCGGCACCTCTGATCCTAGATATGTAAAATGGTCTACTATCTTCAGTTCGGCGTCGTCAATAAAGATTGATGGTACCCCATGTGCACCTTGTGACATAATCTGTGTCTTCTTTTTGTTAATTGTTAAACCAAACTCAGAACAAGCATTGGAGAATGCAGATAGTAGATGTTGTAATTCTTCCTCAGAGTGGGTCTTAATTGCAGCATCATCTGCAAAAAGCTACTCTCTGATCAGTACCCTCCTAATTTTGGTCTTGGCGTTTAATCTCTGAGCATTGTAGAGGCCGCCATCTGAGCGTGAGTGAATGTATATACCACCATCCTGATCACGAAAGGCATATTTCAGTAGAAGTGAAAAGTATATTCCAAAGAGGGTGGGAGCTAGTACACAACCTTGCTTAACTCCACTCTTGATTTCAAACTCTTCAGAAGTTGCACCATCAAACTTGATTATACCCTTCATGCCTGTGTGGAATGATTCCACAATGGACAGAAGAGTTGGTGGGCAGCCGATCTTCTTTAGTGCTTTGAACACTCACGACTGACCAAATTAAATGCCTTTGTGAGGTCGATGAAGGCAATAAAAAGTGGCTGATATTGTTCCCGGCATTTTTCTTGCATTTATCGCAATGAGAATATCATATCAATGGTAGGCCGGTTCTGTCGGAAGCCACACTGTGATTCGGGGTAGACTTGATCTCCTAGGACTTGAAATCTGCGCAGAAAATTCTGGCAAATACTTTCCCAACGATACACAGAAGTGAAATACCCCTATAGGTGTTACAGTCACTCTGATCACCCTTGTTCTTGTATAGCGTTATGATGCTTGAATCTTTAAACTCCTGTGGGACTTTTCCTTCTCGCCAGCATAGCTCTGTTAGCTGGTGGATCTGTACAGTGAGTGTGTCTTGTCCACTCCTGATTACCTCTATTGGAATCCCATCCTTACTTGGAGCCTTGCCAGATGCAAGTTCATTTATAGCACACTTTACTTCTGTTATGGTTGGAAGTGTGTCCAGGTGGTCAAGAGTTGGCAGTGTCTCTATGGCGTTGAGGGCATCATCTGCTGATTTGGTCTTACTTGAGTAAAGCTCCAAATAGTGCTGTACCCATCTGTCCATCTGCTGTTTCTTATCAGTGATGATTTCTCCAGTCAAGGTTTTCAATGGTGCACTTCTTTTGATCATTGGACCACAGGCTTTCTTTATCCCTTCATACATGCTTCTGATGTTTCCCTTTTCACTTGCGATTTGAATGGACTCACATAACTTCATCATCATCATCGTCATTATTATTATCATCATCATCATTAACATCGCCGTCCTGGTTGTCATGATCATTATCGTTGGCATTATAATTGCCAATATCATCATTATCATCGTTGTTTTCATTATTAGGCTGGAAATGTCCAATATCATCATAATCATCATAAATATAATCATCATCATAATTACCATTGCCGTCCTGGTTGTCATAATCAGCATCGTTGTCATTATAATTATCATTCTCATCATTATCGTCGTGGTCTTCATCATCATCATCATCATCATCATCATCATCATTCAATCATCATCATCATTCAATCATCATCATCATCATCATCATCATCACCGTCCTGGTTTTCAATGGCATCATCATTTTCATCATAATTGGCATCATCATCATTGTCTTCATCATCTTCATCGTTGACTTCATCATCATCATTATCGTTGTCATCACCATCATCGTCGTCGTCGTCAATATTGTCATTATTATCATTGCCGTCGTCGTCATCATCATCATCATCATCGTTGTCATCATCAACACTATCGTCGTCATCAAGTACCTTACAGCGTGTCTATACCTCGCCACAGCCTCCGATCCTAGAACTGAATACCAGTTCATGTCGTGATATCTGCTCACATTTACAGCCGCGATGTCCGCAATCACTTCACGTGGTGAATTATTCTTATCATGGCCATATAGTGTTATCAAATAATAGACAAACCTGATACATGAACAAGATCTGGAAACTAAAACAAAGAAGACTTCTTAAAGTAATCAAAAGTTGAAGACTTTATGGCTTGGTTACACCCTATGATATGATGAAACGTCAAAGAAGACACTGGGGAACAATACTGGGGGGAGGGGGAGAGACATGGGTTAATCAAGTGCAACACTTCTAAAACAGGAAAATGCACGTCTATAAATGCACTGAATTAATTAGAGACAGACAGACAGACAGACAGACAGCAGACAGACAGACAGACAGACAGACAGACAGACAGACAGACAGACAGACAGACAGACAGACAGACAGACAGACAGACAGACAGGCAGGCAGACAGGCAGACAGACAGAGACGGTGAGAGAGACAGAGGGAGATAATGAGCGAGAGAGACAAAGGGAGACAGAGAGAGAGAGGCAAAGATAGAGACAGAAAAAGAGAGAGAAATACAGAAACAGAGAGAGACGGTGAGAAACAAAGAGATACAGAGGGATACAGAGGGATACAGAGTGAGACAGAGAGAGACAGAGAGAAACGAAGGGAGATAGAGAAGGGCACAACGAGACAGAGGGAGATAGCGAGTGACAAAAAGAGAGAGGGAGATGAGAGAGATAGAGACAGAGAGCGATATAAGGCATAAAATTATGGAATGACATTATCAGGAGTCATTAAGATAAGCCCAAAGGCTGAAAAACGTGATGGTGACAATGACGCGTTGGGCAGTACTGCTATGAATAGATAGAACAATTAATTAAAGTGTAAATGCCTGAACTGAGACGCGGTAACTCCGCTGGCTGGTTTGATATGCTTACCTTTCTCTTCTGATGAAGATACACACACAGCGCTAAGTTCGCGATGGTGGGTTGCTTGCTGCGCTCAATGGTTGTAACTTGGCATGTTGCAAGTTGTCGTAGCCTGGAAGTCTGAATAAAGCTGAATTACCTGTTGTTATCTGTATAGAGCATATTACATTCACGTTGTCACTACGCATTCCCCTCACTGGCGCGAGCGACTACCCATCATCATCGTGTGTCGTACCAATCTGTTTGTGTAACTGTTTTCTATAGAATTATATATATATATATATATATATATATATATATATATATATATATATATATATATATATATATATATATATATATATATATATATATATATATATATATAAGTCAGGTCTTAGTCAGATATGACTGAGCTACCGTATAACAGTAGACGGTACTACCTGGTTTCTGTTAGCGCCGAACGTTGGGCGGCGCTTACCAAACCCGACACCCCACATTGTGCCAACGGCTTCGGGCGGAAGAGCACAATTGGGAGGGTACAAGCCTTACCCTTGTGCGAGGAAATGCAAGCTAAAGACAAAATTGTCATGGCAGGGCTGACCAGGCCCTAAGCCTTGGTTGGCGACTGGTCTAGGATTGAAGCTCCGACAGGCGGACAGTTAGAGCAATGCTTTGCTGATCCGGCAGCTTCTGCAGCTTGTCTTGTTCCAGATGTAGGGGTGTTACCTTTCCTCTGGAGTGAACTAGGCAGGCCGAGAGAGGGATCATGCTGCATGGGCAACACATGATCTCTATATTTTAGCCCAGGCTTTGTGCTATGGTGTCGTCTATCAAGCCTGTGTCCTTAGTACTCTTCTCTATGGCAGTGAAACCTGGACAACTTACTCACACCAAGAGAACAATTTAAACAGCTTTCATATGCGGTGTCTGCGAAGAATTCTTGGTATTAAGTGGCAAGACAAAATCACAAATACTGAAGTATTGGAAAGATCAGGTTGTGTGACAGTTTATTCCATGCTCAGTCTTCGTAGACTTAGATGGATAGGACATCTTAGGAGGATGGATGATGGTAGAATACCAAAGGATATCTTTTTTGGTGAATTACAGATGGGTAAGAGATCTCAGGGTCGGCCTCTACTACGATACAAAGATGTGTGTAAGCGGGACATGATTGATACAGGCATTGATAATGCACATTGGGAGCAAGTCGCCGCTGAACGTGTTGCGTGGAGGGCAAATATCAGAAATGGAATAAAGTCAAAGGAGAAAATTATTGCAGAAAAGTCACACACCAAGCGTTTGAGACGTAAGATGGTGCATGATGGTGGAAATGACCACGTGTTCACATGCACCCACTGTGAACGGACATTTACAGCGCAAATTGGCCTTATCAGTCACACTCGCTACCGCCATAGTTAAAAGTTATTATGCCTTTTTAGAGCACAAACTATCGTCTGTCAAGACGGCAAGGTGCCAATGATGATGATATATATATATATATATATATATATATATATATATATATATATATATATATATATATATATATATATATATATATATATATATATATATCCATCATGTGCCATGCCGGTAAGCGTGGGCGGTCATGTTCTGCCATCTCACTCGATCACCAGAGTCGTGGATCAGCTCCGTGTTTCTGTCTCGACCTTGCCACGAAGCCAAGCCATCCAGGTACTTGCTTCTAGGTCTTCCCCTTGGTCTGTTCCCCTCGATCTTACCAGTTGTCACCAAGTTCTCCAGATCATTTCTTCTCATAACATGCCCAAAAAATTGTGACTGTCTGCGTCTAATGTCTCTAATCAGTTTACGATCTTCATTTGTTTCTTGAAGAACTTGTTCATTGGTCTTTCTGGCTGTCCATGGTATTCTTTGCATTTTCCTCAGAAACCACATTTCTACAGCCATCAGATGTTTTTCAGCCTGACTGCTCATTGTCCAAGCTTCACATCCATATAAGAGTACAGGTTCTATGTAGCATCTCAACACTCTTTTTCTCGTTTCAAGTTGACATCATTTTTATTGGTCAGTATGTTTTTCATCTTGCTAAAGGCTACTTTTGCCATGGCGATTCTTGTTCTAATCTCTTCAAGGCATCTCCCATCAGATGTTATTACTGTTCCGAGATAATTGTACCTATTCACTTGTTGAAGAATATTCCCATTTACTTGTATATTACATTGTGGTATTTCGTTCTTCCTAGTGACGACCATAATCTGTGTCTTTTTACAATTTAATTCTAACCCTAGTTGTTCACTTTGTGTAACAATCGCATCTACTAAATTTTGCAGGTCCTGTTCATTGTCTGCAATCAAGACTGTATCATCTGCATATCTAATGTTATTGATGCATTGTCCCCCAATGTTGATTCCTTCCATAACTTCAATATTTCTGAAAATACTTTCACTGTACAGGGAAAACAGATCTGGAGACATCACACATCCCTGTCTCCACCTCTCTTAATAGGCTGATATTGACTTACTTTATTATCAACTCTTATGGCAGCTTGTTGTTTCCAATATGTGTTTTTTACAAGTCCAAGGTCTTTTCCATCAATCTGTAGATCCTCAAGCATCCTTATCATGTCGACATGTCTCACTTTATCTAAAGCTTTTGTGTAGTCAATAAAGCAAAGGTGTAGATCTTAAGTGTAGGATATATATATCCGACTACGAGAAGCCTTAGTCGAGTACTGTGATGAAGTGGTTACAGTCGCGTATACTGCATTCAAGACAGTCTTAGTCGGCGCTGTGACGGATGATGACGTGTTAGTGGTTGCACGTCTCCTGGGATTACTCGGTGGATCACCCTAATGGGTATAGAAAAGAGGGAGCTGATAAGGGGGACAGTTTTAAACTTCAGTATGTTCTGTTGATGAGGCTGCGGAATCATTCCCCTACACGGTCGACATCACGAATTAGGTCTCCAGGACTGACTGCCGACAGGAAAGACTTATGTATTAAACACTTAACCACATGTCCCCCATATACCCCTTAAACATGTGACCGGATACAATACCCCCTTTGGTAGCATGTAACCTTTAGCCACATGTCCCGGATGTACCCCATAAACATGTGATCAACTAGACACAGGCACCTACCATACCCAAACCACCACCTTTACACGCTGTTGATACATTACCCCTCAACCACACAGGCCGCAACACAAACCCTCGACCACCTCTTCCACGCCTATTATCCAACCCGACCCTGGGCTTTGAACCTGTCACCTGGAAATAACGACTGCACCTCGCTGCAGGAACAAGTGTACGCCGAGGCATGACCATCTAGACATGGGACACCTATCATACCCATGCCACACCTTTACATATTTTGATACATTACCCCTCGAAAGCACAGTCACAAAAACACTCGACCACCGCACCTACGCCTATTCTCCAACATCTCTAAATCCTCCAACCCGACACCGGGGAATTTGAACTTGTCATCTCTAAATAACGACGGCAGATCCTCTTTCCAAACGAATCACTTAACAAGATCATCTTTAATTTTCAATTTAAAAAAAGAAAAAAAAAGAATGCGGTAACATTGCCCAAAGAAAAAAGTCTATTGGTAATTCATGATTTATATCCTTTGAAAACCGAATCCATATTGACAATATGGATTGCTTTTGTGACGTCAGTGGCGCGGCGTCAAAAGACGCAAAGAGCAAAACACTCCATGGTGCTTTGTGGAGCCGCACCACATTTGCTAATAATTTTGCACATGCTACACTAATTATTATTCCACATAATGAAGTGAGTTTCACCAAAATAGATTGGGTTCTTATTTTCTTGGGTTATTCTCAATACTTTTATTGTTCCCCTAGGAATATTTAAACCTATTTGTTGTGACATTTAATTAAGTATGTTTGGTTTATCTTTCATCTGATTACGCATGAGTATCACGCCTACAATGTCATGTGTAAGTTTGCCATCATCAAGTTACTTTCTCACTGAATTTCATTTATGGTAGTAGCTAGTGTTGTCTTCATAACCCAGTCTATATTTAGTAAGAATAACAATCGTGACAAAAGGCATCCCTGTCGCATTCTTGTTTTTATTTAAAAGTAGCTGTTAGTTTTGTTTTGTTTTTATTTTTCTAATGAAGTACTCTATATTTAATATCTTCGTATGTTGCCATTCAAAACTTAATGATCTTTTGTGGGATCCTATATTGTCGCAACAACCCATTAAGGCATTCCTTTTAAAGCAATCAAATCCCAAATCCAAAATATTGTGGCGAATATTTGGCATAAATTTAATTCAATACTTTGTTCTATTAATGATAGCAATGTAACTTTCTGATCAGAGTAGAATGTGTTTGGTCGAAAACCTGTCTGTTCATCACTTAATTGTTTGCCACTGTTTGTCATCTATTAGTCTCTCCAGAATCATATTGCTGAATATGTTCCCAGTAACTGACAATAACATTACTATTTTGTATGTTACTCTTGCAAGGGCCCTCTTTCTTGTGCAACTTCACCAGATACCCTTCTCCCATCTGCTGGTATGTCTACGGCCTTCCAGCCACTTCCAGATAATTTGCGTAGCATTTACGTTGAAGCACGAATGTTGGTTTTAATATCTTCTGCTGGGATAACATCTGGACCAGCAGCTTCCCATCTCTCAATAATCGGATTTTTTTTCTCGGATATCCTTTACAGGACATCGCTGTCAACATCTTTCAGCTGATTGTTGATTTCTTGGCACGATTACGCTCAGTAGTTTGCCACTGCTTTCTGAGCGACCGGCTAAATACCCCGTAAGTTACCGACGCGGAGAGAACCGCTACCAATTCTCGCGCAACGTCACGTTACTTACGAGAATACACGAGATTACGGAGAAAGTCGTGTAACCTGTAGACGAGAGAGACCGGCCAATAATCGGATAGCTATTCTAATTTCTTATCTAGATGTTGTTTTACAGTTTATATCCAGCTCCACCTCTGCAGGCTAGTTATCAGGAGGAAGATGCATAGCAGAGATTAAGAGCAGAATAGGGCAAGCAAATAATGCGTTTCAGAAAATGAAAAGTATCTTATGCAATAATAAGTCATTATCATTGAATGTAAGAGAGTGCTGAAGTGGTATATAGAACCTGTTTTGTTGTATGACAGTGTCAGCAACCCACTTGCGACAGGCATACAAGGATTCCCTTCTTTTGCACTAAGCGAAAGTGACAACTCGTCTTGTTTGCAAAAGGATACATTTTATTCGGAGCAGATCATACAATAGCTCCACGAGCGGAATACCACAACGGTATTAAACATCTTAGAATGTGATGACGATAAGATGGAATGAGAAGATGATATAAATATTATAACTACTGAAGCTAAGCTAGACTATTATAACTATTGTACTGTCCTTCACAACTACAAAGTATCCCTAGCGGATACACGTCTGATTCCTACGCCGTCCCGGTCTCTGTCTGAGCTCGCTGAGCGTGGCGTGTTCAGCCACGAGCAATTTAGCTCAGCGTGCATTAGTTGGTTTACGTGCTGGGCACTGGGCTGTGTTGACCACAGTTACTTGGTCCTTACCTCGTGAAGTGGGTTTCCCCGGTTCTTGGGTAACACCAGCTCATCTGCACTGGTTGCCCTCCTTGTTGACACAGGTGTGTCCCGTTATAGCTATTTATAGCGTTGGTGTCTCTCCTGTCTGGTCTCCTGTCCTATTACGTCACTTGCCCTCTAGCTAAGCTCTATTTTAGCTCCGAGCTTCCTCTTAAGTCTTTGACAGGCTCTCCTTCCTCCCCTGTTGTGTTACAAACTTTTAAGTTGTGGGGGTAACACAAGTAATCTTACAAAAATTGGCTGTCTAATTTTGTCAAAGACTTCATGAGTTTTCTACTTCTCTTATGGGGATAGGACAAGATCTCTCCTTTCCTTCGTCACACTGTTGTATTACTTCACTTGGCTAATTGAGTAGCTCATTACACTAGTACCGTTGGCTCTAAACTGTCATTATATTTCTGAGAATTGTATGGTCCGGATCCTATGCCATAAGGCCTGTCCTCAGATTGTCCAAAATTAACAATCCCAACAACTTGCCTCTATTAAGAGTGCAAAACATGGACAATAAAATGTTCATTCTCTCATATAATAATCGCCCCAACTCGTATGCGTGTCCTATGTGCAACTCTTCACCTTTTAGCTTCCGCTGGTGAAAGAATATTTAAGTGTTACATTAAGGTATTTTTAGAGATATTATTGTGTCCCCTGTTGAAATAGTTATGGTTCTTTGAACGTAATGGTGTATGCAAGTTTATATGTTTGTTTTTCTGGTTGGTTGTGTGTTCTCTAATAAACTACAATGTATTTACCTTACTAACATGTGTATGCATTTCTAATTTAAGTGTATGTATACTTTCGAGTGCCGTATCGCGGTTTACTGTAGCCACAAATGAGTGTGTTATGCTAATTTATGTCTACAGTGCCGTTTCAAGATGCTCAAATTATGTTCCCTATGTTTCTCACTAAAGTATGGCAGCTACACACTTATAAAAAATGACAACACATTGGTTACACAGATTGACAAAGACAAGTCAAAACAAGTTGTTTTGTGCGGTGAAAAAATACCGCAATATCTCCCTCACTCTCCTAATTTAATTCATTCTCACTCTATCATTCACGCATCTTTCGTTCTCCTCTCTCTATGATTCACATATCATTCAGTCACCTTTCATTCAAAAGTGGTTTTAAAATATTGGGTCGTCATTAGAATATGGTTCACAAAATAATGCATGGATGAACCAAAATTATATACATTAAATGGTCTGGCTGAATTTACATGCGTATTCAAGCCACATGACTGTGCCATCTTTATGCACTTGTCAATTATATACAAAATATACATGTTTGAAAAGGATTGTTCGCTACCAATCCTATGGTAAAGGCTGCTCTAACTAATCTATTCTGAGTTGGTGCACTGTTCTAAATTTATCTAAGGGAAGTAATCTAACTAATTAATTTAATTTAAGACAAATGGGTTATTTACCTTAAAGTGTTTTAATGACTAAAATGATATAAATTATTAACTGATGGTGTTAATTTGTAAGTGATGTTTTAACTAACTTATCTAAATAAATAAGTTTAAATGGTGATAAATTAAAGTATTATGATGTTGATGTTAACTTAACTAGGTTCTTAACTAACTATAGGTAAATTATAACTATGAAATGTCCTCAATAAAGTTATATGGTACATCTAAATAAATCATTCTAATATTTCCACAAAATATGAAGTTACACGCGACTGTTTATAAAAAACATATTATATACATATCACAAATCAATTTTAACTGACTACACTAACTAATTACATCCAGGTGTGGTGTTCGAGCCGTGTCCTCTGTAGAATCTCCTCGAAAACAACGTTCAGGTAGACAAAGTCTGATTTATGCTCCTGTCCTGGTTAATGTTCATACTAAAGGTATGCTACTGGTTGGTGTAGGTTCAAGTCTCCAATTTCGATCCACTCAAGGGTTATATAAGTGGTAGTGGTGTAGACAATTCACAAATGCGTCTGTTCATTCCACTAATGCTGACACAGTTTATATTACATAAATGTAAGCGACTGGCGATGGTAACGCACTTTAGTGTTCACAATCACCACATAGGGCACTAAGTAATTACAGTGTCAATGTTTCTGGTGATGTACGGTCGCTCTCTTCTCCTATTTCAGGTATTTCAATATGAGAAGGTCTACTCAATGTGTCAGCTAGAGAGTTTAAACTTCCCTTCAAATGTTTAATAGTGAAGGCATAATTCTGCAAAATTAAGGACCATCTGTAAATTCTATTGTTGCGATGAACCCCTGTTTGCATTACCGTAAGAGGCGAATTATCGGTTTCGATAACAAACTCTGTACCCGCCAGTAATCGATGAAGTTTCCTTACACAATAAATCACGCTTAAAGCTTCCAATTCAGAGGCTGAGTATTTTCCCTCAGCAGGGCTGATCTTACGACTCACGTAGATTATTGGGTGAAACTTGCCTTCATAAAATTGGCCTAGGACTCCAGAAATGGAAATGGAACTTGCGTCTGTACGGAGGAAATACGTAAGGTTGACATTAGACAAACGCAAGATAGGTGGAATGCTAAATAAATGTTTCAATTTTGATAACGCACCGATTAACTTTGCATCCTGCACATCAAGTTTTACAGAAGCTTTTAAAACATTAGAAAATAACACTGGTGATTTCAGCCAAATTGGGTATAAATTTGCTGTAATAATTGACCAGACCAAGTAAGCTACGGACCTGTTTCTTTGTCGCAGGCATAGTTAGATTGAGAATTTTGGTCACTATTTTATCATCAGTTCTTAGTTGGCCTCTGGTGATTGTATGGCCTAAGAAATCAATTTCTTCCATTCCCAATTCCACTTTGGTGGGTTTCACTGTAAGACCAAATAATCGCAGTCTATCGAAGACATGTCGCAGTTTCAGTAGGTGTGTTGTCCAGTCTGCTGTATGGATGCAAATGTCATCAATATAAGTAGATGTATTGGTGACTCCGTGAAGAAGATTCCTAGTGAGTCGGACAAAAGTGGCTGGTGCATTACGAAGACCGAAAGGAAGAAAGCGCCACTCATACAGGCCTAAAGGTGTAGAGAAAGCTGTTAAAGGAATAGAGGATGATTCCATCGGGACCTGCCAATATCCTTTCGTGAGATCTAGCTTCGAAAAGATACGAGATGTTGACATGTCAAGGATTAGGTCGTCACAAGATGGGATAGGTTCTGCATCGACCTTGGTCACGTTGTTTAAGCGCCGATAATCGACACAGAGACGAATAGTCGAGTCCTTCTTTCTGACTAGAACTATAGGAAAAGAATATCCTGACTGAGATTTCTGAATTATTCCACTCGACTCAAGATTTAATAATTCCTTCTCGAGATTTTCCCTGTAACTCAGTGGGATGGAATAAGGTCGACATTTGATGGGGGTGCTATCAGTCAGAATTATAGAGTGTTCTTTTCTGTCTGTCTTACCTGGGATGTCAGAGAAAATGTCCTTGTACTCAGTTACTAACTCTAACAGTTGTTGTCGTTGGTCGTCTGTCAGTTTAGGTTCTATACGTATGCTATCGATTGTCCCTGTTGTGTCGACTGTCGGGACTGGTAGTTCTATTCCGTCGTCATCCGTCTGATTAAGTACTGTTGTTGTACTAGCTGTGTGTACTGTTTCCTGGCTAGGTGTGTTTGCGCTGTCGTCATGATCTGCCGCCCTACCTAGTGTAGTTGTGTTTTGTACGTCTGTCGTCCGGTTAATTGGTGTTGGTGCACTCTGTTCGTCTGTCGGCAGTTCTTGTGAGAAATAGGGCTTCAGCATGTTGATATGAAATATCTTTAATTTTCCCTTTATCGATATTTCATAGTCGACATCTGATATCTTTCGTTCGACTTTGAATGCCCCTTGCCACGATGTTAGTAACAAATTACGTTTATCTGGTAGTAAAAGTAGCACCTTTTGATTGGGTTCAAGGTGTAGGATTTTGGCACCCTTGTTTGCATATTCGCGGTACATCTGGCCTTTTCTCTCCAAAGATAATTTAGCTATTTGACACGCTTTCATAATTTTATCGCGTGTCTCCGTTACCATCTCAAACGGTGTTACTGATGTTGGATTTTCTACTGAGCTAGTGATTAGCTGATGGTAGAGTGTTAGGGGACCACGAGGGTTCGCCCCATAAACTAATTTGAAAGGTGAGAAACCCGTACTTGAGTGCGGAATTTCTCGATGGGCAAATAGCACTGCTGGTAGTAGGGTGTCCCAATCAGATGGGTTCTCAGCTGTTACTTTCGCCAGCATATGCTTTAGATCCCCGTTAATTTTTTTCTATAATCCCATTACTCGCAGGGTGATACGGTGTAAAGAAATGCTATTCTATTCCTAGCAATTTTGTTAGGGCTTGCATAGCAGCCGAAATAAACTGGGTTCCTCGGTCGCTCAAAATGGTACGAGGAAAGCCACATCGACAAAATAGATGTAAAAACACATTTGCCATATCTTTGGAGGTAATGTATTTTAGTGGTACCGCTTCGATCCACCTTGTACAGAGATCCACGAGAGTTTGTATAAAACGGTTTCCTTTTTTCGACACCTGATTCAGGGGTCCAACAATATCTACCGCTACACTTTCGAATGGTCTAGAAGCCAAAATAAAACGCTGGACCTCGGCCGTTACATGCTTTCCCTTTCTTACTAAATGTTGACAAATAGTACATGATCGACAGAACCATTTAATGTCGTTACAAAATTTAGGCCAGTAGAAATGTGCCAAAATTCTGCCTCTCGTTTTGTCATAGGCTAAATGTCCAGCAAACGGTGACTCATGTGCAATGTTTAGCACATTTTGTCGGTGTTTTACAGGTAACACCGTCTGCTGAATTTCATGGTTATTTGATATGTAATAACGCATGAGAATTCCGTTATGTACTTTAAAATACAAAGATGCATTCTTAGTAACTTTCGCTCGCCCACCTAACAATTTAAAATAAGGTGCGATAGTTTGATCGCTGCGTTGTGCCTCGATGAATTCTTGTCGAGTAGCACTGTTACTAGCACCGGTGGGTGTTAACAACTGTAACATTTCGTTTTGTAGGTCAGTGTAATGTGTTTCAGTATCTGACCGCGTTACAGCATTAGCCGTGTTTGTTTGTTTCCAGACTAATATTTCTTCATCAGTACACTGTTTTAATGATGGCAAGCATCCCAAAATCAAATCAGTACAGGGATTTTGCAGGATCGCGCACGTAAATGTGCCGGCTAGGAACGGAGTGTTTATGCGTACTTTTGCCAGCGGGTATTTCTCTGTTTCCAGAGAAAGTGCGGCATTTTACAAACTCACCAGTATAATCTTCTGGCTTTACTAGGTCTCTTTTGACCCCAAGTAGAGTGCTTCCGCTATCAAGTAAACATTGGCATGGTTGTTCGTTGACCAGTGCATCGTGGAACTTTAAGTTGCCTCTGGAGGCTAAAGCTGCATTGGCATCTTCGTTGGAACATGGTACCAAATGCCCACATTTCAGTTTGCCGTCCGTATGAAACTGGTGACACGTGTCACACTTATTAAAGTCTAATATATCAGTAGCTGCACTCACACTCTCACACTCACTCGTTGGTAATACATTTTCAAGTTCAGAGTCAACCACACTTTCATCGTCAGATGACGTATCGATGAGTAAGGCATTGTTTGCCTTCATTCGTTGCCTGCCTAAACGCTTAGAACTATGATGGCCATAACTTGAACAAAAGAAGCATTTAACAGCACGTTTATAAGAGTTTCGTTTGTCTTCCTGCTTTTTTATCATCATTTCTAGATGAGCAGGATAAGAGGGGCTCTTATCACAAATGGAGTACTGCGGATGGAACAATTTACAGTATCCACACTGTGGTGGCTTCTGATATGGTTTATTTTTATTTTGATACTCTTTTTGCTTGTAAGACCTGCCTGGTATGTTTTTGAAAAAGGCAGTAATCTCAGTATCATGTACCGATGTTTTAAATACGTCCCTGTTGGAGGAAAAATGAGCAGAACCTCGTTTTTCGAGTTGTTCGATAGATTCAATGTCTGCTTGTTGAAGGAACTTGGCAAAGGGAGTAGGAACGATGGATATGACTTTATCCATCACCATCAAGTCCTGTAATGTATCAAAGTTCTTACCTACTTTCACTGCCTTAAGCCATTTATTGAATATATTCTGAACGTTTGAAACATAATCTAAGAACGTTTTCAGTTGGCTTGGCTTTATCTGTGAGTACTGGAATCCGATATCCGGAGCATCGAGTAGGAGATGCTGCATAATTCTATCATGCATGTACTGATAGTTACTTCTTAGTTCTGATGGTATTGATTCTGTGACCTTTAATGGCTCCCCACAGAGGTTTCTCATGTAGATCATTGCCCAATCATTTAATGGTATTTTCTGAGTTCTAAGTTGAAATTCTACATTCTCCGTCCAAGCTGATATTGAATCGCCTTGACTGTAGGGCTTGATCACCCCTTTATATTTGGAGAATTTATTCTGTTCTTCCTGACTTTTCAATTTAGTAGAGGCTATCTGGGTGTTAGAGTCAATCTCCATTTCTTTCATCTTTAACTTTGTTTGTGCCTCTACCCCTATCTGTTTCTGCTTGGTGGCATCGTCCATCTCTATCTGCTTCTGCTTGGTGGCATCGTCCATCTCTATCTGCTTCTGTATTATTTCCAATTCCTTCTGTTTTATTTCCACTTCCTTCTGTTTAGTGGATTCGTCTAAATCTAACTGTTTTTGCTTGGTGGCATGGTCTAAATCTAATTGCTTTTGCCTGGTGGTTTCATCTAACTCCTTCATCTCCTTTTGATGTTGCCTTTCCAATGCCCTCTCATCTCTCAATTTGTCTGTTTCTTCTTTGTATCTTTCATTTGCCCATTTCTCTAGTTTTTCTCCAATATATTCTAGTACTTTACCCGCCTGGATGAAGTCATTTAATGATGACATTATAAGGCTTTATGTTATCAGACAATTGATAGCAATATATTTTCCAAATACAATTTCACAGTTCTCGTATGTTAAATATTTACAAGATTTTCTGAAAAAAAGAGTGCATAGTTAAGGGTGCATATTAAAATTAGAGAAAAATATACACATCTAATCTTGTAGCAAAATACGGCCCTCGGGATGTTCAGCCGCTGTCTTTCGTACAAACGCCTGTTTGCCTTGCTTTTATAACTGATGTTTCTGTTTGTTAGAACATCAAAATTTTAGCAACATGCATGTACTGTGTCATACATATGGTTAATTGAGATATTAACGTTTCAACGAATGGCAAAGTTCAAATGTGGCATAAATGATAATGATTAATGTAGATGATATGATTGTATGATAGTCTAAATGAACGTCAATGAATGTCAATGTCGTCTTGTCTTCACTTTCTATCGTCTCTAACTGGGCTGCGCTGCATGACTCTAGCTTAACCTCTAATCTCCTATTGTTGTGCGAAAAAAAATTGTTTTTGCACAAATACTAACGTGATTGTGATAGATGTTGACATTCTCATAGTATCGTATCAAACACATGATGATTAACCTTTCAATTCGTACACAATCAGTTTATGTTTCATACATTTTCATTCAAATAATTTACCTAGATAATATATCACTGATATTCCGTAGAATTTCCGAAAACGGTAAATTATATGGTACTTTTTACAATAGTATGCTAATGATACTTGCAATCAAATAATACATTGCTATTTTTATCACTGCTAAGTTCAATTAAATGGCACAAATTTAGCGGTGGTTCAAGCCCCACGAGAAATGATAACGTGGTATCTTGGCTAATGGTAATGAGTGGTGGTTCAAAAACAGCAATGATATCCTAACAAATGGTATCCTATTGCTAATTGGTAGTGAGCGGTAGTTCAAGAAGCTTCTGATACCAAACAGTATCCTGCCAAATTAGTAATGAGCCAAATGGTGCCTAATGGTAGTGAGCGGTGGTTCAGGGACTTCTGACACCAAATGGTATCCTGCCTGTCAGCAACCCACTTGCGACAGGCATACAAGGATTCCCTTCTTTTGCACTAAGCGAAAGTGACAACTCGTCTTGTTTGCAAAAGGATACATTTTTATTCGGAGCAGATCATACAATAGCTCCACGAGCGGAATACCACAACGGTATTAAACATCTTAGAATGTGATGACGATAAGATGGAATGAGAAGATGATATAAATATTATAACTACTGAAGCTAAGCTAGACTATTATAACTATTGTACTGTCCTTCACAACTACAAAGTATCCCTAGCGGATACACGTCTGATTCCTACGCCGTCCCGGTCTCTGTCTGAGCTCGCTGAGCGTGGCGTGTTCAGCCACGAGCAATTTAGCTCAGCGTGCATTAGTTGGTTTACATGCTAAGCACTGGGCTGTGTTGACCACAGTTACTTGGTCCTTACCTCGTGAAGTGGGTTTCCCCGGTTCTTGGGTAACACCAGCTCATCTGCACTGGTTGCCCTCCTTGTTGACACAGGTGTGTCCCGTTATAGCTATTTATAGCGTTGGTGTCTCTCCTGTCTGGTCTCCTGTCCTATTACGTCACTTGCCCTCTAGCTAAGCTCTATTTTAGCTCCGAGCTTCCTCTTAAGTCTTTGACAGACAGTGAATCTTGGAATGTAAATGAACAAATTAGGAAGAACTTTGAAGCAACGGAGATGTGGTTCTTGAGACGAATGTTACGAATTCATTGGACTGCCAGAGTAACTAACGACGATTGCCTGAAATCAGTGGCACCTTGCCGTCTGACAGACGATAGTTTGTGCTTCAAAAAGGCATAATAACTATTACCCATGGCGGTAGCGAATGTGACTGATAAGGCCAATTCGCGCTGTAAATATTCGCCCACAGTGGGTGCATCTGAAAGAAGCTAATGAAATTAGAACATGATATACAGCAATAAAAAAGAGACAAACAGCTTTCTTTGGTCATGTGATGAAAAGAGAGGCATTGGAGAACATCGTGACAACTGGACAGATCGTGGGGAAGGGAGGCAGAGGTTGACCAAGATACATGATACTGGGTGGACTGGGAGGGCGGCATAGAGGAATATCATCAGCAGAGTTAACCCAGAACACCAAAGACCGAGATATCTAGAGAGACATGAACGCCTACGCCAGCTGGCACGGCACTTGATGATCGTGATGACATTTCTTTTTACTAAAATTCCTACTCCTCTCTCGTATTGATCTCCTCCTGAGTTAACGAAAATGTAATCTTCTCTCCTTATATAACTAGCATCTGTCCATCTTGTGTCTGATACGCCTAAAATATCTAAACTCAAGTTTTTTTGCTTCAGATATCAGGTTGTCAAACTTTCCTGCTTGATACAGAGTGCGTACGTTCCACTTACCAATTTTTAGACCTTTCCTTCTACTTTTCAGGTAGGTAGTATCGTGATGCATCCTTTCAAAAGAATTTGAGATGCATTCATCATTATTCTCTTTCTTAGTCACTGTAGGAGTTGTATCTTCCCTGAACATATTTACAACACGCTCATCTCCATGCGGTCAAGAATTACCCGTATCGCTGTTTTCTTTGTGCTGATGTCTCATTGCTGTCTTTGGGGTACTACGTGGTAAGGTCCCAATCTCTTCCACGATGGCCAGCGATATTCATTATTATGTCCTGAATACGCCACTTGTGTGCCATACGCTCTGCTGTTTCGCTTTCGAAGCCGTTGATCTATGGAGATTCATCCGTCTTCTTCACTATCCAAATATGTTTGTACTAGGGATGGACATTTTCAGTCTAGTAGGATATTACCACTACTTTACTCATGTAGTTCAGTCAGTCAGCCAAGCCTTTTGCTGGTGGTGTAAAAACACCACTGAATAAATGCGGTATTCGTGTGGCCATACATGAGCTAGATAAAGAGATGGGAACCATATAGGATCCGAATCAGGTATCTTGAACCCCAAATTATGAATTCTTTGAGAGTAAGAGAGTAATGATAATTATTCGTATGTATATCATATACTGTTTGGTGATGGTATGTGAAGGAGATGCAAAATTCCAGCATAAATTACATCAGAGACATTTTAATGTGACTGTATTAATCTAACTTAAGAAAATAGATTTGCTTTATACGATTTGTAATAATAAAGTGTCACAAGTGGAACAGTGATTAGGGCGCTTGTTTACTAAAGCAATACTCTGGGTTCCATCACCAAAAGTGCCAGAATTCTGTGTTCCAACCAATCCAGCTACGGGATCTGTCCAACCTTACACAGTTGGTGCCTCGTGTTCTGGAGATTTTGGGAGCTGTCAGGAAATTAAAGGATGTGAAGTATGGAACTGGTCACCATACCTCAATATTCCCTGACCCAGAATTTGTGAAGGCCTAACAGCCCACTCTCCAGCGGTACTATCTGCCATGGGATTATCTTCACCTTGTATTTCAATAACGGATACTATGTTAAGTGAGAAGTTAGTTGGTTGATTGCTTCCTATTGAATCTTCAGGGAGACTGAGTTTTAACTCTCAAATCCGGAGCACTGATGTCCAGGTCGTCTATGCCTTGACAAGGGCTTGAATCTGTTGGAGTGTTGTTAGTGTAAAAACACTTCTTCCTACCCCGTACCACGATACACCCCTCTCCCCTCAACCGGGGCTGTGTTTATAAGATCTCCTTTCCCTCTGCAAGCCCAGAAACCAGTGGTGTGTACAAGAGGAAACTGGAGCTTCACATCTGTGGACTGGCACAATAGGATGTAACTGCCAACGACTTACTTGGGCTTAATAAGAGTCTTTGGCAGGTTAAGTCACGACAACGAGAAATGATTGGCCAACACCGGCGTCCTACTTTCCACATCTTATTAGAGACAGCCGGTCTCTCTGGCTAAGGGGTTACAACACTTTCTCCGTAATCCCGTTTGTCACGCAGTCTCGTAGCAGGGCGAGAGCTGGGAGCGGTTCGACCCCCGCTTGTGACTTGCGGGATAACTGAGCCGGCCGCTCAGAAAGCAATGGCAAACTACTGAGCGTAATCTTGCCAAGAAATCAACATACAGCTGAAAGATGCTGATGTTGACAGCGATGTTCGGTAAAGGATATGCAAAACATTTTTTTTTAAATTAGAGACAATGTCGACAGCAGGTCCTGATGCACCGCCAATTTCACACCAATCTCACTCACTAGATGGCAAGCACATTGTTTTCGCATATGTATACATCCAATCACATGCCAACTAAGTAAAGTCAACAGATGATGAAAGCGTTATCGTTCAGAGTGTAAACATGCCACTGTTCCCTGTCGCTATGTTAAATTCGTCTGCTTACGAATGGCGTGACACATGAACTCGTGACACACATGTTTGTCGTGCTATTGTATCAGCAATCGATTGGTTGTTAACTAACTTCATGATCTGAATGTTAGCTAGTCAATGAAACTTTCCGATACTTCGATTATACACAGCACTTATTTTTATCTTCCATACTGTAGTTTAATGCTTTGTATCTGGTGTTCAGTTAACAAAATATGTTCAAAATATATGGGTCACCAAGATACAACACACAGGAGATGCTAGCCTCGTGGGGCCGACACACCGGAAGCCCCGGCGTCTTCAGTTGGTAGGCACATTATCGAAAGTGGCCATGTGGTGGACAGAGACACTGCCTTTCGCGTGTTGTTTAACACAAAAAATACTCGCATGTTAAAGTTTGCAGAAGCAATTATGATCTATCAACGCAAGCCAGAATTGTGTAAACAGAAAGACATGTTAGTCAGCTTAAAATTACCATGGTAGATAAGTGACATTACTGTGCGAATATGTGTATATTTCAACTTGAAGGATTTATCTAGTTAATTCACGTAAGTTGTGTGATTTCTGCAGTATGTACCTGACGAGATGCAGCAAAATATGCCAGGCAATAAATCGTGCAATCTATTGTTTGTGACTTCGTTATTCAAATTCACTACGGGAACACATTGTTTTGAAAATATGTTCCATCAATCTTGCTGTTATAGCGAAGGCGTTCTCGCTAGCAAACTTCTCGGCCGAATAATTCTTATTCGTTGAATTGGTCACGAGGTTGACTTAATCACCTGACCGACCCTGACCCGCTACGTGCGAGCTAATCAATCTTTATGTTAGTTCATTATTCAGTCTACTGAAGTTTGTTTCTCTCAGTGACGATTATTCATAACTTTCTGTCTGAACGTGTGAGTTTCTTTCATCACCGTGTTCTCTTTCCGTTAATTCTTTTCCGAGTCATTTTCGAAACATGGTAGTAACCATGTACAGGAGCTACACATCTGTGGAGTGGTGCATTAGGATGTTACCAGATACTGGAGGTACACATCTGTGGAGTGGTGCATTAGAATGTTACCAGATACTGGAGCTACACATCTGTGGAGTGGTGCATTAGGATGTTACCAGATACAGGAGCTACACATCTGTGGAGTGGTGCATTAGAATGTTACCAGGTACTGGAGCTACACATCTGTGGAGTGGTGCATTAGAATGTTACCAGGTACTGGAGCTACACATCTGTGGAGTGGTGCATTAGGATGTTACCAGATACTGGAGGTACACATCTGTGGAGTGGTGCATTAGGATGTTACCAGATACTGGAGCTACACATCTGTGGAGTGGTGCATTAGGATGTTACCAGATACTGGAGCTACACATCTGTGGAGTGGTGCATTAGGATGTTACCAGATACTGGAGGTACACATCTGTGGAGTGGTGCATTAGGATGTTACCAGATACTGGAGGTACACATCTGTGGAGTGGTGCATTAGGATGTTACCAGATACTGGAGGTACACATCTGTGGAGTGGTGCATTAGGATGTTACCAGATACTGGAGCTACACATCTGTGGAGTGGTGCATTAGGATGTTACCAGATACTGGAGGTACACATCTGTGGAGTGGTGCATTAGAATGTTACCAGGTACTGGAGGTACACATCTGTGGAGTGGTGCATTAGGATGTTACCAGATACTGGAGGTACACATCTGTGGAGTGGTGCATTAGAATGTTACCAGATACTGGAGGTACACATCTGTGGAGTGGTGCATTAGGATGTTACCAGATACTGGAGGTACACATCTGTGGAGTGGTGCATTAGGATGTTACCAGATACTGGAGTACACATCTGTGGAGTGGTGCATTAGGATGTTACCAGGTACTGGAGGTACACATCTGTGGAGTGGTGCATTAGGATGTTACCAGGATACTGGAGGTACACATCTGTGGAGTGGTGCATTAGGATGTTACCAGATACTGGAGCTACACATCTGTGGAGTGGTGCATTAGGATGTTACCAGGATACTGTAGCTACACATCTGTGGAGTGGTGCATTAGGAATGTTACCAGGTACTGGAGCTACACATCTGTGGAGTGGTGCATTAGGATGTTACCAGATACTGGAGGTACACATCTGTGGAGTGGTGCATTAGAATGTTACCAGGTACTGGAGCTACAAATCTGTGGAGTGGTGCATTAGGATGTTACCAGATACTGGAGGTACACATCTGTGGAGTGGTGCATTAGAATGTTACCAGATACTGGAGGTACACATCTGTGGAGTGGTGCATTAGAATGTTACCAGATACTGGAGGTACACATCTGTGGAGTGGTGCATTAGGATGTTACCAGGTACTGGAGGTACACATCTGTGGAGTGGTGCATTAGGATGCTACCAGATACTGGAGGTACACATCTGTGGAGTGGTGCATTAGAATGTTACCAGATACTGGAGCTACACATCTGTGGAGTGGTGCATTAGAATGTTACCAGATACTGGAGCTACACATCTGTGGAGTGGTGCATTAGAATGTTACCAGATACTGGAGCTACACATCTGTGGAGTGGTGCATTAGGATGTTACCAGATACTGGAGCTACACATCTGTGGAGTGGTGCATTAGGATGTTACCAGATACTGGAGGTACACATCTGTGGAGTGGTGCATTAGATGTTACCAGATACTGGAGGTACACATCTGTGGAGTGGTGCATTAGAATGTTACCAGATACTGGAGGTACACATCTGTGGAGTGGTGCATTAGAATGTTACCAGATACTGGAGGTACACATCTGTGGAGTGGTGCATTAGAATGTTACCAGATACTGGAGGTACACATCTGTGGAGTGGTGCATTAGAATGTTACCAGATACTGGAGGTACACATCTGTGGAGTGGTGCATTAGAATGTTACCAGATACTGGAGGTACACATCTGTGGAGTGGTGCATTAGAATGTTACCAGATACTGGAGGTACACATCTGTGGAGTTGTGCATTAGGATGTTACCAGATACTGGAGGTACACATCTGTGGAGTTGTGCATTAGGATGTTACCAGGTACTGGAGGTACACATCTGTGGAGTGGTGCATTAGAATGTTACCAGGTACTGGAGCTACACATCTGTGGAGTGGTGCATTAGGATGTTACCAGGTACTGGAGGTACACATCTGTGGAGTGGTGCATTAGAATGTTACCAGGTACTGGAGGTACACATCTGTGGAGTGGTGCATTAGGATGTTACCAGATACTGGAGGTACACATCTGTGGAGTGGTGCATTAGGATGTTACCAGATACTGGAGGTACACATCTGTGGAGTGGTGCATTAGAATGTTACCAGGTACTGGAGGTACACATCTGTGGAGTGGTGCATTAGAATGTTACCAGATACTGGAGCTACACATCTGTGGAGTGGTGCATTAGGATGTTACCAGATACTGGAGGTACACATCTGTGGAGTGGTGCATTAGGATGTTACCAGATACTGGAGGTACACATCTGTGGAGTGGTGCATTAGGATGTTACCAGATACTGGAGGTACACATCTGTGGAGTGGTGCATTAGGATGTTACCAGATACTGGAGGTACACATCTGTGGAGTGGTGCATTAGAATGTTACCAGATACTGGAGGTACACATCTGTGGAGTGGTGCATTAGAATGTTACCAGATACTGGAGGTACACATATGTGGAGTGGTGCATTAGAATGTTACCAGATACTGGAGGTACACATCTGTGGAGTGGTGCATTAGAATGTTACCAGATACTGGAGGTACACATCTGTGGAGTGGTGCATTAGAATGTTACCAGATACTGGAGCTACACATCTGTGGAGTGGTGCATTAGGATGTTACCAGATACTGGAGCTACACATCTGTGGAGTGGTGCATTAGAATGTTACCAGATACTGGAGCTACACATCTGTGGAGTGGTGCATTAGGATGTTAACAGATACTGGAGCTACACATCTGTGGAGTGGTGCATTAGAATGTTACCAGATACTGGAGGTACACATCTGTGAGTGGTGCATTAGGATGTTACCAGATACTGGAGGTACACATCTGTGGAGTGGTGCATTAGAATGTTACCAGATACTGGAGGTACACATCTGTGGAGTGGTGCATTAGAATGTTACCAGATACTGGAGGTACACATCTGTGGAGTGGTGCATTAGAATGTTACCAGATACTGTAGCTACACATCTGTGTGGAGTGGTGCATTAGGAATGTTACCAGGATACTGTAGCTACACATCTGTGGAGTGTGCATTAGGAATGTACCAGATACTGGAGCTACACATCTGTGGAGTGGTGCATTAGGATGTTACCAGATACTGGAGCTACACATTGTGGAGGTGGTGCATTAGGATTTAACCAGGTACTGGAGGTACACATATGTGGAGTGGTGCATTAGAATGTTACCGAGTACTGGAGCTACACATCGTGTGGAGGTGGTGGCATTAGGATGTTACCAGGTACTGGAGATACACATCTGTGGAGTGGTGCATTAGGATGTACCAGGTACTGGAGGTACACATCTGTGGAGTGTGTGCATTAGGATGTTACCAGATACTGAGGTACACATCTGTGGAGTGGTGCATTAGGATGTTACCAGATACTGGGAGGTACACATCTGTGGAGTGGTGCATTAGGAATGTCACCAGATACTGGAGCTACACATCTGTGGAGTGGTGCATTAGGATGTACCAGGATACTGTAGCTACACATGCTGTGGTGTGGTGCATTAGGATGTTACCAGGTACTGTAGCTACACATATGTGGAGTGGTGCATTAGGATGTAACCAGGTACTGTAGCTACACATGTGTGGAGTGGTGCATTAGGATGTTACCAGGTACTGTAGCTACACATGTGTGGTGTGGTGCATTAGGATGTAACCAGGTACTGTAGCTACACATATGTGGAGTGGTGCATTAGGATGTAACCAGGTACTGTAGCTACACATCTGTGGAGTGGTGCATTAGGATGTAACCAGGTACTGTAGCTACACATGTGTGGTGTGGTGCATTAGGATGTAACCAGGTACTGTAGCTACACATATGTGGAGTGGTGCATTAGGATGTAACCAGGTACTGTAGCTACACATGTGTGGTGTGGTGCATTAGGATGTTACCAGGTACTGTAGCTACACATGTGTGGTGTGGTGCATTAGGATGTAACCAGGTACTGTAGCTACACATATGTGGAGTGGTGCATTAGGATGTAACCAGGTACTGTAGCTACACATCGGTGGAGTGGTGCATTAGAATGTTACCAGATACTGGAGGTACACATCCTGTGGAGTGGTGCATTAGGATGTTACCAGATACTGGAGGTACACATTTGTGGAGTGGTGCATTAGGATGTTACCAGATACTGGAGCTACACATCTGTGGAGTGGTGCATTAGAATGTTACCAAATACTGGAGCTACACATCTGTGGAGTGGTGCATTAGGATGTTACCAGATACTGGAGCTACACATCTGTGGAGTGGTGCATTAGGATGTTACCAGATACTGGAGCTACACATCTGTGGAGTGGTGCATTAGGATGTTACCAGATACTGGAGGTACACATCTGTGGAGTGGTGCATTAGGATGTTACCAGGTACTGGAGCTACACATCTGTGGAGTGGTGCATTAGGATGTTACCAGTACTGGAGCTACACATCTGTGGAGTGGTGCATTAGAATGTTACCAGATACTGGAGCTACACATCTGTGGAGTGGTGCATTAGGATGTTACCAGATACTGGAGCTACACATCTGTGGAGTGGTGCATTAGGATGTTACCAGATACTGGAGCTACACATCTGTGGAGTGGTGCATTAGAATGTTACCAGATACTGGAGCTACACATCTGTGGAGTGGTGCATTAGAATGTTACCAGATACTGGAGCTACACATCTGTGGAGTGGTGCATTAGAATGTTACCAGATACTGGAGCTACACATCTGTGGAGTGGTGCATTAGAATGTTACCAGATACTGGAGCTACACATCTGTGGAGTGGTGCATTAGAATGTTACCAGATACTGGAGCTACACATCTGTGGAGTGGTGCATTAGGATGTTACCAGATACTGGAGCTACACATCTGTGGAGTGGTGCATTAGGATGTTACCAGATACTGGAGCTACACATCTGTGGAGTGGTGCATTAGAATGTTACCAGATACTGGAGCTACACATCTGTGGAGTGGTGCATTAGGATGTTACCAGGTACTGGAGCTACACATCTGTGGAGTGGTGCATTAGAATGTTACCAGATACTGGAGCTACACATCTGTGGAGTGGTGCATTAGGATGTTACCAGATACTGGAGCTACACGTCTGTGGAGTGGTGCATTAGGATGTTACCAGATACTGGAGCTACACATCTGTGGAGTGGTGCATTAGGATGTTACCAGATACTGGTAGCTACACATCTGTGGAGTGGTGCATTAGAATGTTACCAGATACTGGAGCTACACATCTGTGGAGTGGTGCATTAGAATGTTACCAAATACTGGAGCTACACATCTGTGGAGTGGTGCATTAGGATGTTACCAGATACTGGAGGTACACATCTGTGGAGTGGTGCATTAGGATGTTACCAGATACTGGAGCTACACCATCTGTGGAGTGGTGCATCAGGATGTTACCAGATACTGGAGGTACACATCTGTGGAGTGGTGCATCAGGATGTTACCAGATACTGGAAGGTACACATCTGTGGAGTGGTGCATTAGGATGTTACCAGATACTGGAGGTACACATCTGTGGAGTGGTGCATTAGGATGTTACCAGATACTGGAGGTACACATCTGTGGAGTGGTGCATTAGGATGTTACCAGATACTGGAGGTACACATCTGTGGAGTGGTGCATTAGAATGTTACCAGATACTGGAGGTACACATCTGTGGAGTGGTGCATTAGAATGTTACCAGATACTGGAGGTACACATCTGTGGAGTGGTGCATTAGGATGTTACCAGATACTGGAGCTACACATCTGTGGAGTGGTGCATTAGGATGTTACCAGATACTGGAGGTACACATCTGTGGAGTGGTGCATTAGGATGTTACCAGATACTGGAGGTACACATCTGTGGAGTGGTGCATTAGGATGTTACCAGATACTGGAGGTACACATCTGTGGAGTGGTGCATTAGGATGTTACCAGATACTGGAGGTACACATCTGTGGAGTGGTGCATTAGAATGTTACCAGATACTGGAGGTACACATCTGTGGTGTGGTGCATTAGAATGTTACCAGATACTGGAGGTACACTTCTGTGGAGTGGTGCATTAGGATGTTACCAGATACTGGAGCTACACATCTGTGGAGTGGTGCATCAGGATGTTACCAGATACTGGAGCTACACATCTGTGGAGTGGTGCATCAGGATGTTACCAGATACTGGAGCTACACATCTGTGGAGTGGTGCATCAGGATGTTACCAGATACTTCTTCTTCTTCTTTGCGTTCATCCGGAGTGTTTTTCCAGATGTGATTGCGGTGTGTCTGTTATGCGCCCTTGGGCCGAAACCCGTAGGCCAACACATCCGGCTTTAGCGTGCATTTTTGACCAGGTAGCATTCTGGGAGACTCTCACTTTTGTCGGTACCGTCCACAACCCAGCTGGCCAAGTTGGAACGGTCGAAGACAACGGTCGTCCCTCAAAGGAAAGCAGGGACAGTCCATGGCATTTTCCGCCATCCAGGGTGGCTTCCATCATTGCAGGGCTGGCACATAGCGCCCTGGTGCTGGGCTCACCGAGGGAATCGTCGCGTCCTGCTCATGGCTGCTTTAATTCCTCACTTCAATATATTGGGCATTTCGTTCTCCCCTGGCCGTTCCCGAACAAACCAGACTGGTCTGCAGTCAGTATCCACTCAGCGAGTTTTTCGGACATGTGCTTGACGTTGTGTTCTTCAGAACTGTTCCAGATACGTCGGACATTCGGAAAACTAGCTAGTCAGAGTTGTTCCGAACAAGAACGGCATTCGGAAACTAGGTAGCTGTTCCTAGCACGAGGGAAGACTAGTTAGAGCTTTTCCGGTCACGAAAGACATTTCACTCGGACGTAATTGCGTAGTGCCAATTTTCATTTTGCCGCCCGTAGGCTGGCACTTCCGGCTTCGGCGGGCATTTTTAATGAGGTTAGCCTTCCTTGGGCTTCGAGACAAATCAGACTCTTATTTCGACTTCCACACAGCAAACTTTTGCTTCTAGCTGCCACGTAATGGATTCGCAAGCCAGGCGTTCCATTTCGTGTCATAGAGACAATTTTCCACCTTTGACTACACTCACTCCATGAGTACGGTTACAGACTATCTTCGGAACGTGCGACCGAGGTGTTTTTCCACCTTTAGTACTCGCTCACTCGGTAGGCTACATGTGCTGCCGGCTCAGAACCTTACCTCCGTGCGTCTGTGGGCGAGTAACGGCCAGGCCCTCTCATCCGGGGATCCCTCATATCCCCCAGCTAAGAGCCATCGAACGAATATCTCCACCAAGCATGTAGCGTGCTCAGCACCTCACCTCAATTTTGATGTAAAGTTGTGTCGGTCAGGCTCTCACTTCCGAGGGTTTATGGCTTAGAGACGTTCAGCCATACACCTCGGCTGTGAGCCTTAGAGGTTATGTCCGGAATGAGATTATTGGCATCGTTTGCCTGATTTAGACTGCTATCCTCAGTCTACCTGCAGAGCAGCAGGTTGTGTCTCTCTTAGTCTGGTCCCTATCCCAAGAGCTGTCCAATATGTAGTTAATATCCATCGGCATAGCGCTTGGGGTCTGTGGGACACTCAAGCTCCCCCACCACGGCAAGGTGGAGACACATCGGGGAAGTTACCAGATACTGGAGCTACACATATGTGGAGTGGTGCATTAGGATGTTACCAGATACTGGAGCTACACATCTGTGGAGTGGTGCATTAGGATGTTACCAGATACTGGAGGTACACATCTGTGGAGTGGTGCATTAGAATGTTACCAGATACTGGAGCTACACATCTGTGGAGTGGTGCATTAGAATGTTACCAGATACTGGAGCTACACATCTGTGGAGTGGTGCATTAGAATGTTACCAGATACTGGAGCTACACATCTGTGGAGTGGTGCATTAGGATGTTACCAGATACTGGAGGTACACATCTGTGGAGTGGTGCATTAGAATGTTACCAGATACTGGAGGTACACATCTGTGGAGTGGTGCATTAGAATGTTACCAGATACTGGAGGTACACATCTGTGGAGTGGTGCATTAGAATGTTACCAGATACTAGAGGTACACATCTGTGGAGTGGTGCATTAGAATGTTACCAGATACTGGAGGTATACATCTGTGGAGTGGTGCATTAGGATGTTACCAGATACTGGAGCTACACATCTGTGGAGTGGTGCATTAGAATGTTACCAGATACTGGAGGTACACATCTGTGGAGTGGTGCATTAGAATGTTATCAGATACTGGAGGTACACATCTGTGGAGTGGTGCATTAGGATGTTACCAGATACTGGAGGTACACATCTGTGGAGTGGTGCATTAGGATGTTACCAGATACTGGAGCTACACATCTGTGGAGTGGTGCATTAGAATGTTACCAGATACTGGAGGTACACATCTGTGGAGTGGTGCATTAGGATGTTACCAGATACTGGAGGTACACATTTGTGGAGTGGTGCATTAGGATGTTACCAGATACTGGAGCTACACATCTGTGGAGTGGTGCATTAGAATGTTACCAAATACTGGAGCTACACATCTGTGGAGTGGTGCATTAGGATGTTACCAGATACTGGAGCTACACATCTGTGGAGTGGTGCATTAGGATGTTACCAGATACTGGAGCTACACATCTGTGGAGTGGTGCATTAGGATGTTACCAGATACTGGAGGTACACATCTGTGGAGTGGTGCATTAGGATGTTACCAGGTACTGGAGCTACACATCTGTGGAGTGGTGCATTAGAATGTTACCAGATACTGGAGCTACACATCTGTGGAGTGGTGCATTAGAATGTTACCAGATACTGGAGCTACACATCTGTGGAGTGGTGCATTAGAATGTTACCAGATACTGGAGCTACACATCTGTGGAGTGGTGCATTAGAATGTTACCAGATACTGGAGCTACACATCTGTGGAGTGGTGCATTAGGATGTTACCAGATACTGGAGCTACACATCTGTGGAGTGGTGCATTAGGATGTTACCAGATACTGGAGCTACACATCTGTGGAGTGGTGCATTAGAATGTTACCAGATACTGGAGCTACACATCTGTGGAGTGGTGCATTAGGATGTTACCAGGTACTGGAGCTACACATCTGTGGAGTGGTGCATTAGAATGTTACCAGATACTGGAGCTACACATCTGTGGAGTGGTGCATTAGGATGTTACCAGATACTGGAGCTACACGTCTGTGGAGTGGTGCATTAGGATGTTACCAGATACTGGAGCTACACATCTGTGGAGTGGTGCATTAGGATGTTACCAGATACTGGAGCTACACATCTGTGGAGTGGTGCATTAGAATGTTACCAGATACTGGAGCTACACATCTGTGGAGTGGTGCATTAGAATGTTACCAAATACTGGAGCTACACATCTGTGGAGTGGTGCATTAGGATGTTACCAGATACTGGAGGTACACATCTGTGGAGTGGTGCATTAGGATGTTACCAGATACTGGAGCTACACATCTGTGGAGTGGTGCATCAGGATGTTACCAGATACTGGAGGTACACATCTGTGGAGTGGTGCATCAGGATGTTACCAGATACTGGAGGTACACATCTGTGGAGTGGTGCATTAGGATGTTACCAGATACTGGAGGTACACATCTGTGGAGTGGTGCATTAGGATGTTACCAGATACTGGAGGTACACATCTGTGGAGTGGTGCATTAGGATGTTACCAGATACTGGAGGTACACATCTGTGGAGTGGTGCATTAGAATGTTACCAGATACTGGAGGTACACATCTGTGGAGTGGTGCATTAGAATGTTACCAGATACTGGAGGTACACATCTGTGGAGTGGTGCATTAGGATGTTACCAGATACTGGAGCTACACATCTGTGGAGTGGTGCATTAGGATGTTACCAGATACTGGAGGTACACATCTGTGGAGTGGTGCATTAGGATGTTACCAGATACTGGAGGTACACATCTGTGGAGTGGTGCATTAGGATGTTACCAGATACTGGAGGTACACATCTGTGGAGTGGTGCATTAGGATGTTACCAGATACTGGAGGTACACATCTGTGGAGTGGTGCATTAGAATGTTACCAGATACTGGAGGTACACATCTGTGGTGTGGTGCATTAGAATGTTACCAGATACTGGAGGTACACTTCTGTGGAGTGGTGCATTAGGATGTTACCAGATACTGGAGCTACACATCTGTGGAGTGGTGCATCAGGATGTTACCAGATACTGGAGCTACACATCTGTGGAGTGGTGCATCAGGATGTTACCAGATACTGGAGCTACACATCTGTGGAGTGGTGCATCAGGATGTTACCAGATACTTCTTCTTCTTCTTTGCGTTCATCCGGAGTGTTTTTCCAGATGTGATTGCGGTGTGTCTGTTATGCGCCCTTGGGCCGAAACCCGTAGGCCAACACATCCGGCTTTAGCGTGCATTTTTGACCAGGTAGCATTCTGGGAGACTCTCACTTTTGTGGTACCGTCCACAACCCAGCTGGCCAAGTTGGAACGGTCGAAGACAACGGTCGTCCCTCAAAGGAAAGCAGGGACAGTCCATGGCATTTTCCGCCATCCAGGGTGGCTTCCATCATTGCAGGGCTGGCACATAGCGCCCTGGTGCTGGGCTCACCGAGGGAATCGTCGCGTCCTGCTCATGGCTGCTTTAATTCCTCACTTCAATATATTGGGCATTTCGTTCTCCCCTGGCCGTTCCCGAACAAACCAGACTGGTCTGCAGTCAGTATCCACTCAGCGAGTTTTTCGGACATGTGCTTGACGTTGTGTTCTTCAGAACTGTTCCAGATACGTCGGACATTCGGAAAACTAGCTAGTCAGAGTTGTTCCGAACAAGAACGGCATTCGGAAACTAGGTAGCTGTTCCTAGCACGAGGGAAGACTAGTTAGAGCTTTTCCGGTCACGAAAGACATTTCACTCGGACGTAATTGCGTAGTGCCAATTTTCATTTTGCCGCCCGTAGGCTGGCACTTCCGGCTTCGGCGGGCATTTTTAATGAGGTTAGCCTTCCTTGGGCTTCGAGACAAATCAGACTCTTATTTCGACTTCCACACAGCAAACTTTTGCTTCTAGCTGCCACGTAATGGATTCGCAAGCCAGGCGTTCCATTTCGTGTCATAGAGACAATTTTCCACCTTTGACTACACTCACTCCATGAGTACGGTTACAGACTATCTTCGGAACGTGCGACCGAGGTGTTTTTCCACCTTTAGTACTCGCTCACTCGGTAGGCTACATGTGCTGCCGGCTCAGAACCTTACCTCCGTGCGTCTGTGGGCGAGTAACGGCCAGGCCCTCTCATCCGGGGATCCCTCATATCCCCCAGCTAAGAGCCATCGAACGAATATCTCCACCAAGCATGTAGCGTGCTCAGCACCTCACCTCAATTTTGATGTAAATTTGTGTCGGTCAGGCTCTCACTTCCGAGGGTTTATGGCTTAGAGACGTTCAGCCATACACCTCGGCTGTGAGCCTTAGAGGTTATGTCCGGAATGAGATTATTGGCATCGTTTGCCTGATTTAGACTGCTATCCTCAGTCTACCTGCAGAGCAGCAGGTTGTGTCTCTCTTAGTCTGGTCCCTATCCCAAGAGCTGTCCAATATGTAGTTAATATCCATCGGCATAGCGCTTGGGGTCTGTGGGACACTCAAGCTCCCCCACCACGGCAAGGTGGAGACACATCGGGGAAGTTACCAGATACTGGAGCTACACATATGTGGAGTGGTGCATTAGGATGTTACCAGATACTGGAGCTACACATCTGTGACATATTCACCTATCCATCATTTTCAGCGCGTCAACGTTACACAGCAACCCAGAGATTATCGAAACAATTACAGCACCGTAGAACATCGAACGCACTAAGCGATACTAATGACAGACAGATGCCAGGATAAGAATAGAAGGGTTAGCGTCAACAGAATAGAATGTGACTGGTAGAGACACATCACGTGGATATAGCGTCCCCCAGCTTGGGCGCCGCTTTAATAAAACCGCGCACTTCTATGACTTCAGAGCGAGCGAGCAGTCGCCAAAGCTATGTGTTGTCCAACTTTCAAACTTTTACAACGGGCAGTTTGATCTGGTCTGAGGTAAGCGCGTGATTCTCAGATCTAAGTGGTACCAAGATGTATAACGTAAAGGTATCCAGTGTTGTGCGTCCAATGAATTGTATTTTTGATAAAATAAATCTCTGAAAATGTGAAAAACTGCCGATCGCAACTTCAATACTGGCGCCACTTCCCCGGCGAAACCGACATCTTATAATTTCTCAAAACTGCAAAACTCTGACTTTCTACACTACATCTAACAACTTCACTATGTGCATATGACTATAATCTATCACAGAATAATGTACAAGATGAAATTTCCAATGCACTCAAATGCTTTTCATCAAAAACTTCTAGGAAAACGTTTCTGCAGAGATAGTCAGCTGGTGCAAACGAAACACTACCTTGCTTAAAAATGTACTTAATTCTGTCTATTTTGCAATCTAAAGAAATGAAACAGGAATTATACTCTTCCTTTTCTCTTTACGGATTGAAAACAAATAGTATTTGATAGAAATTAGTTTATTCATGTGTCAGATTTTATTTAGACAACGCACTACATCAACTGCATTGCTTAAAATAGGTTTATGTTCACAAACGTCATTTGTGATAGCCGACCTACTTAATCTGCTCAGACTAACGGGTGATAATTACCTTGGTCTATAGCCAACTGTGTCGCCAACAGAATGGACATGATATGCACTGGTAAAAGATGTAGGAGAAGTATAAGTAGACAGAGAGGAGGAGAGTATTAGGGAAAAATACTTTAAGTAATAATTTTTTTTCTAATATATTGTGTCATGACCTTGTATAGATTACATTTTGTAACAAATACACATCAGAAATTCTGTATGTTGGACATGAACCACAATAAAAGCACACTAGATGAGTTAAACTCATATTAACTGATGTAGATGTGAGGACAATTAGTACAAGCTATGGAACCCCACACAACAGAAGTTAACTCAACACAATACACTTCACACCACACAACTCCACACCACAACAGCAGGAACAAGGAAATGATTTAGAATAGGAAGTAGTTGCCTTGGAAAGTACAGATAAACAATTATATACACAATGTAGAACAAATAGAGTAATGTGGATGTTTAAATGTATGCCATTTATACAAATGCATCTCATACTTGTGTTGATCTTGCCTGTCAGCTTGATTACCATGATTCAGGGAACATCACATTATCACTCTTATCTGTGTCTGACTGTACACTACTCACTGAACTACAGGTCCACTGAGGAAATGCATACAGCAGGTACCAGACAACAGAAGCTGCATCCAGTGTAATAATCTCTGACCCACCCCAAAGTAACACAACAATACTTCTTCTGATCTTATCATTTTTGTTTTGTTATGTTGTGTTCACACTATGAACATGCTGTAAAGGATTATACATACCTGTATGAATTTTAAACAGTGATGTCTTGGTGCCACACCTAACCAACAAGGAGGGAAGAGGAGTGAATGAGATGATCAACACCTGTGATGGCAGATGACTCCAGCCTTAGGCAGAGAATGAGAAGTCTTCAGTGAAGCTAAACTGGCCCAACCTGAAGTGGATCCATCAGACCATGGACCCAGGCTTATCCACATCTCATCACACCAGGTTTTCTTATCACTCCCACAAACTTCACCCTCTCAGAAAATGATTTTCTTGAATTATTGTTGGATGTAGAAATTGTTAACTATAACACATTTTGGTAGTTAAAATATCTCACTACACAATGAATGTTATTATTTATTGACTGACTATACTTGGTCCTATGAAAGTTTTTTTTTTCTATTTCATTCTGTAAATGTTAACAGCTGATGAAAGAACAAAGAAAATGTCAAATAGGCCAAAAGAAACTGGCACAGTCAATAAATTTGTTTAAATGTGAAGATCTCTTCCACTTAATTTGTCAGTCCAAACTATCTGTGGGAAAATCTCTATCTTGTGTGTGGAACATGTCTCAATGCTCCCTTGTGTTTGTTGAATGTTTAATTAACAGATACACATTCACATAAGATAAATTCTTAGTTGGAGAGAGAGAACAGGAGACTCTTCATCTTTAACTGTTCCAAATCCATGTTATATTGCACCTGATTCTTATTGAGAAAGTCTTTTCAGACAATTTCTTAAGATGGAAGAAGGGGGTTCGTGAGCTATACCATTAAATACCAGGTGGAAAGACAGGGGACAAACCTAGTGATGACTTTTCTATTAAAAGAGGACCACACACCCTTAGACAAATAACCAAATCCGAGTCTGTAAATCTTTCAAGGGTCGTATTCTTGATCTATTTACATATAAGAAGAGGATGGGGCCCAGCTACCTTTAACAGAGATGGGTCATGCACTTTAGTGATTGCCAGTCCCTTCAAAATATACGACATATATTGGATGCCCGTCCCGGACTTTGAAACCCAGCAGACAGTTTAGATAACTATTATCCTAGATGATAAACCCTGGGAATAGATAGATATCTGACGAGGGATTCTAAACTATAGTAGATCAGTGACACTAGATGTGAACAGTATTCATGTGTGAATTGGTGACATTGTACTTGTTTTGAACAATTATAGAAATTGTTACACAGATTTAGATTTTCAACTTTGTCATGTTTACATATGTTGAATAGACATCATGTGTGGTACTGATTGACTTCCATATGATATGATTGACAATTATAGAGGTTGTTAAACAAATTAAGATTTTTAACTTTGTCACTTCACATATGATAAATGAACATCATGTGGGGTACTGATTGACCTCCATATGATATGAATGACAATTATAGATAGAATATGGCAAGTGACTGATCATTTCTTCTGAAAAAAGGAGGGCCTCTTTCAAATAGGTCTATATTTCAGAAAAAGGTGTTCCAGAGGAAATAGAGTGAGAATTTACCATCTACAACATTTCTCTTTCGAGAAGATGTCTTTCTATAGAGGAATTTGGACTTAGAGAATTTCATCACCGACTGGGGAAAATTTTTCTCCATAGGGAAATCTCTATCAAAATTTCAGGTTCTTTTGGGAAGAGTGCAATCATTCTGGGTACTTCTTTGCTTCTGTCTTTAGCTTGAGGAGCATTGACAGAAAGACAAGAATTTAAGTTGCAATTATTTCTTAGGTCAGATTCTCGTGGTGTATAAGAACTATTTTACTTGGGTCAGCGGACATTAGTTAGTTTTTGCTTGTTAATATTGTGCATGTTATGCTGTATAATTTCAGATCCGGGAAGTGACAGGCTTACCCAGACCTGAGCAAACTGCACAGTATTATTTTTTTTTACAAAAAGATAGGGTAGACAAAAATAGAGCATGGCCGAGGCTGCTAAGTTCCGTGCCCAGACAGTTGAAATAGGCAAGCTATGCAATTTAGACGGCCCTGAGCTGGCTAAATTTGTATCAGATGAATTTGACAGGAGGGAGAAACTGCAGGCTGAAATAGCTGAGAAGGAGAGGAAGTTGCAGGCTGAAATTGCTGAAAAGGAGAAGCAACGCCTACAATCATATGAATTAGAACAACAGAAACTTCAAGCTGAAATAGCTGAGAAGGAGAGTAAGTTGCAGGCTGAAATCGCTGAAAAGGAGAAGCAACGCCTACAATCATATGAATTAGAACAACAGAAACTTCAAGCTGAAATCGCTGAAAAGGAGAAACAACGCCTACAAGCTTATGAGTTAGAACAAAGGAAACATGAAGATGAAATAAGGGATAGGGAACGAGAACGTCAACATCAACTGGAGTTGAAAAGAATGGAGACTGATCTGGAGATCCGAAGACTAGAGGGAGGGATTCCCCCCACCCCCTCAAACTCACTAGGTTTTCCAGTGACAGAACAACATTCCAACGTCTCGTACCAAAATTCCGGAGCGATGTCATTTCCACTAGAACCATTTAATGAACAGACGGACAATGTCGAGGCTTTTTTATCACGTTTCGAACTTATGTGCGTCAGTTGTGGTCTAGAACAGGAAAAATGGGCGACGAAACTATCGCAGGCTTTAAGGTCTACCTCGTATGACGTGTTCTCTAGACTCACTCGAGAAGAACAACAGGATTACGAAACACTCAAAAAGGCACTCTTGAGCCGATTCGAAGTGGACGGGGACTCTTACAAAGTTCGATTCAAAACCGCAAGGAAAGAACCGGGCGAAAGTTATGCGCAATTAGTTGAAAGGCTGAAATCTTATGTTCAACGATGGGCAAGTCTGGGTAGGTTTGATGAGAGTTTCGAAGGGCTCCGAGAGATGATCATCATAGATCAGCTAAAAGGAAAGATGTCGAATGAAATGAAAGCATTCTTAACCCAGAACGGAGCTGACCGACTAGAAAGCATCATCATCCTAGCCGAGAGATTTGAGAAATCTCAGAAGGAAATCGGAGGTAAGGGACGTTCGGCCAACATTCCCCCTCAGGATAAAACTTCAAAAGCAAAGGAAGGTGATGGCAACTTAGGCACCAAGAAAAATGGGAAAACCAAAAACATCCCTCAGAACACAGCCCAAACAACAGCGAAGGAGGAAAAATTATTCTGCACTAATTGTAAAATTAAAGGACACACATTGAAGAATTGTAGGAAGAAGCCACCTCCACACACAGCTGCTTGTTTGGCCAGCCGAAGAGAGAAAGGAGTGAACACTGATGAAACGTCCAACCAGACACCTCATAAAGACACCGCATCTCATCTTCCGGTTGTCGAGTCCATATTGCTGAATGGATTCAAGACGACCTGTCTCTATGATACCGGGTTATCGTACGACTGTGTTGTATCATCATCCTTAGTTCACCCGGAACAGGTGACAGAGGAGATCGTCGAATTACAGGGACCCCTGAAGAGCTCTGCGACTATGTCTCTTCCGGTGGCAAAGGTGAGCATAGCATCTCGTTATGTCACTGGGACAATCAAGGCTGCAGTCTTAGAAGATCCTATATATCCCGTAATTCTTGGCTGTAGATTTATAATTCTAGGAGAACCTGTTCAACCTGTGGCGATGTCGACGATGACAACTCGATCCCAGACGAAAAAGACTCCGGAAACAACTACGCCAATCCCTCGAAAGGAGGAACTGAAGAGGGCACAAGAAGCCGATAGCACCTTGGAACCCTGCTTCAGGAAACTGCCTAAATCACATTTACCTCCACGTAAAGGTGAGCTGTTTATGAAGTCAGCACTTCTATACAGGAAAGCAGGGAGAGCTGGACAAGAGTTCAACCAACTTGTTGTACCAACTCCACACAGGGCTCAGATTCTTGAAATGGGCCACAGTCTACCCTTTAGTGGGCATATGGGTATCAACGCCACTACACAGCGCATTGCAACTCACTACTTTTGGCCAGGGATGAACGCAGACATACAACGGTTTGTAAAATCATGCCCACAGTGTCAGAAAGTATCACCAAAACACCGGACACCACCGGCAATGTTGGGTGATCTGCCCATAACAGGAATACCGTTCGAGAAGGTAGCTGTAGACATAATCGGACCCCTCTCCGCAACGAAGAGGCGAAATCGATTCATATTAACGCTTGTGGACACAACGACCATGTGGGCCGAAGCGGTTCCTATGCCAAGCTGTGACTCCAAACACGTTGCTGAAGCATTATTAGGAATATTCACACGTCTAGGATTCCCCCAAAGAATCTTGACGGACAACGGTTCACAGTTTCGTAGTAAACTTATGGAGGAGACATTTAGACTTTTTCATTCACGCCATATCTTTAGTTCACCATATTACCCGCAATCCAACGGACTTGTGGAGCGGTGGAACGGGACCTTGATTAGTATTCTGCGCAAAATTGCCCAGGAGAATACGGAGGATTGGGACTTGTATTTACCCGCAGCACTATTCGCTTATAGGGAGGTACCCCATCACTCAACAGGTTTTGCTCCAGCAACATTGTTGTTTGGACGACCAATCAAGGGGCCATTGGAGGCATTGCTACGAACATGGACTGATGATCATACAGACGATACAGTCGTGACTGCATCTACGTATGTTGCCGAGTTGAAGAATCGTTTACAACACAGTTGGAAACAAGCGAATGTCAATCTACGTAAAGCCAGACGAAGAATTGCTAGCTACTTCAATCGCAAGGCAAAAGATAGAGAGTTAGAGGTGGGAGAGAAGGTGATGTTGCTGCTTCCAACCAGTCAGAATAAGCTGCAAATAGGATGGAGAGGACCTTATGTAGTGACGGAGAAAATCTCACGTACCAACTACAAGATTTCTGTCAAAGGCAAGATGAAAGTATTTCACATAAACCTTCTGAAGAAATATAATGAAAGACCCTCAACCACCGAACCTGCACATCTGATGGCCATGAGTGTGGCTACTGAAGTCGAAGAAGGATCAACAATGGGAGTCGAGTACCCACTGCAAGCCAAAGAAACCTTTAAGGATGTGGAAATTAATCCCAACTTAACAAAGGATCAGCAGGAGCAGATTCGGGAACTTATGGTTATGTATGCAGACGTACTTACAGATAAGCCAGGAAGAACTGATTTGGAGGAATTTGACATGAAGTTAAATGACACAGTGCCTGTGCGAGTCAAGACTTACCCAGTTCCTTATGCAAAGCAAAAGACTTTAGAGGAAGAAATACAACAGCTACTCACCGCAGGAATAATTTCACCATCTGAATCACCTTACAGTGCCAGCGTCGTATTATTGAGAAAGCCAAGTGGAGAACATAGATTGTGCATCGACTATCGACAGCTCAATGCTATTACTGAATTTCAAGCAGAACCTCTGCCTGATCAGAACAAACTCTTCACAGCACTCAACCGAGCGAAGTACTTTACTAGGATTGATCTCAGTAAGGGATATTATCAGATTCCTGTAAAGGAGGAGGTTAGACCATGGTTAGCTTTCAGTACGCCTGGAGGACACTATGAGTTCAACGTACTTCCATTCGGATTAAGTAATGCTCCTAGCGTTTTTACACGTATGATGAGAAAATTACTTGACCCACTACAACATCCAGACATTAGTCACTTTATGGATGATATACTGATCGCAACTGAAACATTTGACAAGCATGTAGAAACACTACATCTTTTGTTCAGACGACTCAGAGAAACTGGATTAACGGCTAGGCCAAAGAAATGTCAAGTAGGATTCCAAGAATTGGACTTTTTAGGTCATAAGATATCTCATGGACTAATAACTCCACAGGAAGGAAACGTGGACAAACTCCAGAGAGCACCTCGTCCAAAGACAAAGAAGGATGTGAGATCATTCGTATCTTTGGGTGGATTCTATCAACGATACATTAAAGACTTCAATACTCTGTCAGCACCTTTAACGGATCTTACCAAAAAAGGGAACCCAGAGAAAGTCAATTGGTCTGCTGAATGTGAGAGAGCTTTCACAGCACTCAAACAAGCCTTAACCAATCACCCAGTTTTACATCTGCCAGATCTCAACCAACCATTCGTACTGCGTACAGACGCCAGTGACATAGGAATTGGGGCAACGCTGTTGCAGAGAAAAGGAGATGAAACATCAGAGCTATTCCCTGTAGCTTATGCCAGCAGGAAATTGAATGCAGCGGAGAAGAATTATAGTGTTATCGAGAGAGAATGTTTAGCTCTCGTATGGAGTGTACAGAAGTTTCAGGCATACCTATATGGAAAACACTTCACTGTACAATGTGATCATCAACCACTTATGTTTCTCGCAGCATCCAAAAATTTGAATGCAAGACTTATGAGGTGGTCACTACTTCTACAACCATACTCGTTCCAGATAGAATATGTCCCTGGAAAGATGAATGTGGGAGCAGACTTTCTAAGTCGACACCCAGTGTCTGATGAACCAGGTCAATCAGATACAGGAGAGAATACATTGGAGTAAATCATATAGAAAAAGCTTGACCACTGTAAATGCTGGAAACTTAGTTCCATACCCTAGAACAATCTGGAGTGGGGCTATGTGACATATTCACCTATCCATCATTTTCAGCGCGTCAACGTTACACAGCAACCCAGAGATTATCGAAACAATTACAGCACCGTAGAACATCGAACGCACTAAGCGATACTAATGACAGACAGATGCCAGGATAAGAATAGAAGGGTTAGCGTCAACAGAATAGAATGTGACTGGTAGAGACACATCACGTGGATATAGCGTCCCCCAGCTTGGGCGCCGCTTTAATAAAACCGCGCACTTCTATGACTTCAGAGCGAGCGAGCAGTCGCCAAAGCTATGTGTTGTCCAACTTTCAAACTTTTACAACGGGCAGTTTGATCTGGTCTGAGGTAAGCGCGTGATTCTCAGATCTAAGTGGTACCAAGATGTATAACGTAAAGGTATCCAGTGTTGTGCGTCCAATGAATTGTATTTTTGATAAAATAAATCTCTGAAAATGTGAAAAACTGCCGATCGCAACTTCAATACTGGCGCCACTTCCCCGGCGAAACCGACATCTTATAATTTCTCAAAACTGCAAAACTCTGACTTTCTACACTACATCTAACAACTTCACTATGTGCATATGACTATAATCTATCACAGAATAATGTACAAGATGAAATTTCCAATGCACTCAAATGCTTTTCATCAAAAACTTCTAGGAAAACGTTTCTGCAGAGATAGTCAGCTGGTGCAAACGAAACACTACCTTGCTTAAAAATGTACTTAATTCTGTCTATTTTGCAATCTAAAGAAATGAAACAGGAATTATACTCTTCCTTTTCTCTTTACGGATTGAAAACAAATAGTATTTGATAGAAATTAGTTTATTCATGTGTCAGATTTTATTTAGACAACGCACTACATCAACTGCATTGCTTAAAATAGGTTTATGTTCACAAACGTCATTTGTGATAGCCGACCTACTTAATCTGCTCAGACTAACGGGTGATAATTACCTTGGTCTATAGCCAAATGTGTCGCCAACAGAATGGACATGATATGCACTGGTAAAAGATGTAGGAGAAGTATAAGTAGACAGAGAGGAGGAGAGTATTAGGGAAAAATACTTTAAGTAATAATTTTTTTCTAATATATTGTGTCATGACCTTGTATAGATTACATTTTGTAACAAATACACATCAGAAATTCTGTATGTTGGACATGAACCACAATAAAAGCACACTAGATGAGTTAAACTCATATTAACTGATGTAGATGTGAGGACAATTAGTACAAGCTATGGAACCCCACACAACAGAAGTTAACTCAACACAATACACTTCACACCACACACCTCCACACCACAACAGCAGGAACAAGGAAATGATTTAGAATAGGAAGTAGTTGCCTTGGAAAGTACAGATAAACAATTATATACACAATGTAGAACAAATAGAGTAATGTGGATGTTTAAATGTATGCCATTTATACAAATGCATCTCATACTTGTGTTGATCTTGCCTGTCAGCTTGATTACCATGATTCAGGGAACATCACATTATCACTCTTATCTGTGTCTGACTGTACACTACTCACTGAACTACAGGTCCACTGAGGAAATGCATACAGCAGGTACCAGACAACAGAAGCTGCATCCAGTGTAATAATCTCTGACCCACCCCAAAGTAACACAACAATACTTCTTCTGATCTTATCATTTTTGTTTTGTTATGTTGTGTTCACACTATGAACATGCTGTAAAGGATTATACATACCTGTATGAATTTTAAACAGTGATGTCTTGGTGCCACACCTAACCAACAAGGAGGGAAGAGGAGTGAATGAGATGATCAACACCTGTGATGGCAGATGACTCCAGCCTTAGGCAGAGAATGAGAAGTCTTCAGTGAAGCTAAACTGGCCCAACCTGAAGTGGATCCATCAGACCATGGACCCAGGCTTATCCACATCTCATCACACCAGGTTTTCTTATCACTCCCACAAACTTCACCCTCTCAGAAAATGATTTTCTTGAATTATTGTTGGATGTAGAAATTGTTAACTATAACACATTTTGGTAGTTAAAATATCTCACTACACAATGAATGTTATTATTTATTGACTGACTATACTTGGTCCTATGAAAGTTTTTTTTTCTATTTCATTCTGTAAATGTTAACAGCTGATGAAAGAACAAAGAAAATGTCAAATAGGCCAAAAGAAACTGGCACAGTCAATAAATTTGTTTAAATGTGAAGATCTCTTCCACTTAATTTGTCAGTCCAAACTATCTGTGGGAAAATCTCTATCTTGTGTGTGGAACATGTCTCAATGCTCCCTTGTGTTTGTTGAATGTTTAATTAACAGATACACATTCACATAAGATAAATTCTTAGTTGGAGAGAGAGAACAGGAGACTCTTCATCTTTAACTGTTCCAAATCCATGTTATATTGCACCTGATTCTTATTGAGAAAGTCTTTTCAGACAATTTCTTAAGATGGAAGAAGGGGGTTCGTGAGCTATACCATTAAATACCAGGTGGAAAGACAGGGGACAAACCTAGTGATGACTTTTCTATTAAAAGAGGACCACACACCCTTAGACAAATAACCAAATCCGAGTCTGTAAATCTTTCAAGGGTCGTATTCTTGATCTATTTACATATAAGAAGAGGATGGGGCCCAGCTACCTTTAACAGAGATGGGTCATGCACTTTAGTGATTGCCAGTCCCTTCAAAATATACGACAACATCTGTGGGGAGGTACATAGGGATGTGACCATGTCGTAATTCAGTACAGCACAACACACATACAAGCACACACACATTTACACACACATACAGGCTGAATGAGATTAATCTCAGGTTGATCATTTTTACTGCACAGAATTTAGACATATGTTTATAAAGAGACCCCCACACATTGCACAGGGCAAGTTAGTGTAAATACATTGTAAATAATCTTCAATCAGCATCAGAAACAAATACACAATGTCCTATACAACAGCTACAATCACCAAACAACAACAATACACAATGACATATACAACAACTACAATCACCAAACAACAACAATACACGATGACCATCTTCAACATTTATAGAATAACTTTATTGTCGGCAGTAACATCAACAAACACTGCAATAAGTGAAGGAAGTAATACAGTGTCTTCATCAAAGAAAATAACATTTACTAAGCACTAATGAAAATATAGTGCTACATAAAATTCATTACATAGAAGTTCATACTGCAAGAACTTTCCTAGAATATCAAGAAGACACCAAAACTGTTTATATCACGGAAACAAATTAACACTAAACTGATTATAATTCACAGTATATTGTTTTCCCACATCAAAACGTTCAAAATTTGACATAAATCATACAACATCTGGTAATTCACATAATCACCATCTTCAACATTTATTAGGACAACTACAACGTTGCCAGAAACATAAAAACAAACTGCTGTAAGCAAATATAGTAATACATAAAAATCACTATATTGAAGCTTATACTACAGGAATTTGCGTAGAATATCAAGAAAACATTAAAACTGTTTACATCAAATAAAACAATTAACTCTAAATATATTATAATACACGGGACAATGCTTTCCCAAGTCAATAAGTTCAAACATTTGGCATAAATAATAACATCACATGGCAGATACGTCACATAGATTAAGAACAGAATAGACGAAGCAAAAGACAAAGCAACATATGTAATAAAACACCTTCAATGAATATCATAAGAGTGGACTGAAATGTTATATCGGACATGTTCAGTTGTACGGCAGTGAATTCAAGAATGTGAATGAAAACAATTAAGAAACAGGAGGAAGCAGGGGCGTGGTTTCTGAGACGAATGTTTCGATGCACAGAGTATAACAATGTTTGTCTGGATGAGGTTAATGAAAGTAGAGCAATATATACATCTATAAGAAAAGAATAAACAGCAGTTATGGCCACGTGATGACAGAGAGTGACTGAAGAATTCAACAACCACTGGAAAGATCACTGTAGAAGACGAAGAGGAAAACAGAGAGAGAACGAACGAAAGAACGAACGAACTTTATTTTCAAAGGGTAACAAATTGGGCACGCAGGCCCATCTTACATTCGGCAATTCCAATCACTCATCTTTCGTTCATCAGTGCATAGTTCATTCACACAGGGAAAGAAAACATTCTCAAATTAATGTTGTAAATATAAACAATGCATGTTACATTGTTATGAGAAAATCCCCCACCCACCCATCCACCAATCCCCTATTCATCCGCGTGTCCCCCACACACACATCCACCACCCAACCACACACATACCCACAGGCACATACATGCCCCATCCATCCCTCAACCCACACATACCCCCACATACACCATCACCACACCCACACATCTCACCCACTACACATCCCTCACCCACCCACACACAAACCCACGCAAACATGCATGCATCCATCCATCCATTACCCACACACACATCCCCCACCTTCACACATTTACCCACAGACACGCACACATCCTCCACCCATCCCATAACCTACCAACACTCACCCACCCATATATCCTCCACCACCCACCCACATCCCCCACTCAGCTACACACACATCCCCCAACCACATATCCAACACCACACACTATTCCCGCCAACTCACATATCCCGCACCTACCCACACACAAAACCCGCACCCACCCACACATCCCTCACCCAGATAACCTCCTCCACCCACACATCTCGCACCCATACGCACACACACACATCCTCCACCCACTCCCAATTTATACACATTCACCCTCCCACACATCCTCCACCCACCCATTCGCCAACCCCCCCCCCCCCCCCCCCGATCTCCAATCACAACATCTCTTAACTACACATCTCACCACCCATACAATCACACACACACACACATCCCCACACCCATACACACATCCCCACCCACCAACACATTCCTCATCCAAAACACACACATCCCACCCACATACACCCCACCACCCAATATACCATACCCACACACATCCGCCGCTCACACACATCTTCCCACCCACACACACATCCCCCACCCATACACTCATCTCTCACACACATCCACCCACTCACGTACTCATCCATCAACAACTCACACCCACCCACCAATCAACACATGCATCTCTCATCTTACCCCCCCCCCCCTCCACCCATCCACCCACACACACCCCAACCACCCAGCCAAACACACATCCCCCATCCTCACATAAATCTTTCATCCACCCGCACATCCAACACCTCCCCCACCCCTCACACATTTCCCCTCCCACACAACACCCCACCCATAAACACATTCCCCCCACACACACATCCCCGCCCACACATCTCTCACCCACACACACACACACATCTCCCCACCCACCCACACATCCTCCACCTACAAACATCCTCACCATCCACACATACATCCTCCACCTACTCACATTTAACTCATCCACACTCACAGTCCCACCCATACAGATATATCCCATTCACATACACACCCCCACACCCATCCCCGACACCCATCACACACCCATCCCCCAACTCATACACATCTCCCACACACCCATTCACCCTTCCTGCCCACACCCCAACCCACCAACACCAACATAATTCCAATCATCCTGCCAAATATCCCCATATATATATATACATTCCCCATCGACTACACAGCCCTTCACCCATCCACACATCACCCATCAACCCACACACAATCCATCAACACATACATTTCCCACACCCACACTCTCACATACATACCAACACACACATCCTCACACCTAGGACATACATGATTCCTCACATGATCACTGTAACTAATAAGAACAAACTCTTATACTGTACATACAGTTGAGACACTGACGATTGTCGTGAGTATTCTCGCAAAAATTGTAAGAAATTGAGAAAAAAATTTTACATATGCATTGTGTGGCGTAAAAATTAGTGATTCAATTCACCTCTCTCTCTCTCTCTCTCTCTCTCTCTCTCTCTCTCTCTCTCTCTCTCTCTCTCTCTCTCTCTCTCTCTCCTCCATCTTGCACACACCCTATCTCTCTCTGTCTCTCTCACTCTCTCTCTCTCTCTCTCTCTCTCTGTCTCTCTCTCTCACACTCACTAACTCTCACTTACATTATAGTAATGTTATATTGTACATGATAAAATCAAGCGGCATACAAAATGATAATATGAAAGATGAGAATACACAACGATTATGGAATGGCATGTTGCAGGACAAGCGTGCGCTCAACTAACACACTCTCTCTCCCTCTCTCTCTCTCTCTCTCTCTCTCTCTCTCTCTCTCTCTCTCTCTCTCTCTCTCTCTTACACAGGCAGCCACACACACTCTCACACTCATTAACTCTCTCTCTCTCTCTCTCTCTCTCTCTCTCTCTCTCTCTCTCTCTCTCATATTCCCTAACTCTCTCACTCACTCTACAATGGTGTACATGTGCTCATATTATAAATGATAACATAAATTGGCATTCAAAATGATAATATGAACATGAGAATACACACAAAATATGTAATACCATGTTACATGACATGCGTGCGCTCAAATCTCTTTCTCTTTCTCTCTCTCTCTTCTCACTAACACACACATACACCCACACACACTCACAAACAATGCGCGCTCACATACACACACACACTAACACATCAATTCCCCCACTGTTTCTCTCTCGTTCGCATACTCTATCTCTCTCTCTCTCTCTCTCTCTCTCTCTCTCTCTCTCTCTCTCTCTCTCTCTCTCTCTCTCTCTCTCTCACACACTCTCAATCACTATTTCACACATTAGGTCATTCTCTCCATCTTTTCATTCACTCTATATCACACTCTCTTTCATTCTCACTCACACACAGACACACACCTCACGCTATCAAATACACACTCCCTCGCATACGCACGTCAACATATACACATACACACACGAGCATACACACAACAGACACACGCAAATACACACATATACCCACGCAACACATACACACATCCACACCCATAAAACATACTTAAACACATGTACACACAAATATACACTCCCTCGTATACACTGCATGCATGCACACATACACGGAAACTTATGTAAAAATAAAAAAAAAATAAAACGAAAAAAAAAAAACAAAAAACA
>JACEFZ010020837.1:0-70000 GCA_014155875.1 Cepaea nemoralis
TAATGAACTAGAAAAGATCACTTGTTTACAACCAATGCAGGATAGAAGAGATAGCAGAGCCCAGCAACAAGCAGAAAAATTTAGAAGATTGACAGACCACCCTATGTACAACAGATTTAATGGTTTTGGAAAGGGAAGACTGAAGCGTAGCAACTTTGTAGAAACTGCAAAACGAAGGATTAGGGCAGATCCTATACTTAACATATCAACAGTCAGCCCATACACAATGCACACAACTTCCCAGCTTGGAGACAGCAGCAACTGCCTGAGATGATAGAAAACATTCCTGGTATTGAGAAAAAGAACACTCAGCATGAAACCGAAAGAAGAGAAATAACCCTAAACTACATAAAGAACATTACCCAAGCAGCAATTGGACCCATGCATATACAGATGGATCAGCCAAAAATTCAATAGAGAATGGAGGAGGAGGAATTCTCCTAAATTTAAAAAATGGAGTGAAAAAAACACATTCAGTGGCAACTGGAAAGTTTTCAAGTAACTTCAAAGCGGAGGTAGAGGCTCTGAAAACTGCAGCAGAAATGCTCTTGATGGAGGAAAATAAAGAGAAGCAAATAGCTATCTTCACAGATGCAAAGTCAGCTGTCTCAATACTGAAGAGCAATAACAGCACAGAAATAGCTGACCTAAGAGCAGCACTCCATGGTCTATGCCAGAAATCCAAAAAAGTTGTAATACAGTGGATCCCATCACATTGCAGTATACCTGGAAATGAAGAGGCTGACAGACTGGCAAAAGAGGGCGGACGACTACCACAGCCTGACATAGACATAACCTATAATGAGGCAAAGAGGTTGATAAAAAGCACCTATAGAACCAAATGGGAATCAGAGCATCCAGGACCACCAGAAGGATGATGCATATTACCAAACTCGACAGAAGAGAACAAGTAGCAATCTTCAGACTCCGCACAGGACATAACAGGCTGAAACACCACTTGTTCAATAAACTAAAGATAGGAGATACCGATGAATGTAATTGAATGGAGACTGGAAAAGAGAATGGAAAAATGACAGCAAAACATTTGCTTCAGGGATTGCCCATATATGCAGAACAGAGAACGATAGTTTGGGCCCACAACTCCTGCTTCATTTGAGGACAAGCTCTATGGAGATATCAAACAAGCTCAAGTTGACCGTAGCTACTTTAACTACATACAGGTTGACATTTAAGGTTTATGAAGAGTATTTCAGACTGGACCACACTTCATACCACAGGTATGTCGGTTCAAAAGCCTCCCGAGGCATGAAATAGAATATTGCTGGATAGGAGATCCATTACGTGGAAAAGTCCGAATCAAAAGCTCAATGTGTGAGCTCTCAAAAAAGGTGGAAAAGTGTCCTAGTGGCACGAAGTGGAATTTTGCTTGTATAGCAAATCCATTACGTGGAAATCCGAATCAAAAGCTCACTGTGTGGGCTTTCAAAAAAGGTGGAAAAAGTGTCCTAGTGCACGAAATGGAATATTGCTCGGATAGCAAATCCATTGTGCGGAAGTCCGAATCGAAAGCTCACTGTGTGGATGTCATCTGCAGACTGCATTCTTCTGGTTTCCGAAGAACAGCCTATGGTGAACGGAAGGCCCAATATACGGAAGTGAGGCTAAGCAGCCATGTGCAGGACGTGACGATTCCTTGGGTGAGCCCAGTACCAGAGCGCTGTGTGTTGGCTCTGCAAGTATGGAAGCCTCCTTGGATGGCGGGGAATGCCCATGGTCTGCCCCTGCCTTCCCTTGAGGGCTGACCAGGATGTCTTTGGCTGTTCTATATGGGCCAGCTAGGATGGGAGATAACACCACAACAGTGAGAGTCAAACGTCCTAAGAAACCCCCGGGAAGGTTAACCCGGTCAACAAATGCCCGCAGAAGTCGGATGTGTCGGCCTAACGGCGCAAGAACGCAGCTCTGCTGTAAACAGGCACAACGCAATCACATCCGGGAAAAAAACTCCGGATGAACGAAGAAGAAGAATGGAAAAATATTGCGCCATGAAGAAAATCCAAACTATCTCAGAGTGACCTTTGATCGTCGCCTGACATGGAAAACACAGGTTGAGAAAAATCGAACAAGAGCAAGGCAAAGAATGGCAATCATGAAAAAGCTTGCTGGTACAACGTGGGGAGCAGATGAGAAAGTTCTCAAGAAGCTATATACTGGACGGGTGAGGCCAGTACTGGAATATGGCATTGCAGCCTGGGCAACAGCAGCTAAGTCAAACTTTAACAAAATAAGTAGAGTCCAAACCCAAGGAATGCGAATCATAACTGGAAGCCTGAAGACAACGCCTATAAATGAACTAGAAAAGATCACTTGTTTACAACCAATGCAGGACAGAAGAGATAGCAGAGTCCAGCAACAAGCAGAAGAATTTAGAAGATTGACAGACCACCCTATGTATAACAGGTTTAATGGTTTTGGAAAAGGAAGACTGAAGCGTAGCAACTTTGTAGAAACTGCAAAACGAAAGATTAGGGCAGATCCCATACTTAACATATCAACAGTCAAGCCCATTTACTATGCACACAACTTCCCAGCCTGGAGACAGCAGCAACTGCCTGAGATGATAGAAAACATTCCTGGTATTGAGAAAAAGAACACTCAGCATGAAACCGAAAGAAGAGAAATAACCCTAAACTACATAAAAGAACATTACCCAAGCAGCAATTGGACCCATGCATATACAGATGGATCAGCCAAAAATTCAATAGAGAATGGAGGAGGAGGAATTCTCCTAAATTTAAAAATGGAGTGAAAAAAACACATTCAGTGGCAACTGGAAAGTTTTCAAGTAACTTCAAAGCAGAGGTAGAGGCTCTGAAAACTGCAGCAGAAATGCTCTTGATGGAGGAAAATAAAGAGAAGCAAATAGCTATCTTCACAGATGCAAAGTCAGCTGTCTCAATACTGAAGAACAATAACAGTACAGAAATAGCTGACCTAAGAGCAGCACTCCATGGTCTATGCCAGAAATCCAAAAAAGTTGTACTACAGTGGATCCCATCACATTGCAGTATACCTGGAAATGAAGAGGCTGACAGACTGGCAAAAGAGGGCGGACGACTACCACAGCCTGACATAGACATAACTTACAATGAGGCAAAGAGGTTGATAAAAAGCACCTATAAAACCAAATGGGAATCAGAGCATCCAGGCCACCAGAAGGATGATGCATATTACAAACTCGACCGAAGAGAACAAGTAGCAATCTTCAGACTCCGCACAGGACATAACAGGCTGAAATACCACTTGTTCAATAAACTAAAAATAGGAGATACCGATGAATGTAATTGTCAAACTGGAAAAATGACAGCAAAACATTTGCTGCAGGATTGCCCAATATATGCAGAACAGAGAAAGATATTTTGGCCCACACCTGCTTCATTTGAGGACAAGCCCTATGGAGATATCAACAAGCTCAAGTTGACCGCAGCTTACTTTAACTACATACAGGTTGACATTTAAAGGTGTATGAAGAAGTATTCTTCTTCTTTGCGTTCATCCGGAGTGTTTTTTCAGATGTGATTGCGGTGTGTCTAGTTAGGCACCCTTGGATCGAAACCCTTAGGCCAACACATCCGGCTTTTAGCGTGCATTTTTGACCACGTTAGCATTCCTGGGAGACTCTCACTTTTGTGGTACTGTCCACCTCCCAGCTGGTAAAGTTGGAAGAGTCGGAGACTGCACGGTTATCCCTCAAATGAAGGCAGGGACAGTCCATAGCATTTTCCGCCATCCTGGGTGGCTTCCATAATTGCAGGGCCGGCACATAGCGCCCTGGTACTGGGCACACAGAGGGAATCGTCACGTCCTGCTCATGGCTGCTTTAATTCCTCACTTCAATATATTGGGCATTTCGTTCACCCCGAGCCTTTCCCGCACAAACCAAGCTGGTCTGCAGTCAGTATCCACTAAGCGAGTTTTTCGGACATGTGCTTGTCGTTGTGTCCGTCAGAGCTTTTCCAGACACGTCGGACATTCGGAAACTACCTAGTCAGAGCTGTTCCGAACAAGAGCGGCATTCGGAAACTAGGTAGTCAGAGCTGTTCCTAGCACAAGAGACAATCGGACGAGACAATTCACTCGGACGTAATCGCGTAGTGTCAATTTTAGTTTGCCACCCGTAGGACGACACTTCCGACTTCTGGCGGGCATTTTTTAATGAGGTTAGCCTTCCTCTGGTTTCGTAGCACGTAAGACTGTTGTGATGTCGCCAACATCTCAGCTGGTCAAGATAGAACGATCAGCGACATCGAGGTCGGCCCTCAAGGGAAGGCAGGGGCAGACCTTGGGCATTCCCTTGCTATCCAAGGAGGCTTCCATAATTGCAGAGCCGGCACATATTGCTCTGAGACTGGGCTCACCCGAGGAGTTGCCACGTCCTGCTCATGGCTGCTTTAGTTCCTCACTTCCATGTGTTGGGCAACCCGTTTGCCACTGGTCGCTCAAACACACACCAGGAGCGGTCAGACTGCGAGCGACATCCACTCGGTAAGCTTTTTATTTTGACTTCAGACCACGCAATAGGTCCGCTCGCCGTGCGTTCCATTTTGCGTCATTGAGACGTTCTTCCACTTTTGTCTATACTCTCTGTGAGCTGGATGCAGACAGTTTTCGTAGCCATTTCCTTCGACTGGGGCACTTTTCTGACTTTTCGTACTAGCTCACCAGGTAGGCTACATGTGCTGCCGGCTCAGCACCTTACCTTCGTGCAGCAGTGGACGAGAAACGGCCTGGCCCTCTCATCCGGGAATCTCTCATATTCCCCAGCTGAGAGCCTTCGAACATGTAATAGAACTGAGCATGTAGCTTGCTCAGTATCACGCTTCTATTTTTCGGTAGGCGGGTATCGGCCTGGCTCTCAGATGTGAGGGTTTGTGGCTTAGAGGCGTTCAGCCACAGCCCTCGACAGGGAGCCTTAAGAGTTTTGTCCGGACCAAAAGCGTCTGCCTTCGTCCCTTCGTGCACCTTTTTAAACTTTTGACTGCTATCCTCAGTCACCTGCAGAGCAGCAGGTTGTGTCTCTCTTAGTCTGGTCCCTATCCCATATGCTGTCCGATATGTAGTTTTTTCACCCATCGGCAAGCACATGGGGTCGATGGAACACGCAAGCTCCCCCACCACGGCAAGGTGGAGACACATCGGGGGAGTGAAGAAGTATTCAGACTGCCACACTTCATACCACAGGTATGTCGGTTACAAAAGCCTCCCAGAGGCATGAAATGGAATATTGCTCGGATAGCAAATCCATTACGTGGATAGTCCGAATCAAAAGCTCACTGTGTGAGCTTCATAAAAGGTGGAAAAAGTGTCCTAGTGGCACGAAATGGAATATTGCTTGGATAGCAAATCCATTACGTGGAAAGTCCGAATCAAAACCTCACTGTGTGGGCTTCAAATAAGGTGGAAAAAGTGTCCTAGTGGCACAAAATGGAATATTGCTCGGATAGCAAATCCATTGCGCGGAAAGTCTAAGTCGAAAGCTCACTGTGTGGATGTCATCTGCACACTGCATTCTTCTGGTTTCCGGAAGAACAGCCTATGGTGAACGGAAGGCCCAATATACGGAAGTGAGGCTAAGCAGCCATGTGCAGGACGTGACGATTCCTTGGGTGAGCCCAGTACCAGAGCGCTGTGTGTTGGCTCTGCAATTATGGAAGCCTCCTTGGATGGCGGGGAATGCCCATGGTTTGCCCCTGCCTTCCCTTGAGGGCTGACCAGGATGTCTTTGGCTGTTCTATATGGGCCAGCTAGGATGGGAGATAACACCACAACAGTGAGAGTCAAACGTCCTAAGAAACCCCCGGGAAGGTTAACCCGGTCAACAAATGCCCGCAGAAGTCGGATGTGTCGGCCTAACGGAGCAAGAACGCAGCTCTGCTGTAAACAGGCACAACGCAATCACATCCGGAAAAAAAACTCCGGATGAACGAAGAAGAAGAAGAAGAAGAAGAAGAAGAAGAAGAAGAAGAAGAAGAAGAAGAAGAAGAAGAAGAAGAAGAAGAGTTGAATGTATCCTATAATTGCATGTGAATAAATTACCACTCTTTCTTATCCGTTTTTCGCTAAACCGAACATATCTCTAAAAGCATGGGTAATGCTGAAGACGTGTCTCCAAAGCTGAGAAGGACTCGTGCCGTGCCTTGTAGTCCTTCTGCAGCGAGGGCACGGTATGACTCTTTTCTCTTGGTTAGTGATTAGTGAGGCTCATCACCATCACCACACTCCGGACACATCCATATGTGGTCCGATCTTCTCATGAACGTCTCCGTCAGCATCCATCCATCATGAGCCATGCCGGAAAGCGTGGGCGGTCATGACTGGTCTTCTCACTCAATCACCGGAGTCGTGGATCAGTTCTGTGTTCCTGTCTCGACCATGCCATGTGGCCAAGCCATCCAGGTATTTACTTCTCGGTCTTCCCCTTGGTCTGTTCCCTTCGATTTTGCCAGTTGTCACTAAGTTCTCCAATCTATTTCTTCTCATAACATGTCCCAAAAATTGTGACTGTCTACGTCTAATTTCTCTAATCAATCTATGATTTTCATTTGTTTCCTGTAGTACTTGGTCGTTTGTTTTTCTGTCTGTCCATGGAATTCTTTGCATTATTCTCAGAAACCACATTTCTACAGCCACCAGATGTTTTTCAGCTTGACTGCTCATTGTCCAAGTTTCACATTAATACAAAAGTACAGGCTCTATGTAGCATTTCAACACTCTTTTTCTCGTTTCAATTGATATCTTGTTATTGGTCAGTATGTTTTTCATCTTGCTAAAGGCTACTTTCGCCATGGCGATTCTTGGTCTAATCTCTTTAAGGCATCTCCCATCAGATGTTATGACTTTTCCGAGATAATTGTACCGATTCACTTGTTGAAGAATATTCCCATTTACTTAAATATTACATTGTGGTATTTCTTTCTTCCTAGTGACGACCATAAGCTATGTCTTTTTACAATTTAATTCTTCTTCTTCTTCTTCTTCTTCTTCTTCTTCTTCTTCTTCTTCTTCTTCTTCTTCTTCTTCTTCTTCTTCTTTTTCTTCTGCGTTCATCCTGAGTCCCCCCACCCACCCCGGGCGTGATTGCGTTGTGCCTGTTTATAGCAGAGCTGCATTCTTGCGCCGTTAGGCGACACATCCGACATCTGCGGGCATTTGTTGACCGGGTTAACCTTCCCGGGCAATTGAATTCTAACCCCAGTTGTGTGTTCAGTGTTGTTGTTTGTCCATCAAGGATGATGATGACCATTCATTTCAACCAGTGGAGTTGAAAGTATGGAGCCGTGAGTTCTAAGATGGCTGTTGTATGAAGAATGAATTAAAGTGAGTTTCGCAATTCGTCGACCTCACTTTCTCGCCTGAGTCCATCTGAGTTCAGTGGCAAGACAAGTCAAGACGACTGGAGACGAATACAGGTGTAGTGGATAACCAGGGCGCTCTATGTGCCTTGCCGTGCTCATTACGTTCCACAACGCTTTGCAGGTACACGCCGTCTTGTCCGTTGAATCATCAGTGATTTCATCCGCGCAGTCTGCCGAATCCTGTCTTCACATGCTGGGTAGGCATACCCTAGTTCACCGCTTGGTTTGACACCAAATCGGCTACCCACGCCTGGTTTAGCCAGCCTCTCACAGCTGTTACCGGGGGGGGGGGGGGGGGAATTGCCGCTGTTGCATGCTGACATCTACTAGGAGCCACAGGCGTGAGTTGGATGTCAGGCTTGGACCAATGGGGGATAGGTCCTAAAAAGGACATGAGAGTAATCCTTACCAAAGATACCATCAATGCCTGACACCCCGTATCCCCCAACCCCAGTTGTACACTGTGTGCAACAAACCGCATCTACTAATTATTGCAGATCCTGATCATTGTCTGCAATCAATACTGTATCATCTGCATATCTAATGTTATTGGTGTTTCGTCCTCCAGTGATGATTCTTCTTCTTTGCGTTCATCCGGAGTGTTTTTTCAGATGTAATTGTGGTGTGTCCAGTTAGGCACCCTTGGGCCGAAACCCTTAGGCCAACACATCCGACTTTTCGCGTGCAATTTTGACCAGGTTAGCATTCCTGGGAGACTCTCACTTTTGTGGTACCGTCCACATGCCAGCTGGTCAAGTTGGAACAGTCGAAGACTTCACAGTCACCCTCAAGGGATGGCAGGGACAGTCTATGGCATTTTCCGCCATCCAGGGTGGCTTCCATAGTTGCAGGGCCGACACATAGCGCCCTGGTGCTGGGCTCACCGAGGGAATCGTCACAGTCCTGCTCATGGCTGCTTTAATTCCTCACTTCAATATATTGGGCGTTTCGTTCGCCCCGGTCCATTCCCGCACAAACCAGACTGGTCTGCAGACGGTATCCACTCAGCGAGTTTTCGATTCGGACATGTGCCTGTCGTTGTGCCCGGGGACAAAATAGTCAGAGCACGACTCTATATTTCCGGGCACGACGGACATTCGGAAAACTATCTAGTCAGAGCTGTCCCGGACATGAGCGGCGTTCGGAAACTAGGTAGTCAGAGCTGTTCCTAGCATGAAAGACTTTTCACTCGGACGTAATTGCTTAGTGTCAATTTTTATTTTGCCACCCGTAGACCGGTACTTCCGACTTCGGCGGGCATTTTTTATGAGGTTAGCCTTCCTCGGGTTTCGAGGCACGTTAGACTTAATGTTGTGGTGTCGCCCACATCTCAGCTGGTCAAAGGTAGAACGGTCAACGACATCACGGTCAACCCTCAAAGGAAGGCAGGGGCAGACCATGGGTAATCCCCGTAATCCAAGGAGTCTTCCATAATTGCAGAGCCGGCACATGGACCTCTCTTAATAGGCTGATATTGTCCTACTTCATTATCAATCCTTATAGCGGCTTGTTGTTTCCAATATACGTTTTTTTTATAAGTCTAATGTCTTTCCCATCAATTTGTAGATCTGCAAGCATATCTACCATGTTGACATGTCTTACTCTATCGAAAGCCTTTGTGTAATCAGCATATATATGGACTAATCGTGCCAGCTTTGTGTTGTTAATCAAATAATATCTGATGTTCTTGACAACATGTTTATACGTCTGGCAGCTCCCCAATTCATTCCTATTTCCCTCACTCTGGACAAGGAAGCTGATTCTCAGGTCTCCTTAAATTCACCTGTTCGTCCAGCATCTCTAATAATAGCGCTGTTGCTGTCTGGCCCATCCACCCCCCCCCCCCCCTTTCCACAAACACACACCTTGATCATCGCCAGGTTCGCCAACCGGTCGGCTCGCTCTTTGTCTTTCACGCCTGAGTGCCCCAATTATCTTGACTAATTGTGATGCGCACTCACAGTGTGTCCAGTCACTTATATATATCTGTGAGGCCAATTTGGACCTTCTTGGGCATGTTCATTAAATCGCTCAGCGTACATGCTTGTGAATGCTTTTGTGCGGTAAGTCAGTGCAGCTACTTTGCTTTTACATACCCAAATGACACTGTGGTCTCACTGAAGGAACATGTGTACTTCAATATTCGGCGTATGTCTGGCCAAAGATTAAAGTGGTGATTATTGCTGTCATCCTTTTTTTTTTCTAGCCCAGCATGTCTTACATATGTCTATTTGTTTTCCACAATGTTATATTTTTTTTGTTATTTAGTGTAGTATAGTGGTTCTCAACCTTTTTTGGCCCATGCCCCCCTTTACCATATGTTCAAAACGTCACACCCCCCCCCCCCCCCCTTTTCGAATTTCCTCCCTATAAATCCACCCGACCCTTACACAGTATACATAAAAATAGAAGCTAAATTTATTAACACATACTAGAACAAGTCTAGACATTACATAAAACGTGAACGAATTTCATTAGGGCGAGAAGTATAGAACCGCAAAATTTAGATGGAAAAACAATATCAAGTAACTGGTTCTTGTATTAATGCGATCTTGAAATAATCTTAATTCCCCCCCCCCCCCCCCCTGGAAACCCTAAAGGATTTATCTAGTTAATTTCACGTAAGTTGTGTGAGTTCTGCAGTATGTACCTGACGAGATGCACCTAGAATAAAATTGTAATAAGACACAGATTATGGTCGTCACGGGGAAGAACGAAATACCTCTAATATACAAGTAAATGGGAATATTCTTCAACAAGTGAATCGGTACAATTATCTCGGAACAGTCATAACATCTTATGGGAGATGCCTTGTGATTAAAACAAGAATCGCCATGGCGAAAGTTGCCAATAAAAAGAAGTCAATTGAAACGAGAAAAAGTGTTGAGGTGCTACAAAGAGCCTGTTCTTTTGTATGGATGTGAAACTTTGGCAATGAGCTGTCAAGCTGAAAAACATCTGATAGCTGTAGAAATGTGGTTTCTGAGGAAAATGCAAAGAATACCATGGACAGACAGAAAAACCAGTGACCAAGTACTACAGGAGACAAATGAAAATCGTAAATTGATTAGAGCAATTAGATGTAGACAGTCACAATTTTTTGGACATGTTATGAGAAGAAATGGATTGGAGAACTTAGTGACAACTGGCAAGATCGAAGGGAACAGACCAAGGGGAAGACAGAGAAGTAAATACCTGGATGGCTTGGCCACATGGCATGGACGAGACAGGAACACTGAGCTGATCCACGACTCTGGTGATCGAGTGAAATAGCGAGTCATGACCGCCCACGCTTTCCGGCATGGCACATGATTGATTGATGCACAATTTTTATTTCCTCGGCACATTTCTGAAGTGTCTGCACTTTTTGGATTTCATATAGCGACCATTTTGTTTGACGCCAAATTCATTGGTACATTTATTTATGCGTTTATTATTGAACAAAACAATGTTAATCCAGTCACGATAAATTTTAACTAAAATAGTGATTGATTTCCATTGAACGGGACAGTAGACAAGGACAAGTCAACCTCAACGCTTGAGCTGTCAATTGACCTGGAAACGCGTGTGTCATCTGGCAACAGTCAATGGCGTGCACATCCTCCAGTTTCACCCAATGGAAACGCGATCGTTTGTTTAAGCGGCACTACGGTGTATTTTAATACTGAAAAGGGTATATTATTATGGATTTATTAATTTATTTGTATTCATCCCTTTTAAATGTGATGTTATCAATGTACGTATTATTCGCGTTGTCTGTTTCCTATTGTATTTATTAACTATTATTGGTAGTTACATTTTGAAATTTTCTGAGTGAAGGTCTTCAGATCAAATCACCTTTTTACCTTTTTTTGACTCGGTAACTTCAGTGAACATGTTTAAAAATGGTTTATTTTACGCCGTGACCGGAATTACTGTCAATTAAATTACTATACCCGAAAAAAAATCACCACCCTTAACTTATAATTTACAAAATATTGCGCCGAATGATGAGTAAAGTATAACACTATAACGTAGTTTATATCAAATTCAAGAGAAATGGGTGAACATTGCAGATCTTATTCATAATAATTAATATTAATTAAGAAGTAACAAAGACATTTATGATTTGTTTAAGTCCCCGCTAATCACTGGTATCATGAAGGCTAATAGACTACAATGGCTGGGGCATATAGAAAGAATGGAAGATAATAGGGAAACAAAACTCGCTTACACTCAGGAAATAAATGACCGTAGACCCCGAGGTAGACCAAGAAGGCGGTGGAGAGATAATATACATACAGACCTACAAGCACTTGGAATCAACGACTGGCAAGAGAAGGTCCACCAGAGAGACGAATGGAGACAGATTGTATTTGCAGCAAAGAACCTCAATGGCTCGGAATGCTGAAGAAGAAGAAGAAGATTAATAATAATATTCAGTTATTCTTATCATTGTTATGTATTTGAACATTTGTGTGTTTGTTTCAGAAATATGTGCGTAAATAAGTAAATAAATAGCTCCGAAAAGCATTTCGGTCATCGAAGTGTCTAATTGCGAGTAAACGAAGTCTCTTTTCGCAATCGAATTGCAACTGGTCATATGATTTTCGCAATTGCTTCTGGTCACGTGATGTACGTGACGTCATCGGGACATGTGTTTTACTATATTATTAAGTCTTGTTCAGTTGATATCATGGTCTTAGTAGCATAGTGGTAAGTATCTCCACCTGACACGCGAGAGACCGGGGTTTGATTGTCCACCGGGGAGCAATCTTTCAGCTGATTGTTGATTTCTTGGAAATATTATGCTCAGTAGTTTGCCATTGCTTTCTGAACGACCGGCTCACATACCACATAAGTTACCAATGCGGCGAGAATCGCTACCGATTCTCACGCAGGTTATGTTACTCATGAGAATATACAGGATTACAGAGAAAGAAGTTAACTCCTAGGCCAGGGAGACTGGCATATTAAACATTACGAACTAAAATATAGAACTCAGAAACTTGATGCTTGTGAATAAAGTGTGCTCTATGGATCTGCGGAAGCTGCCGGGGGGTGCAGACCTCCAGGCAGCGACAGAGTGATCGAGTGTCAGAATCGATGGATCCAATAGATGTCCTTGTTTAACGTGAATTTTATTTGCCAAATTAACTAAAATTGACTAGTGAGCGGGAATAAACGAAGTGTCTAATCGCAATTTGATTGCGAATAGACACTTTGTTTAATTCGCAATTCGATTGCGAATAGACACTTTGTTTATTCATAATTCAATTGCGTATAAACTCTCCCTTCGGTCATTTCCCATTGACTGACACTAAACTGTCAGTCTCTACTTCTCGTCTAGTCTAGTACTGAAATCATTATACAGTCTTGAAAATAAAACATGAATTGTTAATTGATTAAATGTAACATTAATATAACACATCTTTCTCTTTTAACTTTTATATCATATTTTCAATTGGTGGAGTGAATTCCTGCAATCAACTCACTCCAGTCCATGTTAATGTTATTATGCAGCTCCATCCATGTCCTCTCAATATTATTCCTCGCAGCTTTCTTCCCATCTTGTTACACCTCTTCTAGAAGAGCCTCCTTTCCTTTTGGTTGACTGATTTATTGTTTTCTTTATCTTTAGGCTTGATGATAGTTGGTTGAATTTTGCAGTTATCATTTTCAATGGGTTGGGACACCAGCTGCAAGCCCAACACTTTTTTTATGATATACTTCTTTATAAAGTTTATTTCCTCTTGCATATGCAAGATTGCAGTGTTACTAATCTTTGCTTCTCTTAGGGGCCTCAGTAATATATGGGCAAAACACACCCAAGCTTGAAATAAATTACTCAGCACTGTAAATATGATCCTTGCTAAACATTTCTCCTTGTTTAAAAGTTTGTTTATTACTCAGACACAGCAAGGGAAAACATCCCTTTACATCACTTGCTCAGCCAAGCTAGATTAAAGGAAGCTCTTATGGAAGAAATATGACATATGGAGAAAAGTGTACGGAGTCTAGACTAACCTTTCACCAAGTAAAATCTCCAGAATTGACAAATAGAATGTTAGAACTATGAATGAATTGGAAAAGAAATTATGAAGAAGAGATTAGTGTAGCCATAAAACTTCTGAATGATGGGAAAGCTGCAGGGCTGCTTTCCTTTGCCTCTTTTGCTTAGTGTTTTCCTGAATGCGGCTTATTTATCTTTTTCACTTCTTCAGTGAAGCAAATGCTGCATTAAAAAAAAAATGAAAAGTATTTTATGCAATAAGTCGCTAGCATTGAATGTCAGAGGGTACTGATAGTTAGTATTGAACCTGTTTTCTTGTATGGTACTGGTTCATAGAGCGTGCAAACAACAAATTAGGAGCTTAGAAGCAATAGAGATGTGGTTCCTGTTGCAAATACCTTGGACTGCCAGAGTAACAACGATTGACTGGAAGAGGCTAGTTAGTTAGTTATCTGTTGAAGTATCCTTGCACTGCTTACATGTTCATGGTGCTCAGATCTTTCCCCCAACATATGCATCAGTATCCAGCGGCTAATAGTTCCATTTCTGTGATGGTTGAGGAGGCCCTTAATTCTAATGTGCTTCTCGTGTCTGGTCAATGCCAATTCTGTCTCCCAAGTCTATTATTCCTGTAGATTCACTGAAGTCAAAGTTCTCTGCTCTCCACATTTCTCTTAGGGCATGAATAATGTCAGCACGATCCAAAGGCTGGCCCTCTGCAATGGATGCAGAGCCAGCAAGTTTATCGGCTCATTCCTTTCTCTCATATCCTGAGGCGAAGATGGTGACACTATGAACAGTAGACCTCAGCAGCGATGCATTCCATTATCTGCGTGCCTGGAGCCTTCAGACCATGTTCATTGAATCACTCAGAACACAAACAGGTATAATTCTGTTATTCCAGCCATATGAAAGACTATGTTACTGCCATAACCTCCAATCTTCATGCTACTAGTGGTCATAGAGTGGGCACCACTGGCTTCTTGAATACTTCTGTATGCTGAGCGTGCCGTGAACGCCATTGCATTTCTTTGCTGCCGTTTAACAGATCCATCTGTTCAGATAAAGCACATCAAAATCCTCGGAATGTTCACTGATGAGTGTGTTGACATGCATTGACAACAGTAGGATTCTGTTCTCTGCACATTGTCAAGCTTGGCAATACAGGTGAGGCAATTCAGCACTGGAGGCACAGAAGAGGCTAATGAAAGTGGAACATTATTTACAACTATAAGAGCCACCAAAACCTGCTCAAGACGACTACCACGCCATGGACAGACCAGAACAAGTCATTATTCTGTGCCTCAGAACAGGACACAATAGATTGCGCAACCACATGTATTCAAAATTCAAAATTGGTGAATCAGCCATGTGCACATGTGGATTGGCGTCGCAGACAGCAGAGCATATACACCAAGACTGCCCAAAATACAACATATCTAGGCAAACCATCTGGTCTAGAGAGACGACAATTGAAAATTAACTCTATGGACCGCTGAGTGAACTAAAAAAGACAGTTAACTTCATATAAGAGACAACATTGCAGTTATAGACATATTTCAAGTGAACGAAAGAAGAATAAAACTATAAGAAAGAGAACTCCATTCTTTGGTTATATTATGAGCAGAGAGGCATTGGAAAACATCGTGACTACTGAAAAGATCAGTGATAATGGAGAAATGATGCTGATAAACTGACTGAGATGTGAGCACAGAGGAATATCAGCAGCAGCTGCAGAGATGCATGAACTCCAATGCCAGTTGACAGAGCATGGCTCTGATGATGACCACTTCAGGTTATATGCTCCATAGATTTCTTTTTTGTGATTTCCTTATGGTTGTGATCTAGTAATACTTAAAGTGACAATATCTCAGTCTTTGTTTTCTTCTCATTTGTGTCTTCTGATGTGTTAGATTGGCAAATAGCTTAAGTAAAAAAATATCTGTTATGGTTACTATGGAGATGATTTGTCTTTTATATCATAGGATTGATTTGTCTTTTATGATGTCTTAGATTGGCAAAGAGCTTGAAGTAAAGGAGGACATCTATTATGGTTACTATGGATACTTTGGGAGCTTTGAAGGCTATGGCTGTAGACCCCAAGAAAAGATTAGCCCTTGCAAAGGTGTGTTCTTTATTTTCCCATCAAATCTTGATAAGCAATTTTGCCTCATGTATTTTTGGAAAAACTAGAAACACTTAAACATTTTTTAGAGTGAAGGTTTTATCTTAAAGATGATAAATGCACAAAACTAGTGAGACCAACACTTGTAATTAGCGCACAGAGATTAGTATAGTATATAAACATCACTCTATACTGGAATTGTTCCTTATAATATAAATTATGTTGGAACTGATTTTCAATACCAAAACTTGTTTTTTAGAATTGACTGTGTGTGTGTGTGCATGCAAATGCACAGAGTAATGTTGTATCTACAGAATGGTAGTAGTTCAATTGATGGAAATGATTAATTTGTTAAATGTCTACAAGTAATAGCAAAACCTGACACAATTTTTGGATGCAGTATAACTTAGTTATCGAGTGATAAAATATCCCTGTTTGTGTTGAGTATATATTTTGTGTGAATCATTGCAGGATGTGACATGCATTGGTGGACTTGTAATTGTGTTATCTAATACCAATAATGGTGTAATTCAAGAGGCTTTGCAGGTACAGTGTATTTATTGTCATGTATATTCTGTTATATGTTTAAGCAGTTTCTTTTATGTAGGATCATACATGGTGGCTGAGAGTACCTGCATCAGGCTCTAAGATACTGAGTTCGGTCATGTAAAAGGTCCTTTGCAGAACATCGTTCTCATCACAGCAAAAGACCTCTCGATCTCTGGCCATTTCTTCTGCCTCTTGCAGCCCAAGGTGTCTGCATTATCCTGTCTCTATCTCCTGCCTCATGCAGCTCAAGTTGTCTGCATTAACCTCTGTATATCTTCTGCCTCATGCAACCCAAGGTGTCTGCATTATTCTGTCTCTATCTCCTGCCTCATTCTATCTCCTGCTTCATGCAGCTCAAGTTGTCTGCATTAACCTCTGTATATCTTCTGTCTCATGCAACCTAAGGTGTCTGCATTATCCTGTGTCTATCTTCTGCCTCATACAGCCCAAGGTGTCTGCATTATCCTGTGTCTATCTCATGCAGCCCAAGGTGTCTACATTATCCTGTGTCCTTCTGCCTCATGCAGCCCAAGGTGTCTACATTATCTTGTGTCTATCTTCTGCCTCATGCAGCCCAAGTGTCTGCATTATCCTGTCTCTATCTTCTGCCTCATGCAGCCCAAGTTGTCTGCATTATCCTGTCTCTATCTTCTGCCTCATGCAGCCCAAGTTGTCTACATTATCTTGTGTCTATCTTCTGCCTCATGCAGCCCAAGGTGTCTACATTATCCTGTGTCTATCTTCTGCCTCATGCAGCCCAAGGTGTCTACATTATCCTGTCTCTGTCTCCTGCAGCCCATGGTGTCTGCATTATCCTGTCTCTATCTCCTGCAGCCCATGGTGTCTGCATTATCCTGTCTCTGTCTCCTGCAGCCCATGGTGTCTGCATTATCCTGTCTCTATCTCCTGCAGCCCATGGTGTCTGCATTATCCTGTCTCTATCTTCTGCCTCATGCAGCCCATGGTGTCTACATTATCCTGTGTCTATCTTCTGCTGCCCATGGTGTCTGCATTATCCTGTCTCTATCTTCTGTCTCATGCAGCCCATGGTGTCTACATTATCCTGTCTCTATCTTCTGCAGCCCATGGTGTCTACATTATCCTGTGTCTATCTTCTGCAGCCCATGGTGTCTGCATTATCCTGTGTCTATCTTCTGCAGCCCATGGTGTCTGCATTATCCTGTCTCTATCTTCTGTCTCCTGCAGCCCATGGTGTCTGCATTATCCTGTCTCTATCTTCTGCCTCATGCAGCCCATGGTGTCTGCATTATCCTGTCTCTATCCTCTGCCTCATGCAGCCCATAGTGTCTACATTATATTGTGTCTATTTTCTGCCTCCTGCAGCCCATGGTGTCTACATTATACTGTGTCTATCTTCTGCCTCATGCAGCCCAAGGTGTCTCCATTATCCTGTGTCTATCTTCTGCCTCATGCAGCCCAAGGTGTCTCCATTATCCTGTGTCTATCTTCTGCCTCATGCAGCCCATGGTGTCTACATTATCCTGTCTATATCTCCTGCAGCCCAAGGTGTCTACATTATCCTGTGTCTTTCTGCCTCATGCAGCCCATGGTGTCTACATTATCCCGTGTCTATCTTCTGCCTCATGCAGCCCAAGGTATCTGCATTATCCTGTGTCTATCTTCTGCCTCATGCAGCCCATGGTGTCTACATTATACTGTGTCTATCTTCTGCCTCATGCAGCCCAAGGTGTCTGCATTATCCTGTGTCTATCTCCTGCCTCATGCAGCCCAAGGTGTCTGCATTATCCTGTGTCTACCTCCTGCCTCATGCAGCCCAAGGTGTCTGCATTATCCTGTGTCTATCTTCTGCCTCATGCAGCCGATGGTGTCTACATTATACTGTGTCTATCTTCTGCCTCATGCAGCCCAAGGTGTCTGCATTATCCTGTGTCTACCTTCTGCCTCCTGCAGCCCAAGGTGTCTGCATTATCCTGTGTCTACCTTCTGCCTCCTGCAGCCCAAGGTGTCTGCATTATCCTGTGTCTATCTTCTGCCTCATGCAGCCGATGGTGTCTACATTATACTGTGTCTATCTTCTGCCTCATGCAGCCCAAGGTGTCTGCATTATCCTGTGTCTACCTTCTGCCTCCTGCAGCCCAAGGTGTCTGCATTATCCTGTGTCTACCTTCTGCCTCCTGCAGCCCAAGGTGTCTGCATTATCCTGTGTCTACCTTCTGCCTCATGCAGCCGATGGTGTCTACATTATACTGTGTCTATCTTCTGCCTCATGCAGCCCAAGGTGTCTGCATTATCCTGTGTCTACCTTCTGCCTCCTGCAGCCCAAGGTGTCTGCATTATCCTGTGTCTACCTTCTGCCTCATGCAGCCGATGGTGTCTACATTATCCTGTGTCTACCTTCTGCCTCATGCAGCCCAAGGTGTCTGCATTATCCTGTGTCTACCTTCTGCCTCCTGCAGCCCAAGGTGTCTGCATTATCCTGTGTCTATCTTCTGCCTCATGCAGCCGATGGTGTCTACATTATACTGTGTCTATCTTCTGCCTCATGCAGCCCAAGGTGTCTGCATTATCCTGTGTCTACCTTCTGCCTCCTGCAGCCCAAGGTGTCTGCATTATCCTGTGTCTATCTTCTGCCTCATGCAGCCGATGGTGTCTACATTATACTGTGTCTATCTTCTGCCTCATGCAGCCCAAGGTGTCTGCATTATCCTGTGTCTACCTTCTGCCTCCTGCAGCCCAAGGTGTCTGCATTATCCTGTGTCTACCTTCTGCCTCCTGCAGCCCAAGGTGTCTGCATTATCCTGTGTCTACCTTCTGCCTCCTGCAGCCCAAGGTGTCTGCATTATCCTGTGTCTTCTTCCAGGAACCTTGCTTTGCCACATGTCAGCTTCTGAGACATGATACTGTTTATGAGCCAGTTGTCTTTGATGTTCAGATCTTGTAGAATTTCAATATTCATCTTCTTCTTGGTGAGTGGTATTCTAAGAATGTTGTAACATTTGAACTCAAAAGCCCTGGTTTTATTCTTTAGTGATTGATCTCAGTAAAGGGCTGGGAATTTTTCTAAAACTTAGTATCGAATGTTATCCCACATATCCCTGATCTCTTAGGTAGTGAGATAGGATATCCAGCTTTTTCAGATAAGTGCTTAAACAGGAGGTCCCATGTGCAAGTTGTTTATGCTAAACATTCCACGAGTTGTAAATCGTAGATTTGGCTGCAACACTGCTACCTGGCAAAACTGTTAGTAAAGAAAACCTAGCCATGGGTAGACAGAACACATTACCTGTGTTGGAATCCATCTATAGGAAGCAAACTTTATGTTGGAATCCATCTAGAGGAAGCAAACTTTATGTTGGAATCCATCTAGAGGACACAAATTTTACAAAAGTGCACACAGAAAATCAGAAACGCTGAACTTTGAGGTGTAGAAATGAGGAAGAAGAAGAAGAAATACAACTGTACAAGCACACACTTAATTCCATTTTCTTGCATGATCATGTATATATTTGTTTCCTTAGATACTTCTGTTACTCAGCGAATGTCCAGAAGCAAAGTCTATACTGAGGAATCATGTTGGAATGCTGGATCAGTTAGAGAAGCTGTTAAACAGGTAAACTTGTTACATGTAACTAGCATTAAGGATGGTAGAGTTAGTCAACATTGTGTCTGTGAAACTTGAGCTGAGTATTAAACAAATCAAGGACTAAAACAAAGACTGATAGTATTCCTGATCTTTTACACTTCCATTCACCATTAGTTCATTGATTACTTCACACATCACATAGCTTTTTAAGGAAACTTGAAAGTATTTTAACATGTAGACACTGACTGTAATGATTTGTTGTTTTCTCTGGAATCCTAAAAGCAAAGGAAATATTTTAAAAGAAAAAGAAAAACAACTCTGGACGCAGGAGTGTGCTGTGAGTCTTTGATGTGTATGACCATCACATTTTTGTAGACCTGAATGTGGAGAAATAGGTGGCAGGTCTTTCCTGCTATCAGCGGACAACGAACTCAGGTGTCAACTCTTCCACGCACGCTCATAACATCTCAGTGTAGCCTCCTAATGATTACTCTAACGGACTCAGAAGAAGTATAGTGAGACCTTAAGTATATGGCGAATATAATTAGAAATAATAGGTGAATAATATGGGAAAGGGACAACACAAGATAGCAAAGGATGTGATGATTTGATGTGGGATGGTACAGGATTAAAAGCAAAAGAAGAAGATCAGCTGAGTATACAATTAATTAGGAGCTGAAGACACAGCAAAAGAGGTTAATGCAGTCAATGATGCTTAAATTGACTGTTTACATTATGAACCGGAGCTGACCAAGACAATACTCCCACCTCCAAGTGATGTTCCCGAAAACAGGCTCCATCACTGCATTCTCACACAGTAACAACTAACATCCTTTTCAGAATGGATGGAAAAGACAGAGAATACATGAATGAGGAAGGAAAAGAATACCTTGAAGGTAGATATTGTACTAGTCCAGGATATTGAATACTGGAGAATAGGATGCACACAAAGCAATACTATACTGTTTATTTTGTCACCATATACCAATGGTTTTCACATTTCGTGTACAGTGTGTATTTTTAATGACTGGGGTTTTTGAAAATATTGCCGTTACAAGTTTTGTATTTGCCTTTTATGTTGCATGATCTCCACAGAGGGTAAATACAAAACTTGGAATGGCAATATTTTCAAAACCCCCAGTCATGAAAAATATACCCTATACAAAACATACAACTCGTATTCAAGAAATAATATATGTGTATTTCAGGTTGTTTGGTCCTCTATAGAAGAGTCAAAACAGTTCTTGAATAGTGAGATAGAATACTTTAACCTTCTCAATGATAGAATACTTTAACCTTCTCAATGAAGGGGGAAAAACAGGAGATCCCATGTACAAGTTATGCACATTAAAACGGGCTGTGACTATTGGAAGTCAGTAAGAGTAGGTCATAAGACCGCTCCACTGGCAGCATTGTTAAAGTAAATTAGCTATGAATAGCAAGAACCTGTTGCTTTGGAATGAAATTTGTCTGAAGGAGGTAGTCCTGACCAAAATACATACTGAAGTTGGACCTCTGAGGTGCACAGAACCTAGCAAGATGTAATGGTTCTGTGCCATGGCATTAAGTTTATGCATCTATCATTATGATTCAACCCTTTCATGCAGGTAGTATCGTCATCATTAATGTTCTCGGGCGGCCTAGTCGCTGATCATCTGTCACTACCCTGTAAAATTAAACAGTAAAAGACCTTTATCCACATTTTGTGTTGCTCAAAGACTTGCGATTTCTGCATTGCAGTATCACAGTTTGCTTTCTTGAGTAGGGTTAATGTCTTGGAGAGAGACCTATGAAACAAAATACATTTCACATTTGCTTGCTATTAATTCAAGTACATTGTAAATGCTGAGAATGCTACAAGCACAACACACTAATTTCTGTCGCTTCACTTCACAAGTAGATTAGAAGCTTGCATCAGCACTATTGTTTCACCAAGATCACTACCATTTTATAAAACTAATTCCCGGGAAGGTTAACCCGGTCAACAGATGCCCGCAGAAGTCGGATGTGTCAGCCTAACAGCCAAAGAACGCAGCTCTGCTGTAAACAGGCACAACGCAATCACATCCGGAAAAAAAACTCCGGATGAACGCAGAAGAAGAAGAAACTATAATTTCCAAGACAGAAACAATCACTCAAGCAAGAGTTCTCCTTCCAGGGAACTTTTTGAAGCTGCCATGTATTTTCCTCAATTTTACACACCGCAACTATCTTCTGGGTATTTTATATATATGCTGTCTCATTTTATTCTGGTAAGATTTGTATGTTTGTATATCACAGTCGGCATGCTAGGCACAATTTTTTTAGCCTTCTAAATTGAATGTACTTTCCCTGTTAATCCTGTTTGCTTTGCAGAGGAGAAAAAGGTACTGAGATGAAACACTTAGCAAAACAGCTCCTTTCTAAGCTGTACGAGGACCCCGAACCAGCTCAGACACCATTGAAAGATTCCAGCAATATTTCAAGGTTATTGCCTAGTTAATTACCTTTTTTCTGTTATGTAATATGTTTGGCATTTATAGATCTTCACACATGCGCTTCAATTAAAAATTAGTCGGAGACTGCACTTATGATTGAGTCAGCTATGAATGAATTCCCTAAAACCTGTGGAGGAAACACCACCAGTCTAGACCTGATCCCAGCCAGTCTGTTTGTGCTGTGCTGAATTATACCCTGGCTACATCCTAACATGCCTCTTTTTGTGGAGGGTCCCAAATACCCTTGTCACAATGCTTCAACAATAATATTCTTTAGCCCTGGCTTCGATAGGTCTTTGCTTGCCAACCCTCCTCCGTTCCCCAGACTCACTGTCACTCTATCTTTTGACCTCGGGGCCTATTCCCTGAGGTGTCTTTCTGGCTGACACAAATATAACATGACGTTCGTCACAGTAACTATAATTGTAATTTAATAACTTAATAAAGAACAGCACAGGAAAACATCAAGGCAGTTAAAACAGATAGTTCTCTACAAACAAACAGGGATAAAGTGTTCAGTTCAGGCACAGAGCCTCATGGCTTTCCATCATAGACCAATTTTAAGTCAATGTCCGTTCCGTCCACATACAGCTCACCGAGGGTGACTTCAGTTCTTTCCTTCCCCCGTAGGTTGTTCGAACAACAGGCCGCTGTAGAACTAGGCTTCCAGGTTTCCGTGGACGACACTCTATAGTTAATCAAGTGTTCTTGGAAAGTGCCATGGAATCACTTGGTACAATGTTGGGTGGGAAATAATATAATGGAGAACAGTTCGTAAATAATAATGGGTGTGTATGAGACTTTGGCGGGGTCCAGCCAAGAATACACAATGACTCGATCCTAGCGTATCGAGATGACGGGCGATGTGTTATAAAGGCTGATGGTCATTCTTTCGGGGCCAGCGGTGGCTCTATCTCGTAGAGATTCATACCCTTGGGCCTGGTATTGCCCACAACTTGACATGGACTCGTCGTAAACATAACTTTCCATCGTAGAGGCCCTGTCGATACTTTCAGCTCTATTCACTTCCAAAAGAAGGACCCTGGAGATGACAAACATTTGTGAAAGCCTCTAGCTTAAACTTCAGGAACAGCCGACATGGAGACTCCTAATGGTCTCAGCATATCAGTTGGCATAAACAAGATATATACATAATAGTACTATACAGGAGACCTGAGTGAATTGGCCTGACCTGTCAAGAGGTCCTGGATTGGCTAGGCCCCTGCTTGACTAGACCTCCAGCTTGTCCAGGTCGTGTCGTTTGACCCTATGTACATTACCTATTTTCTTCATACAAGATTCACTCTTCACTCTCATACCATGCCTTTATTATTACTGGGCACATTCGTTTCCCGGCTTCCCTCTCACTTGCAAACCCTGCCTTTCTCACGACAAAGCTCTTGTGGTGTTGTGTGCGTAATTATGTGTGTTTCCCCCCTTAACTAATATTATAGTAGTGGGTTTGTATGGAAAGAAGTGTAGTTCCCGATTCCCAGCAAGAATAGGAAAGAAGATACCACCCCTTCCGGCCGCTGCTCTCGTCTGAGCTGTCGCCGCAATGTACCGGCAGTGCCTTGCATCAGCCATATGTGTAGACGAGTTCTGGTTCTTTCCAGTGCTATAAAGAGTTCTATTTATTCTCGGGCATCATCTTAATGACCAGTAACTATTCGATCCACCTAGCCACCCTATCTGCTAAAAGATGAAAGAGATAGCACAGTGGATACCCTCTTCCGTTTCAAGAAGACAGAACATAAATGGTTGGAACCCGTCCCCACGGAGTCTTCCCCTCCTTCCGGCATACCGTAGCTTTATAATGTTTATATTCAAATGACAGATGACACTATGCAGAGTTAAGGCCGTAGGAAGAAAGATAGCACCCGCCCATCTGCTGCCAAGAACAAGTGAAATCATCTGTGGAGATATATTGCTCAGATTCATTCCCAGGCAATGCCAAGAACAATACGCCTAGCTAGATTGGCCAACGGTCCACCCACTCATAATATGGCGTGACTGCCGTTTCGCCAATTCGTCTCACCAGTCGAGACAACATAGATTTATAGGCCAAGGTCTGGCAGGACTAAATAAAACCCATTGTTACCTTTCAATCCACCAGTAGGATGCTGCACTTAATCTGTCTCACTCTTTAAAGTGTCAAATTGACATGATGCAGTCTACAAATGGTAGTTGTTTAAACGGACATTGATGGCCCAAGAATTTACATTAGTGCGTATTTGGTGCAAGGTGCCCTATCGGGTTTTACCCGAAGAAAAGTCAGAATTCTAATAGTTCTCTTAAGAAGAACGGGTGGTAAAAGTAACCAAGAGAATTATCTTCCAAGGGAATTGAATGGATAAGAGGACTTAGGGTTCCCGAAAGCTGTGTCCCACTGTTTTTCCCAAAATCAAAGAAGGCATGAGGACATGGGCCACTGGCGTTCCGTTATACAGATGTGAAGTTTCAGTACTAGTCTTGCACACCTCGATATCTTCTGAACTTGGAGATGGGGATGAAAGGTTTCCAACATAGTTCCCGAGGAAACGGCATGGTACTGGTTTGGGAGAAAGGTCTCTATCAACCTTACTCTAATTGACGGACACCCTTTTCATGGCTTAAACAACATGAATGCCAATTCACTGGACTTAGTTAAAACTTGATTTTACAGAGTATTCACCAGCCAACCAGCGTATAACACTGCTATAAGCATGTTAATGAATTATTATAATCATATAATACACATAATATAACCATGTACTCTCAAAACACTGTTCTAATCTAGTAAATTACAACAAAACTGTTATTATCTTATAATACAGAATTACTTAACCCTTTCGCGGCTATAGACGAGTTAAGTAGTACCGCGATACGATGCTGTTGACGAGTTGACTCGCCTCCCGTAATCTGTCCCCCCGGTGCTATGGACGAGCTAACCCGTTTATACCATCTATACAAGAAGGCTATAGCCGTTTTCAAGCGTTTATGAATGGGGCACAAAGGTTACCTATTTTTAGATCCAAATGACCTATTTCACAGGCTCAACAGGCGTTAGTGTGCTGATAATGTGTTGTTGAGACAGTTTCACCAGCAACAAGCCTGTTTTGTGCGTTTAATTTCTACGGTGTACTGGTTTGATAATACCCCCGCGTTTGTGATAGAGTATTTGTGCTTTTCACATAATTGTTTTATAAAATGGCGAAGAAATCAGTTTGTATAGATGAAGAATTAATGGAGTTTCTTTCACGAAGTGACAGCGAAGATGAATTCCAAATGAGCGACGAAGATGACGAGATCATGCAACCATCTACATCGAAAGAAAAAACCGGCGTAACTGAAAAGAGGTTATTTGCCAGTCCTGCGTCCTCATCATCATCGGAAGCAGAGTCCAGTGAGAATGAGGAGATGCCCTCAAAACGGCAGAAAACCGACTCAATGGCATGGACTTCCAATGATTTGAGACCGGTTATACACGGTTTTGATGATTCCAGCTCTGGCTGCAAAGCGGCTGTCAATAAGGACAGTTCAGTGCTTGAGTTTTTTTACTATTTTTCACTGAAACACTTGTTATAGGCATCGCTGATGAATGCAACAGGTTTTACAAGAACATTTTAGAGAATGCTCCTGACACTGTTAGCGCTCGTCTTTCCCGCTGGACAGATACTAATTATGACGAACTTTTTTGCTTTTTTGCTTTGTGCATGCTAATGCCAAGAGTAAAGAAACTTAAAATTGTTGAGTACTGGTCAAAGGACTTTTTGCTCCGTACTCCTGTGTTCAGCGAGGTAATGTCTCGGGATCGATTTTTACTACTTTTGCGAATGCTGCACTTCGCAGACAACAACGTTGACGCCGGCGGAGACAGACTTTACAAGATTAGAAGTGTGATTGACAGTTTGCGTACGTCGTTCAAGAGTGCATTTTCGCCATATCAGAATGTTGTTATTGATGAATCGCTCCTTTTGTTCAAAGGACGATTATCATTCAAGCAATACATTCCATCAAAGAGAAGCAGATTTGGTGTGAAAACATTTGTTATGTGTGACTGCAGAACGGGTTATATTTTAGATTTTATTGTCTACACTGGTGTCAACAGTGACATTACTGTATCAGGTCTTGGGAAGGGGGCTGATATTGTTACTACTTTACTGGCACCATATCTCCAAAACGGGCATACCCTTTTTGTAGATAATTGGTACACCAGTCCTAATTTGTTTATGTGGCTTCACGATCATGCAACTAATGCATGTGGCACGGTCAGAAAGAATAGACAGAATTTGCCTAAAATGGAAGAAAAATTATTAAAAAAAGGAATTTGCTATAGGTCTACAAACTGTTTATTAGCCCTGAAATGGTGCGACAAAAGAGAAGTTTGGATGCTGTCTACATGTCACAATTCAGACATTGTACCAACAGAGAAAAAAGATTGGAAAACCGGAGAAAATACACAAAAGCCAAAGTGCATTGTTGACTACAATAAAAATATGGGCGCGGTTGATCGGACTGACATGCTTCTCAGTTCTATTGAGTCAATTAGGAAAACTGTAAAGTGGTACAAGAAACTGTTTTTTCATGTTCTAGATCTGTCTATTTTAAATGCATATTCCATGTACAAATTGGTAACGGGGAATAATATTCCTCTTGCTGATTTTCATTTATCTTTAATTCGTGAAATTCTACAAAAATATTCTACGGAGAGAAGAAAGAGTGGAGGGGGACGAAGGAGCGAAGATCTGCCACTACGATTGGTACATCGTCATTTCCCATCTACAATAGAGTCCACAACGTCACAGAAGAAGGGGCCAACAAGAAAGTGTGTGGTGTGCTCTAAAAATAAAAAACGACGGGAATCAAGATATATGTGCAAGGATTGTGATGTACCTCTCTGTGTCGTACCTTGCTTCGGGGTCTTCCACAAACAACTAAATTATTAACTTTCCTTTGGTCTTTTCTTGTCATTCCATTTCTTGTTTTGCGTATGTTCCGTTACACTATCAATCCATCTTGTTATTGGTCTTCCGATTGTCTGTGTCCTTTTAAAATAATGTGAATAGTTTATTTTTCTCTGTTATTGCTTCTGTAACATCGTCATTCCACCATATTGTTACATTTTATTTTTTTAATTTTTCTATCTTTTACCTAATATCTTAATATTAATACATTATTATTTATATATAATTAAAATAACTTTAAACTAAACATTTTTAAAACATGAATAAGCTATTTTGTTGTTTTATCTCTTTGTAAAAGTGTTTGTTCAAACAATGGTGCCAACCTACCCAGTTTAGGAGTGCTTAAATTTTCCGGTGTTACAAAAATGGTCAACACCGCCGTGATATTTCCAGTTTCTTAGAGGTCAAGAAAGTATTTAGCACAGGCGGGGCTGTCGGCGGAGAAAGTATTTAGCACTGGGCGGGACGCTACTCAGAATTACGTAGCATTAAAAGGGTTAATCTCATGCAAAGACATAACCTTATAACACATCGTAGCTGTCACCAAGATAAAGAAATGTTGGCCTTCAGTCAGCAACAAAGTTGCTGATGGTAATGTAAGTCATCTTCTTCTCCTTCTGCGTTCATCCAGTTTTTTTTTGTTTTTTTTTGGATGTGATTGCGTTGTGCCTGTTTACAGCAAAGCTGCGTTCTTGTGCCGTTAAGCCGACACATCCGACTTCTGCAGGCATTTGTTGACCAGGTTAACAATCCCGGATGTAAGTCATCTTACGAGGACTGCCCTCCACAGCAGTGAGGGTTGAAGAGCCTAAACCTACAACCAAGCAGCCCAGAGGAAGAGCTGGCTTCCTAGGAAATGAGCGGGAGTAGAGTGCCTTCAACCATGAACGGGGTATGAAGAAGGCAACATGGTGGCAATGGCGTCTGCTGGTGCATAGCGAACCACCAATGTAACAGAGGCAAACTGCCAGGGAATAAACAGGCTTCTCACGATCGAAGCAAAGGTGCGGATAAATTTCCAAGGGCACAAAGCACCTGTTGCACAATGTTCTCCTCCCCGAGGGTGGGGATACGTGCGAAAAACAACTTGAATCTCTCGATTCAGGGTACTTCTTCTTCTTCTGCGTTCATCTGGAGTTTTTTTCGGGTGTGATTACGTTGTGCCTGTTTACAACAAAGTTGTGTTCTTGCGCCATTAGGCTGTCACATCCGACTTCTGCGGGCATTTGTTAACCAGGTTAACCTTCCCGGGTGGATTCAGGGTACTAACACAGGGCAGGAAAAAGACACTCAGAGTCATGACCCAGGTGGGTGCACCCCTAGAGAGTGTTTAGAAGGTAAAGAGTTAAAACATTCGGGTAAGGGGGACCTCTTCTGACAATTGGAACCTCATGTCATGCTTGCAACATGGAGTTTTTATAACTTATAATATAGAAACACATATAATTGTATAATACTGGAAGGCCCGGGGAAACGTTGGGGTTACGTTCTTGGAAACCGCGACTTTAAGTGAAACGACATATAGTGAAACACTATTTCCCATAGAATTAAATGAAATACTGTGTATCATGTAATGTTTATTTTGATGGTATTGATATTTATTGGGTAAATAGAGGGGGATTGGGGGGGCGAGTGGTAGAGTTATTGGGACGTAGAGGCATTAAATTCTGCCACTTCATCTGAGGATGAAACTGTAACCTCTTCCTGCCTTGTTTCCCTGCTTGAACAAAAAATGTGTCCAATGTCTGCTGCACAGCCTGTTTCTTTTTCTCTAAGTAAAGCTCCTTCTGCCAGTTGATGGCACTTGTTACTACTCTGGACACTTTGGTGCTCCATTCTCTGTTCGGATCATCCTCATTTATTATGTCCACTGCCACATCAATCAATTGAAAGAATTGTGACAAACGTTCAGCTGTAAACATTCGAGGTGTGGGGGTTGCAACAGGGTGCTCCTCTTCCTGCTGAGCTCTCTGCACGTCAAGTTGCATTAGGTCCTCATTAGACATCTTTTCTATGTGATGCAAGGAACTCATCAATGTCAGCATTCTCCATCCCTTCAAAGCCAGCTTTAGTGGCTAAGTTAGCGAGCGATCTGTCGTCGAATAGCATGAACGTCGTCTAATTCACAAAAGTCATGCATACATTCTGGCCACAGTTTTTGCCACACCGCATTCATGCATGCTGATGTTATCTCACTCCATGAAACCGCAATGTTGTCAGTGGCCGTGAAGACGTAATCTTGCCAGAATCCCTTAATGGTAGTCTTACCTTTACCGTCTGTAGTCTTGATGAGCTGTGAGAAAGTGTGACGCAAATAATAACTTTTGAAAGTTGCAATTACGCCTTGGTCCATTGGCTGGATCAATGAAGTTCTGTTTGGTAGTAACACTACACGGCATTACATAGTTCCTCCGCAAGGGTGTGGCATAGCAACACAGGTGACGACATTATGGCAGAACGTAGCGACGTAAAGTGAAGTTATATCACACTGTGACGATGACGTTATGCGAAGCGACGTATAGCGGGGCCTTCCTGTATAGAAACATTTTAATAATCTTATAATATAGAAACTGCTATAATCTTCTTCTACACTGTTAGGGTTAGGATAGACTTGTAAGAAAACAGAAATTAGGATCACCTCTAAGAAGAAAGAAATAACACAATAGTTGGATATTTAGTGGTCAGATTATTCTCACTGCACATCGAACCATTTAGTCCACAAGAGCTTGAATCCATTCTTTCGTATCTTTCTCAGTGTGTAATGGCTGACACGAGCTCTGTGTTGGTTGACTACTCTTCTTTGGCTCTGCTTAGCGCTCTTGTCTGAATTCACCTCTGGTCAAGGTTGCAGAAATACCACAATGCAATATCAAATTAAATTAGAAAAATTGTAAACAAGTTAATCATTTCAACTATCTTGAAAAAGTCATAATATTGGACAGAAGATGCACTTATTTAATTAATACACCCTGTATTATAATCATGCAGTATTCAAGTACTGCTTTAACCTAAGCAGAATGACAAAATCTACAAGCTTTGTTAAAGTTAAAATATATATTCTATTGGTGTAGTGTAACCTGATCAAACACCACTGAAACATTTCAGTGTTATTGCTGATTACATTTAAATTCTCTGCCTTGGGATAATCATTGTTGATGTTAATTGTATATCTTTGCGTGTGTGTTAAATTTTAATGTTGTCTTTTAGTTGATAACTTCAGTATTCAACATCTTTTAATTATATGATAGGTATTCCAAAAATAACAGTAATCAGGGCTGGACCACAGGCAAGTCGATTGTCTTGCAGTTGAGGGGTTTTCATGATAAGGTAATCAGATGTATGTCATTAGTGTAGTCCTCTGACATTCTGTAGGGTGTATTCTCCAATTCCCTGTGTCATTTTGTTGGCTTTATGTCTCTGTATACTGGCATTCTGTTCGCTGTGTTCATACACTGTGTCATTTTGTTGGCTTTATGTCTCTGGATACTGGCATTCTGTATGCTGTGTTCATACACTGTGTCATTTTGTTGGCTTTATGTCTCTGGACACTGGCATTCTGTTCGCTGTGTTCATACACTGTGTCATTTTGTTGGCTTTATGTCTCTGGATACTGGCATTCTGTATGCTGTGTTCATACACTGTGTCATTTTGTTGGCTCTATGTCTCTGGACACTGGCATTCTGTTCGCTGCGTTCATACACTGTGTCATTTTGTTGGCTTTATGTCTCTGGATACTGGCATTCTGTACGCTGCGTTCATACACTGTGTCATTTTGTTGGCTTTATGTCTCTGGATACTGGCATTCTGTACGCTGCATTCATACACTGTGTCATTTTGTTGGCTTTATGTCTCTGGACACTGGCATTCTGTACGCTGTGTTCATACACTGTCATTTTGTTGGCTTTATGTCTCTGGCATTCTGTACGCTGCGTTCATACACTGTCATTTTGTTGGCTTTATGTCTCTGGACACTGGCATTCTGTTGGCTGTAGGTCGCTTGACACTTTCAAGAGAATATGTTTACTGTGAAAATAAAATGTTTTAATTTATCACTTAATAGGAATCTTACAGTGCAAATCAAAATGTGTTTGCTTAGGTTTGATGAAATTAGAGATGATTTAGGGTTGATTCAATTATAGATGATTTATGGTTGATTGAGTTAGAGATGGTTTAGGGTTGATTGAATTAGAGATGATTTAGGGTTGATTGAATTAGAGATGATTTAGTGTTGATTGACAGTAGGTTGTAAGCATTTGGAATGAAGCATGTATAGTGGTCCTCAAAAACAAAACAAAAAGAATAAAAGCATAAAGAATGGATTGCACTGAAACCTTTTAAAAATGAAAGTATATAAACATTTTAAAGTAGGTCTAAACAAGATCAAAACCAGAGCTTCTGAAATCAGAACCCATGGAAAAATACACTGATGCAAGTAAAAATATTAGAAAGTACATAAATGTGGATATGAGACAATATTGGATGGCCTAGCAGGAGGGGCAGAAGTAGCAGTAGCAAAAGAAAACACACAGACATTTACAGCACCACAGGGAAAAAAGCAGGAAATTATAGTCAACCAAGTGGACTGATCAAAAATAGTAATAGAACACTTCTATCAATATTAAAGATCAAATGAACAGATTGGCTGATTACTTTGAGGAACTCTTGAATAGCCGATTACTTTGAAGAACTCCTGAATAGACCAGCTCCCAAACACACACATGCCACACCCCACCCCAGTCCCCACAATTTTACACATCAAGTTGTAGACAGGAAGTGGTGTGGCTGTTGACTAACAGAATTATTGTTTTAATTTACACATTAAGTTGTAGACAGGAAGTGGTGTGGCTGTTGACTAACAGAATTATTGTTTATTTTACACATCAAGTTGTAGACAGGAAGTGGTGTGGCTGTTGACTAACAGAATTATTGTTATATTTTACACATCAAGTTATAGACAGGAAGTGGTGTGGCTGTTGACTAACAGAATTATTGTTATATTTTACACATTAAGTTATAGACAGGAAGTGGTGTGGCTGTTGACTAACAGAATTATTGTTATATTTTACACATCAAGTTGTAGACAGGAAGTGGTGTGGCTGTTGACTAACAGAATTATTGTTATATTTTACACATCAAGTTCAGGAAGTGATGTGGCTGTTGACTAACAGAATTATTGTTTTATTTTACACATCAAGTTATAGACAGGAAGTGGTGTGGCTGTTGACTAACAGAATTATTGTTTTATTTTACACATTAAGTTGTAGACAGGAAGTGGTGTGGCTGTTGACTAACAGAATTATTGTTATATTTTACACATTAAGTTGTAGACAGGAAGTGGTGTGGCTGTTGACTAACAGAATTATTGTTATATTTTACACATTAAGTTGTAGACAGGAAGTGATGTGGCTGTTGACTAACAGAATTATTGTTTTATTTTACACATTAAGTTGTAGACAGGAAGTGGTGTGGCTGTTGACTAACAGAATTATTGTTATATTTTACACATTAAGTTGTAGACAGGAAGTGATGTGGCTGTTGACTAACAGAATTATTGTTATATTTTACACATTAAGTTGTAGACAGGAAGTGGTGTGGCTGTTGACTAACAGAATTATTGTTATATTTTACACATTAAGTTGTAGACAGGAAGTGGTGTGGCTGTTGACTAACAGAATTATTGTTATATTTTACACATTAAGTTGTAGACAGGAAGTGGTGTGGCTGTTGACTAACAGAATTATTGTTATATTTTACACATCAAGTTATAGACAGGAAGTGGTGTGGCTGTTGACTAACAGAATTATTGTTATATTTTACACATTAAGTTGTAGACAGGAAGTGGTGTGGCTGTTGACTAACAGAATTATTGTTTTATTTTACACAGAGCGACAGAGATTTATGTGCCAGATTACTGCTGAAGACTAAAGGTGTTATAAGCATAACGTTTGATTTGAGCAGAAAACGATGCATCCTGCGTACAAAGTTTGATGTAAAACCAGAGGTAATTTCACTTGCATTGATTCTGCAGTCATCAAATGTTAGTTAGTTAGTTAATTAGTTTTTCGACAGATCATCCTCATTGCACATCGAAACATTCAGTCCATAAGTGCTTGGATCCCCTCCTCAGCAAATCCCGCAGCGTGGAGCGGCTAATGACACCAGTTCTGTGCTGGTCTATCAATCTTCTTTGGCTTCCTGCGAAGTGCTCTTGTTTAGCCACACCTCTTTTAATTTGCTGTTCTCGCAGTCTGACCATGGTTGTAGATTTCCAGCCATCACTTGGTTCTCGCAAAAGCTTGTCAGCCCTTGTACTCCCGCATGCCCTGGCACAAAGATGAAGCTAATCTTTGCCAGCAAGGCCGCTCCAGAGACAGCAACCACTCTCTTCGGATCCATCCCTTCTCTATCGTCTTGAGCATGCTCACTGAGTCGCTAAGGACACATGCCCTAGTGAATTTCTGTCTTGAGCCATGTTATTGCTTTACTTACTGCCATGACTTCCGTAGTCAGGCTACTTGTGGTCTCAACTGAATGAATGAAAAGTTAAATTTACTTAATTGGTTGTAGCTGAGGTGAAAAAAGATAATTTTACTTGCTCTGGGTTTGCTTTGTCACTAGAAGTAACTTTACTTTTACTTACAGTAGAAGTATCTTTATTTGCACCTGGTGTAGTTACAATCACAGAAGGTAACCAGAGATTCTATTAACCTGATTTTTGTTTTGTTTGAATTCGGCACTGTTTAACTCAGCAACTATTTAGACAGAATTCCTGTATATTTTGTTGTTTATGAGAGAGGGAGAGAGATCATAAGTGTACTTGTTTAAACTAAACATAACTCTTGAAGATCTCCATTTATTTTCCTGTGACCAATGTTTTTATGTTTTGGGGAAAGACAGACATTAAATTAGAGGAGAATTGATGTCTGGAGCTTTTTAAAATGTTGTTATGCTTCCTAGGTTCTAGCAGCTTCTGTAGCAAAATCAATGACAATGACAGCTCAACAAGTTGTGAAAAATGAGAATGGTGAAGAGGTGAGTTGTGTGAAGGTATTGTTGTTGTCTACTGTTTGCCATTTAAAAAAAAAAATTTGCAGCATCTATTTTGATTAATTTTAGAAAACATAAATGTTTACACTTTGCTGATTTATTATAACAGAATCTACATTTAGTAGATGCAGTCCAATTTCAATGGGAAAAGAATTTTGAAGTGCTGTATACTGTTATATGGAAGTGAAACATGGATAATAAGCAGGCAAGCTGAGAAACATCTACTGCCAATGGAAATATGGTTTCTGTGGAAAATGCAAAGAATACCATGGGCAGATTGAAAAAGTTTTACAAGAAATAAATGAAAATCGTAAACTGATTTGAGAAATGAAACATAGATAGTCAAGATTTGTTAGACATGTTATGAGAAGAAATAAACTAAAGAACTTGGTGACAATTGAAACATTTGAGGGGCAAAGAACAAGGGAAAGTCAAACAGATAAATATCTGGATGGTTTGGCCACATGACATTTTTGAGACAAGAACACAGAGCTGATCTAGGTCTGGTGTTTGTGTGAGATTGTGAAACATGATCCCCCATGTTTATCTGCATGACACATTATGGTTATGATTTGTTATCAGTAATTATTAACTAGCAGTGCTGCCTTAGTTTGTATACTTGGGTTCTGATGTCAGTGACTGACTTATTATGGATACAACCATAGATCACCACACTGACAAAGCTGCAGTCATTTTCACACATCTCACCTAACAAATATAGAGATTCTTATAAAATTAATTTAAATTTAATGAAAAATCACTTTCATCAAATTTAAACACTCCTTCTGCCAAATGTAAACACTCTTTTTTTTTCTGCTGGTTTCATTCAGTCCTGGTTTCTCCTTTGTTTTCACATTAGGCGTACCGTTAAAATGATGGATCTATTATACAGCTATCACGAGTCATAAATTAATAGTTCTTAGGTTTTTTTTTAAAATGTAGCATATCCCTTACAGGACGTTGCAGTCAACATCAGCATTTTTCAGCTGCTGTTGACGTACTAGGCAAGTTTTACGTTCAGTAGTTTGCCATTGCTTTCTGAACGACCGGCTCGCATACCAACACGTTATAACACAACGTGACATGGTCTACTGCACAAATCGGTCGCAGCTGACTTTTGAATGCCTGGTAAGCGGCTCACAAACCGCGTTCGCAAGCCTTTGGCCACAGAGACTGGTAGTTCTTAGGTAGCCACAGTCTAATAAGTTGGTTAAAGCTGAAAGTAAGCACAGATGATCTATTCAATTGTAGCAGGCGGTGGTGATGTTTGATATTTAGCTTCTCTTTCCAGTCAAACATGGTGACAGGCTGTGTGACACTATTTTTATCTGAGAGGTGGATATTTTCTTCTTTTGCACATAGATTCATGTACCAGAATGTGGTTTTTTTCTCAAGATTTTCACCAGTTATGTGGGGTTTCATGGAATTGAGCTGAAACCTTTCTTGAGTTTTTCATTTGCATCTGGTGGATTTGAAGCACCATTGTGCATTATAATAATTCAGTGTTTTATTATTTGTGCTATATTTTTGTTTGAAAACATACATACTGAATCACCATTTATATTTTTTGTTCAGTTTCAGACCTATATAACTTTCCACGTAAGTGGTAAATCCAATGCATTCTTTATTATCCATGCTGAAATTTGTTTTGGAAATATACATACTAAATCACCATATATTTTTCGTGTGACATTTCAGTCCCTTATAAATTTCAACTTAAGTGGACAAACCAGTGGCTGCAATAAAGATCAAGAAAGCCTACCTGACTACTTGTCTGATGACTCTGAATTGACAGTCGAGGACAACGCCGTGAAAAAGCCGACTGAAGAAGACAAGAAGCGGTCGGCGACATGGTTTTCTGCTGCTGCTAACTTTCTGACAAATTCTTTCTACTGGTGATACAAGCCTTGTGTTGGTCATAATGAAATATTACTTTGCATGTTGCTGTAGTTTAATATGGTTTCACTTCACATATTCAAATGATATTTGCTTGGGGTCAGATTTATCAAATTATTTATTTGTGTGGTAGGTTTCTTTAGAGTAGGGAAGAAAAGTGACTAGGATGGGGAAGGTGGTGTAAGTATCTGAAAACGACCTAGACTACACACTTGCATTAGCAAGTAACACATCCAGGCTGACACCAGAGATGGTAAATACATTTCATAAGGATTGTTTCTTTTTATTATAAAAAATTTAGAGTTTCTCTCTCTCTCTCTCTCTCTCTCTCTCTCTCTCTCTCTCTCTCTCTCTCTCTCTCTCTCTCTCTCTCTCTCTCTCCCTCCCCCTCCCTCCCTCCGTCTGTCTGTCTGTCTGTATGTGTGTTATATTCTCTCCCTGTATGTGTGTTATGTCTACACGTACAGGCACAAACACACAAAATAGTATTTGGAGAAAAGCATGTTTTCAACAAGCTACAGAATCATAGATATAAATAAATGGGAAATGATAAGCTTTTCAAAATAGAACTGCCTTGTGTTAGTATGTTTTTAGTTGTTTCTATATCTTGCTAGTTTTCAGTGTATTTTGTATTGGTTTCTGAATAAGTAATTTTATTGTAATTCCTAATCACATATCATAATAATTGACTGAACATGCTGCTGAGTGTCCTTTTATATCCTGTATTCATTAGAGAGTTACAATGGGTGTTAAATGACGACACGTGCAGTCTGTATACTGAAATCACTCATTATAACTGTGTCTGCGATTGTTGGCCAATGATTAATAAAATTGTATGGAAACCAGGCGATGCTTGACCAGAATTTTGAGAACATCGTAGCTGAGAAGAAAACCATCCACCATGCATCACTTTCACCATTAGTCAGAATGTTACTCTTCCCTTTCTGAAATTGATGTGACAGGTCCAGATGGTATTTCCAATCTATTATTTTTATATTGCTGCGTATACACACGGTGGCTGGCATGCATGCCCATCAGCCCAGTGGTTGTGTTTTCATACCCCCAATGAGATGTATTATTTGAAATAATTGACCTGTGCTGCCAGGTTGATCCAGCTAAAATGGGTACCAGGGTGTGCTTTGGGAAGTAGAGGCAGCGTGACATCACATCCCGTAGTGCTTATTGCTCTATACAAATATCAGACCAGCACCATATACCCAATATGCCTCAACGCAGGAAAATGTGTCCTTTATTTAAAACTTGAAGTCTAATAGAAATATAACAGAAGGTCATTTATTGGCCACAGGATGAGAAGATAAGTCCTTGTCCTTGATCATTAGACAGAGTTACATCGCATGTTACATAGAATCAATTTTACCATACAGCTGCAAATCCTGGACAATTAGTAAATGGGAAAAAATCTATGAAAGACTGTAATGTGGTTTTATAGAAGAATGTTGACAATTAATTGGACAGCCAAATAAGCGATCTTGACATTTTGAGGGAAGCTAAGTTGCAAAAATAACTTATCACAAACATCAAAAAGAAGCAGTCATAATTTTTTGACTACATTATGAAGAGACAAAAACTGGAACACATGACGACCGGAAAAACCTATGGAAAGAAAAATATGGGACAACAGCATGAGAAAATTTTTGACAGTCTTGTGTCAAGGCATAGAAGCGAGTCAACACATGAATTGATCCATGCCATCAGAGATCGCAATTTGTGAAGGGGCATGATTGCCCACACCAGCTGGCAAGGCAATGGATGATGATGAGAAGAGACAATTGGAAAGAGGGTTAGAGGAATACAGAATGACAAGATTCTTGACAGCCTTTTTTCATGACATGGAGAGTTGTCAGTACATAAATTCATACTTGCCTGATGGATTCGCTAGCCAAGCAATATTCCTTTACGTAACCACTGGGATACTTTTTCCACCCTTGATGACGCTCACACAGTGAGCTTTTAATTCAAACTTTCCACGTTTATGGATTCGCTAGCCAAGAAGGATTCCACATCGTTGCCACTGGCACACTTTTTCCTCCGACGTACATGTGGCAGGTCAAGGACATTCTTGTTCTTCGTACACCTTCAGATGTCAACATGAAAATAGTTAAAGAAAGCAGTCAACTGTGGCTGGTTGACATCTCCACAGAGTTTGTCTTTACATGAAGTGGGTGCAGGCCAAAATAATTGTCTCTGTTCTGCTTATAACGGACACTCCTGCAGCAGATGTCAAGCCAATTCCCCAATTAAATTCATCAGTATTCCCTGTCTTTGGTTTATTGAACAAGTGTCAGTGCAGATTCTGAAAATTGCAACCAGTTCACTTCAATTAAGTTGGTAATATGCATCATCTTTCTGGGTGGTCTGGATGCTCTGATTCCCACTTGGTTCTACAAATGCGTCTTATAAACCTCTTTGCCTTACCATAGGTTATGTCTGTGTCAGGCTGAGGTAGTTGTCTGCTTTCCTTTGCTAGTCTGTCAGCGCCTTCATTTTTCCAGGTATATTGCAATAGTGGGATCCATTGTATTACAACTCTGTGGATTTTTGACATATATCATTGGAGTGCTGTTCTTAGGTCTGCATTGATCTGGAACCTAACAGTAGCTGCACTAATGCTGGCATAGCTCTTTGGGTCATTGAGACACACAAACCCTTTTATCACATTAAGGTGGATTGCACATCATTTTTTTCCCTTTCGCTTTGAACTCTAGCTTTGTCCATGCTGGACTGATTTTTGCGTGTGGCCACCTTTGCCTGTTCCTCACGATCAGGTGACCCCACTCCGACTTCTGAGGTACTTGTAATTTACGACCCCAAGTCAAGAACGAGAAGTCATTTTAGTCCAACTGACCGGTGTAGATTTGAACCCACTACCTCACAATCTCTCCCTGGCCTAGGGGTTAACGTCTTTGTCCGTATATTCTCGTGAGTAACGTAACCTGCGCGAGAATCATTAGCGGTTCTCACCGCGTTGGTAACTTACGAGGTATGTGAGCCGGTCGCTCAGAAAGCAATGGCAAACTACTGTACGTAATCTTGCCTAGTACATCAATAGCAGCTGAAAAATGTTGATGTTGACTGCAACGTCCTGTAAGGGATATGCAAAAAAAACAAAACTCGCTATCAGCACACCGGAAGAGCACATGCTCTTATTCATTCTGCCATGCTGACCACCAGAGGAACATTGATATGTTTGACTTGTAGACATTACACCAGGATCAGCATCACATTCCACTTCCACAGCAACAATATGTCACAGGAAGAGGTGTTTTTTTTTTTCATATAAAAAAATACACAAAGCAAAGAGGGTATCACCAGACCACAAAACAAAACGCCAAATTTATATTTGCATTAACAAGAAATTTAGATCATAAATTATATAAAAGTGTAGATCCAGAGCACTGTGTAGTAAAAGGTAACATTAAGTTGAAAATCATGGTATACATAACTTGTTACAAATATGGAAAACTGTTATCAGTTGGGGTATCTTCATTGCACTCCGGACATGTCCATAGGTGCTCAGATCCTCCCCCCAGCATATGCATCAGCGTCCGGTGGCTAATAGTGCCAGTTCTGTGTTGGTTGACGAGGCACTTTGTTTTCCCGATGTACCTCTCGCGTCTGGCTGTGCCGATTCTTACTCCCAGGTCTTTCATCCTGGACAGCGATGTGGAATCACTGACGTCAAAATCCTCTGTTCTTGCCAAATCTTTAAGGACGTTAATAACATCGGCACGATCCATGGGCTGGCCATCTACAGGGGGTGCAGAGCCAGCCAGTTTATCAGCTCGTTCATTTCCCTCGACTCCCGCATGTCCCGGGACGAAGATGAAGGTGACTTTACGGAAACCAGACTTCCGCAGCGATTCAGTCCACTGTCTACGTACAAATCCAGCTTCGACCTTCTGAATCATGCTCCTTGAATCACTTAGTACACACATGTTGGTATAATGCTGTGATTCCAGCCATATGAAAGCCTGTGTAACTGCCATCACCTCCATCGTCATGCTGCTCGTGGGCACCACTGGATTCTTGAATGGTTCGGCCCGCTGAACGGGCTGTAAATGCCCACGCACTTCTCTGCTGCTTTACAACAGATCCATCTGTATAGATGAAAATGGAAAACTACAATGTACAATGTTCCAGAAACAAGAACAATTTATAGTCATCATCCTGCGTTCTACTGATCAGCATGGGCAGTCATGGATCACCATCTCATGTGATCAACCGTCTTGGATCAGGTTTGTGTCCTTGTCCCAATTATTTCATCCAGGTTATCTCTCTGTCTTGCTCATTTTTCATCAATTCAGACATTTGAGGCAACATTTTCAAGTTTAATTTTCCTCCTAATGTGCCCAAAATATCTTGACTGGTTATGTCTAATTTCTGTGATCAAATTATGATTTTCATTTGTGTTTTGCGAGAATTTTCCCGTTTTTTTTTTTTTTGTTGTAGTTTTTTTTTTCTTCCATTTTTTTGGGTCAGTTTATTTTGTTTCTTCTTCTTCTTCGTTCATCCGGAGTTTTTTTTTTTCCGGATGTGATTGCGTTGTGCCTGTTTACAGCAGAGCTGCGTTCTTGCGCCGTTAGGCCGACACATCCGACTTCTGCGGGCATTTGTTGACCGGGTTAACCTTCCCGGGGGTTTCTTAGGACGTTTGACTCTCACTGTTGTGGTGTTATCCCCCATCCCAGCTGGTCCATATAGAACAGCCAAAGATCCTGGTCAGCCCTCAAGGGAAGGCAGGGGCAGACCATGGGCATTCCCCGCCATCCAAGGAGGCTTCCATACTTGCAGAGCCGATACATAGCGCTCTGGTACTGGGCTCACCCAAGGAATCGTCACGTCCTGCACATGGCTGTTTAGCCTCACTTCCGTATATTGGGCCTTCCGTTCACCATAGGCTGTTCTTCCGGAAACCAGAAGTATGCAGTCTGTAGATGACATCCACACAGTGAGCTTTCGATTCGGACTTTCCATGTAATGGATTTGCTATCCAAGCAATATTCCATTTCGTGCCACTAGGACACTTTTCCACCTTTTATGAAGCCCACACAATGGGCTTTTGATTCGGACTTTCCACGTAATGGATTTGCTATCCAAGCAATATTCCATTTCGTGCCACTAGGACACTTTTCCACCTTTTATGAAGCCCACACAGCGAGCTTTCGATTTGGACTTTCCACATAATGGATTTGTCTATCCAAGCAATATTCCATTTCATGCCTCTGGGTCTTCATGCACCTTTAAATGTCAACCTGTATATAGTTAAAGTAAGCTGCGGTCAACTTGAGCTTGTTGATATCTCCATAGAGCTTGTCCTCAAATGAAGCAGGTGTGGGCCAAAATATCTTTCTCTGTTCTGCATACGTTGGGCAATCCTGCAGCAAATGTTTTGCTGTCATTTTTCCAGTTCTACAATTACATTCATCGGTATCTCCTATCTTTAGTTTATTGAACAAGTGGTATTTCAGCCTGTTATGTCCTGTGCGGAGTCTGAAGATTGCTACTTGTTCTCTTCGGTCGAGTTTGTAATATGCATCATCCTTCTGATGGCCTGGATGCTCTGATTCCCATTTGGTTCTATAAGTGCTTTTTATCAACCTCTTTGCCTCATTATAGGTTATGTCTATGTCAGGCTGTGGTAGTCGTCCGCCCTCTTTTGCCAGTCTGTCAGCCTCTTCGTTTCCAGGTATACTGCAATGTGATGGGATCCACTGTATTACAACTTTTTTGGATTTCTGGCATAGACCATGGAGTGCTGCTCTTAGGTCAGTTAGTTCTGTGCTGTTATTGCTCTTCAGTATTGAAACAGCTGACTTTGCATCTGTGAAGATAGCTATTTGCTTCTCTTTATTTTCCTCCATCAGGAGGCATTTCTGCTGCAGTTTTCAGAGCCTCTACCTCCGCTTTGAAGTTACTTGAAAATTTTCCAGTTGCCATTGAATGTGTTTTTTTTCACTCCATTTTTAAATTTAGGAGAACTCCTCCTCCTCCATTCTCTATTGAATTTTTGGCTGATCCATCTGTATATGCATGGGTCCAATTCCTGCTTGGGTAATGTTCTTTTATGTAGTTTAGGGTTATTTCTCTTCTTTCGGTTTCATGCTGAGTGTTCTTTTTCTCAATACCAGGAATGTTTTCTATCATCTCAGGCAGTTGCTGCTGTCGCCAAGCTGGGAACTTGTGTGCATTGTGTATGGGCTTGACTGTTGATATGTTAAGAATAGGATCTGCCCTAATCCTTCGTTTTGCAGTTTCTACAAAGTTGCTACGCTTCAGTCTTCCCTTTCCAAAACTATTAAATCTGTTGTACATAGGGTGGTCTGTCAATCTTCTAAATTTTTCTGCTTGTTGCTGGGCTCTGCTATCTCTTCTATCCTGCATTGGTTGTAAACAAGTGATCTTTTCTAGTTCATTAATAGGCGTTGTCTTCAGGCTTCCAGTTATGATTCGCATTCCTTGGTTTTGGACTCTACTTATTTTGTTAAAGTTTGACTTAGCTGCTGTTGCCCAAGCTGCAATGCCATATTCCAGTACTGGCCTCACCCGTCCAGTATATAACTTCTTGAGAACTTTCTCATCTGCTCCCCATGTTGTACCAGCAAGCTTTTTCATGATTGCCATTCTCTGCCTTGCTCTTGTTCGATTTTTCTCAACCTGTGTCTTCCATGTCAGGCGACGATCAAAGGTGACTCCTAGATAGTTTGGATTTTCTTCATGGCGCAATATTTTTCCATTCAATACCAGCTTAGGTTGCTGAGGTTTATTTGAGAGGGAGAACACTGTGCATGTTGTTTTCTCCTCACTTATCTTCACTAGCCATGATTTTGACCAGTCCCCTAGCGCTAATAAGGCTTGCTGTATTCTGCTGTTAGCTGTGCTAATATATTCTTCAGATGTCCATATGGCTAGGTCATCTGCAAAGGAGGATGTGTGTACTCTGGCTGGAAAATTTTCTGTGATGTCATTTATATATGCTAGGAATAATGTTGGTGAAAGAACTCCTCCTTGGGGGACACCTTGCTCCAGCAGCATCATTTTGCTTGTTTGTCCTTGTACTTTTGTCCTGGCAGTTCTGTTCTCAAGGTAGTGGCTGATCCATTTATACATTTTTCCACAAACATGCATGTTTTGCAGTTTACTTTCAGTCCTTCCTTCCATACTTTATCAAATGCTTTTTCTAAATCTATCCAGACTGCTAGTGTGTGCTTTTTCTCTTGGAAGGCATCCTCTATTTCCTGAGCTATATAGGTTATTTGATCTTCAGTGGATCTGTACTTTCTGAATCCTGCTTGGTGTGGTGTTAAGAGTTTGTTATCTTCCAGATGCCATGTTAGCCTGCCATTGATAATGCGTTCCATTAATTTTCCTACACAGCTAAGTAGACTGATAGGTCGATAGCCATTTGGTTCTTCCAGGTCTTTTCCTTTCTTTGGGACTGGTATTAGTATAGCTTCCTTCCATGCCTGTGGGACTATTCCTCTCTTCCAGCTGTTATTTAGGACTGCTAGTAGTTTCTTCTTTGCCTTGGTGCCTAGTCCTATTAGCATTTCATTTGTGATTCCATCCTTTCCTGGTGATTTCTTCTTTTTAGGGTATTCATTGCCTGTTCCATTTCTTCCATTGTTAGATTTGCCATCATATATTCTGCTGCTGTCTCTGTATTTCTATGATGTATCTGTTTGTCTTTGATTGCTTTCTTCTGTTCAGTTGTAATATCAATGTGGTTTGCATTGGCATAGTGTTCCATTAGTGCATTTGCAGCCTTTTTTCCTGTAAGCAAGGCATTTCCTTGTTTAATTGTTATTTGTTTGTTTCTAGGTCCTTCATTGTTCATGGCTTTCACTAGTTTCCATAGTTTGTTTCCATCCCTGTCAAAATTCAGGTTTTCTGTTTTTTCCCTCCAACGATCTCTTGTTGTTTGATTTACTGTTCTTTTATATTTTGCTGAGATGGCTTTGAGAGAGGTATTCGCTTCAATTGTTTGTTCTCTCTCTGCTGTCTTCCTGGCATCTTCAACTTTGTCCTCCAAACTTTGTAGTTCTTCAGTCCAATATGGTTTGTAATTTTTCCTCGCTCCTCTTGGAATGGACTCAGTGGCCGCCTGTATTATTGCTCTGTTTAGACTTTCCACCATTTGCTTCATGTTGCCATATCGTGTATTTATGTTTTCACAATATTTGTCTGTTAGTGTGGCAAATCTGTCCCAATCTGCTCGTTTGTAATTCCAGCGGGGCAAGGGCTTTTGCTCCTGTGGAACATACTCCATATTCATTACAAGCTTGATTGGTCTGTGGTCACTACCTGCTAATTGGTCCAGCACATGGCGATCGATTTTGTGGAGGATGTCTCCTGTGCAGAAAGCTAAGTCTGGAGTAGAAGTGGTAATCCATCTTCTGGAGTAGAAGCTCGGTGTGTCATCCGCTTTGTTGAGTAGATGGAGATTTGAGTCTATTTCCCAGTCCTCCACTTCATCTCCTCTTTTGTCAGTATCTGGGTATCCCCATCTTTCTGAACGGCTATTAAAGTCTCCGACAATAATGCAATTTGTGTCAGTTATTTTCATGTTTGAGAGTGTAAGATCCTTATCTGCTGGGCTATACAGATTGTAAATTCTTATTTTCACGTCCTTTATCATTATATCAACACCTATAATTTCTGTTTGGTTGTCAGAGATCACAGATACTTCGCTGCAAGGTATTGTATTTCGTGTAAGTATTAGAACTCCTCCTTTATGTCCTTCGCGGTCGAAACGTGTGGCCTGATATCCCCTGACTGAAAATTTGTGCTTGGCGTTGAGGTGTGTCTCTTGAATGCATGCCACATCTATTCTATCTTTATGAAGACGCTGTGTCAGGGATTCTTTCTTGTTATAAACTCCTTCGGCATTCCACTGTAGTATGTTGAGTGTCCTTGGTATTTGGTCAATAGCTCTTAACCTACTCCTCTGTGCCTTGACTCCACAGCACAGGGGAAGGTGACCACCAGTAGTCATGGGTGGACCCCCTCGAGGCAGGGGGCCCGGCACTATCACACCGCCTGATGGGACTTCACGGGATTAGCACCATAACGATTAATTTTCATCTGTGGCATCATGAAATGATAAAGTTACGTTGCACTGCTTTGTCAAGCCTGTGGCTCAGTACATCCGATTTCGACAAGCATATTTTGGGGTGCTTTCCCTAGCCTTTGACTGTCCCCAGTCTACCTACAAGGCAGCAGGTTTGTGCGTCACTTTGTCTGGTCCCTCTCCCTTGACCTGTCCGACATGGGTGACCCTACCAGTAGCTGTGCTACCGTCGGCATAGCTCTTGGGGTCATTGGAACGCGGAAGCCCCTCTACCTCGTCAAGGTGGACGCACGGCAGAGGGGGTTTATTTTGTTTTATTTGTATGTATTTTGTTAGTTTTTTTCCCCCATTTTTTATCAGTTTAATGGTATTCTTTGTAATTTCCCCAAACACCACATTTTCACTGCCATTAGATATTTCTCAGCTTGTCTGCTTGTTATCTATGTTTCAATGTATGTAATACGACTCTATATATAGCACTTAAACACTTTTTCTCACTGCAATTCACAGCCTTTTATTGGTGTTTTCCATCTTGTAAAAGGCTACCTTTACCATAGCAAACTATGGTCGCCGCCTCTATGAGTACTAGGTTCTGTAGCAGTTAGCAGATAAGTTAAAGTATGGACAACTGCTGCCAATAGGTTGAAAGCATTTGGAATAAACCATGTACAGAGAAGTCTTTGGGAAATGAGAAATAAAACAAATCATGAAGATGGCAGAATAGACAGAAATCAAAAGCAAATGTGCTTGTACATCAACTATCACCCATACTGAAACATCCTAATATGTATGTCCATAAAACGACAGATAATAATTAGCTTAATCACACCAACCCTTTGCTACCATTGTCAAACTTGGACATTATCCAAATCACACTAACGCAACATCAATATCTGTGAGATGAGATGCTTAAGAAGAGCTGTCATCTTAACTATCCAAGACCAAATAAGGTTTGATGTTATCAGATAGACAGTGGGATCAACACCTTTTGCCATACATATTAAAAGGCAGAAGATCAAATGGTTAGGCCATCTCGTCAGAATCAACATCACCAACTACCAGCACTGCCCCTACATCAAAGAAAATCTGCTGTGAGAGCAAGAGCATACCCGAGAAGAAAATGGACTGACACATCAAAGTCACTATCCAATGCCACCCATTGGGTGTAGGAGCGCCAATTATACATCCTCATGATGCTTGACGGCAAAGGTGGAAGACAATGATGATGGATAATACCTGAAACCATTTTTACAACAAAATGCAGGTTTAAACAATAGCAAAACCTGAACATACACAGATGTTATTAATGAAGTTAGAAGCAGAAGAAGCAACAGGGAAAGGAAACCTCAGACTTTGCAACACCACAGGGAAAATATAATTGACCATGCACACAAATTTTCCTGGTGGAAGATGCAATGATAGCTAGTACTTCTGTTATTATTGTCCTGTTTTCAAAAGTGCTGTCTATCCAGCTTAAGTAGCAACATTCACTGTCAATCCTGCAAGATTTTTCAAAGGTGATATCTAGCAAATATAATTTGTATAGCTTCTATGTCTGTTCCCTTTGGAGATACGTTAAAAAAAAAAAAAAAAACTACCGACAGTTCACAGAAATTGAAATTTCTTACTTGATCATTATTGCTTGCTTGTGTTCGTTGGCTTGAGCTCCAACGCGAAGTCCGGTATGTCGGATGAAGGCATCCTGTTGTCCAACATCAGTGTGATGTCATACAGGACCTGAGGTTTGCGTGAGTATCCGTTGTCCCATGTCTGGCTTATTGGTGTGCAGACTGGTGGTTCCTCGCCGTACAGGCAGACACTCTCCGACTTCGGAGGAATCGGCGATCCTACTGACTTTAGCCAGGACCCCGAAGGGACCTGTTGCCGAGGACGCGTCAATAGGTCTTGACCAGTATATAACCCGGCCCTGGTGCCTTGGAAACACCTCTGCGTCCATGATCATTATTGATCCCTTTAATAAGAAAATCATTTGAGCTTTGATTCATTGCCAAGAAGTAAACTTTGCATGGTGGCAGCTTCATTTGTAATGTTGAATCACTTTTCGGTGCCAGTTCTGTTCTTGTGGTGGTCATTCAATGCAAGCATATCTTTCGGAAGTTACAACTTTAGGCATGCTTCAACTACTCTTTCACAGTCTTCATCTCGAATAGTTTTGATATTGTCACAGATCGCAGTTATGGGACTGTTCTGCCACAAGTGGACTGTAAGACATTGTTTAAGGTTAAGCACCTCTGATTTAGGACATGTCACTGAGAAAGTAATAAATCAACCAACTCAGAGTAACAAACACTGGGGATAAATGATTCGGTCCCATATTGTACAATTCGACAAACACCGAGAGAGTACAAAGTACAAGTATATGGACAGTGTATTCACAGAGGATGGAAAGCTATATAAGAGATAGAAACAAATATACAGAAAGCAAACTATCAAATAGCACCTATTCTAAATCATCTAAATAACATGCAAACAAACAAAAAAAAAAAGCTGATTGGGTGTTTTATTTGTTACCAATGCCAGATATGGGCAGTCCCAGAAATACATAGGCATAAAAACCACACCACGTAATATGAGATAATAGGACAGCAGCTGATAAAACAAGAAGCACAAGTGTAGAGATAACACCGATCATTGGCCGTATAGGGCACTTAAGAATTAAATTGCTTGCTTGCTTGTGTTCGTTGGCTTGAGCTCCAACGCGAAGTCCTGTATGTCGGATGAAGGCATCCTGTTGTCCAACATCAGTGTGATGTCACACAGGACCTGAAGTTTGCGTGAGTATCCGTTGTTCCATGTCTGGCTTATTGGTGTGCAGACTGGTGGTTCCTCGCCGTACAGGCAGACACTCTCCGACTTTGGAGGAAAAGAATTAAATGATTCGGACATTTTCATTTAGTTAGAATCGAGCAGCGGCTAGGGCGTTATACATGAGAGCATCGGGACACAACGAGGAGGTGACTAGGTGAAGTCAAAGAGACAATGAAGTAATCATATATTAGGTTAGTTAGTTATCAGTTGGGGTATCTTCGTTGCACTCCGGACATGTCCATAGGTGCTCAGATCCTCCCCCCAGCATATGCATCAGCGTCCGGTGGCTAATAGTGCCAGTTCTGTGTTGGTTGACGAGTCGCTTTGTTTTCCCGATGTACCTCTCGCGTCTGGCTGTGCCGATTCTTACTCCCAGGTCTTTCATCCTGGAAAGCGATGTGGAATCACTGGCGTCAAAATCCTCTGTTCTCGCCATATCTTTAAGGGTGTTAATAACATCGGCACGATCCATGGGCTGGCCATCTACAGGGGGCGCAGAGCCAGCCAATTTGCACATTGAAATATTAGGTTAAGCACAGGCAACAAGACATGAAAAACAGTATATTGCATCCACCTCCTATTTGCGATGCTTCAAGGCAGTAAAAGCAATAGGACAGAAGAAGACGGACAATGTGGTTGATATTTTCATATGGATAGGAGCCGTGCTTACACAGTGGTGTCAATTTTTCAGAGATAAATTGTGATGCTGGCCACTTTAGCTCTCCCAGATAAGACTGGTACTCATCTTGTGAGGTTAGGTTCAACCCCACAAAACTGGCAATAAACCTAAACTGTTGTGTTCCTACACTCGTGCACTTCAACTTCTGAATGTTGTTATACATGTATCATCAAGTGCCTTGCCAACTGACATAGCTTTAATGCTTCTGTACAGCAACAATCCTATAGTAGAATGTATCATTTATGTGCTGATATATTGTGAAAAAGCGTCTCGTTATCTCAAATAGCATACTCCAAAGTTGTGTGGGTTTATTTTTAAAAACTAGAGAAATAACGCCGGCTTCGTGGCTTAGAGGTTATGACTTTTCTCCGTAATCTCGTATACTCTCAAAGGTAACGTGATGACGGTAAGAATCAGCAGTGGTTCGAATCGCATCGATAACTTACGGGGTATGTGAGCCGGCCGCTCAGAAAGCAATGGCAAACTACTGAGCGTAACCTTGCCAAGAAATCAACATACAGCTGAAAGATGCTGATGTTGACAGCTATGTCCTGTAAAGGATATGCAAAAAAAAAAAGAAGATATAACTCTTCTGTTCTACAACACAAGTAAATGCAAGAATGCCATTATCGCAGCAAAATTTGACACCCAGCATAGCATTACCACCAGACGGAGAAGCAGCAATGTGTGAAGATGAAAAGCTTGCAGTGTCTCCAGAAACTCGTAGTTGGTTAAGCATACCATTCTTATTCCACATATAATAAGGTGTGAAAGGCCAGGCTGCCCTACGGAGCTTGACTCGTCGGCAATGCTGCGCAGATACATGGTCGCCAATGAGATTCGTGAAGGCGAGGACATCATCATCATCATCATGTGCTGTGCCGATAAGCGTAGGCGTTCATGTTTCGCTATCTTACACGATCACCAGAGTCGTGGATCAGCTTTGTTCTTGTCTCTGTCATTTACTGCCTATAATACCTTGCGGTGTAGGACAGGGGGGGGGGGGGGTCTTGAGTCTGTGGAATTAAGGCCGCCTGGCTAGTGCAGTCGCCACAAACTGCAGGTTAGAGTTTTCTTTTTGCCCCGGACAGAAAAAAACTCCACGCCTCACCGAGGATTCGAACCCGGGTCTCCCGAAGGAGAGCCCGGCGTTCTAGCCACTCGGCCAGCTGCGCCACTTGTTCTTGTCTCGACCATGGCAAATGGTCAAGCCCCCCCAGATATTTACTTCTCTGCAGCACTTTGTTCTGTTCCCCTCAATCTTGCCAGTTGTCACCAAGTTCTCTAGTTTAATACTTCTCATAACGTGCCCAAAGAATTGTAACTGTCTCTAATTATCCACTCAGTTTGTGGTTTTCATGTGCCTCTTGTAGGATTTGCTCATTGGTTTTTCTGTCTGCCCACGGTATTCTTTGTATTTTCCTCATACAAGTTGTTAATATGGTAGCAGACATGTTGTATTACATATCAAATTAAAAGGGGTTGCATATGGAAAACTACTGTATATAAGCTCATGGCATTTACGGGAAGTCGCTTAAGACGATTAATCATCCCATGACACTTAATAAGCTGATATTGACCTACTTCATTATCAAATGTATGGCAGCTTGTTGTTTCCAATATGCTTATTACAAGTATGAGTTCTTTCCCATCAATTTGTAGATCTGCAAACATCTCCAACATGTTGACATATCTTACTTTATCGAAAGCCTTTGTGTAGTCAATAAAGCAAAGTATAGAATTATAGATCTTTGTTTACTTCTATTGAACGCACAAGTAATGTTCTCATGGAATACACAGCATTTACTGTGTCCTAGCCTTCTACGAACATACAATATTCCAGAATAACAAGAATGTGTAACTGTCGCGGCAAGGTCATGGCAGTGTTTTCTGCAGAGATCCCACTCGTGGAACGATATATGGCGCCATTGCGGATAAGCTTCATTGTCAGATCGCTTCAGGATTCCCTAACATCAGCTGCTAACCTGGTCAAATAGGGTAATTCCAAGGACCCAACATCTCCCCTTTGTAGTAATACACAGACCAAAAAGGACTCAGACAACGGAACTCGTATTGTCTGCGTGCACGGTGTCCCTTAGGCAAGGCTGAATCACCTGACGTCATAGACATAACAAGGTGCTTAGAAGCTGGCAGCCATAGTGGATGTAGCGAGACGCCGGCGGAAGGGCGTTGCCAAGGTCGGTTTCAGTTTCGACCAAACCTTTGTGGTGTGTTTCCGTCGACACAACAGTTATTACTAATCGAGCTAACTGACCCGTACGAATCGAGAGTTGAGGAGCAGCACATAGGGGCTGCGTGGTCTCGGGTTCAAGCCCCGGTGATGACCGGGATTTTTTCACGTGGACTTATAGTAATAAAATTTCCCCTGGTCTCTGGGTAGTGAGATCGGACGCCCTGTGTATTGTTGCGCACGTAAAAAATTCCCTTGGCAGTTGGAAATCGAAAAAGAGTAGCCTAACGGCGCTGCCCGGGCAAAATTTCGAGTTAAAAATCTACCTAAAGTATTTCAGGATCCTCGCCGGTGCTACGGAGTTCGTGCACTGAGCTGAGTTTCACCAAACTCAAGTTTGAGTTAGGAGGAGAGCGGAGCACTTATGGCTGTGATATTGATCCATCGACTAAACTAAACTAAACTAAGCAGCACAACTATAAGATGGAAAAGTACAGCGACATAATCAGATATGGTAGCAAACATGAGGCAAGAAAGATATAATATACCGTCAGGCCATTCGCCGTAGACTGAGATAGGTACACGTGCACAAAAGACCTCGTTTCCAACTTCACGTACGACATGCTGAACTAATTAGGTGTAAAAGGGGCAAGCTTGAACCCGGGTACTTAAAAGACTGGGCGAGGTAGCCGTGACTGTATGGAGCAAGCGCAATGACGATTGGGGCATGGATATGCAGTAAATGGTTCATAACTCTGCCTGCAACGTAAGTCAAGGCCCCTCAAAGATGGAAACCTCTAAATAAGACCAGAACAAAGCAACCTCTCAAGGAGACCGAAACAACCTTTACGACCTCGTGCCGACCCGGAAGCCATCCCACCAGATAAGAACAGGGCTCCAGCCTGGACGTTAGAAACACCACAATGTAGTGATTACCCGGAAGTCGAACTTCTGCAACCAAGCGACGGCAATGACTGCTTGTGGTGGAATAGGATATCTTGCAAGGGCCGCGCCCAGCAGTTGTAGCAAGGACAGGAGGGGGACGTAATAGAATGAGTCCTGTAGAAGAGTTGGGCGCGTCCAGGAGGGCGGAATTGTGTGGAGTACGAAGAAGGCAACATGGCAGCAACGCTTCTATTGGGTCATATCTGGCCACCGAGGTGGAGGTGGAGCAAACTCCCGCGGTCAGTTACGATGCAGTGATAACGCTGGCACGAAATAGCGGGCCACCCACAAACACACAGAGAAGAGAATTACAGAGATGAACTATACTGGGAAGCCATGGAGGGCGCTGCAGGAGATAGCCACAGATTAAAGCATGACTTGGTGTGAGGTGGTTGAGAGTCTCTGCCTCAATGGGATATGAAGGGCTAGAGGGAGTTTTCTTGTTACTAGACCTAATACTAGCCGGCTCCGTGGCCAAGGTGTTACGAACACATTTCATAATCCCACATTCAAAACACAGCTGCGGGCGATTTGGTAGCAGACCACCTTGCGTTGGTTTTTTATGAAAATGGCATGAGTGCCGGTCATTCAGAAAGCAATGGCAAACTACTAAACATAAACTCAGAAAGCACTGGCAAACTGCTGAACATAAACTCAGAAAGCAATGGCAAACTGCTGAACATAAACTCAGAAAGCAATGGCAAACTGCTGAACATAAACTCAGAAAGCAATGGCAAACTGCTGAACGTAAACTTGCCAAGAAATCACAAGCAGCCCAACAATGCTGGAGTTTGCTACATCCTGTAAAGGATATGCAACTGACTGGCACCTTACCGTCTTGACAGACGATAGTTTGTAAAACTCTCCATAACACAAAGTCTGGGCTGAATTTAGAGACCATGTGTTGCCCATGCAGCATGATCCCTCTCTCGGCCTGTCTAGTGTACTCCAGAGGAAAAGTAACACTAATACATCTGGAACAAGATAAGCTGCAGAAGCCTCCGGATCACCAAAGCAATGCTCTAACTGTCTGCTTGGTGGAGCTTCGATCCTAGACCAGTTGCCAACCAAGCCTTAGGGCCTGGTCTGTCCTGCCATGACATTTAGTCTTTAGGTTGCATTTCCTCGCACTAGGATAAGGCTTGTATCCTCCCAATTGCGCTTCTCCGCCTGAAGCCGTTGGCACAATGTGGGATGTCGGGATTGGTAAGCGTCGCCCAACATTCGGCACTAGAAGCAGGTAGTACCATCTACTGTCATATGGAAGCTCAGTCATATCTAACTAAGACCTGACATACAACTAACTAACTAGGTATAATATTACTAAACAGAACAGGTGTGTCCTAAGGACATATATATAGACAAAGAAATATCAACCACAATAATCGCTTCTTTTTTTTTTATTCACACGTCTGGGGCACACACATACACAGAACAAATAATCAACCACAATATCCAATGTTTCTTTTCTTTATTCATTACAGAAATAAGCTTTATATAATTCTGTGTGTCAATAAAATAATTAAAAACTGCCAATCCCTTAAATGCTGTTGTATCTCTTTAGTGGCAGGCAGATTCCACACAAAAGAATGCAGCACTGGCATGAGAAAACTATCTGGTACACTAAGCTTCACAATGGCAAAACAGCCAAGAAAAGAACCCATTGACAGGTTACAGTGGAATGCCAGAGTAATGGTCCCTTTTTGCAATGTTCAATTATGTATGGTTTGTGATTAGTAAACAGCTTTAACAATTTGCACCACAAATCTTTTGTGACAGAATAACTAGACATGCAATGATTGTTCCCGTCAGGAAAACAAACTGAAAAACGTTGTAGTAATGTGTAAGCATATTGGTGTTTACACATACATATGTATACAGGATACGTTTGAAATAAAGTTTGGAAGAATTAACATCTTCGTTATTACAAGTTTCCTTGCAATGTTTAAAAAAAAAATAACCAACCATAATAAACCAGTAAATCATGGAATGAACATAATGAATGCTCAGAATTTCTCATTCGGCAAACAAGTCAACAAATGGCAAATGTGAGAATTACCTACTGCTGTGTAACAATTTGGTTACAACTTTACTCAATTCTGACTTCACACAAAGAAATGAGCTCCCTCAAAAATTACGGATTTCTATTGACAGTTTACATTGAAATGTGTTGTTTCCGTTTGCTTGGAATGTCAAATGTGTTAGTACACAAAAAGAAACAAATATCTTTGAATTAGATGTCATCAGTTAACCTACAACAATGTGTACAGAAATAGCATCAGCCCAATGGATGAAATGCAACTGCTCTCATGGCCCTCTCTAAATGCCATCATTGTATATATATATTATAATTTGGATCTGAATACTTTTAATTAATTCCATATACTGGACAGGCATTGTGTTAGGTATCAATGTTTCACAGTTAAATACAGACAGCTGAAAGTGAGGATTATGAAAACTTATTACAGATACTGAATGAGATTACTGGGCTTCATCTTCTTTCTTGCCATACTTGAGGGTTCTGATGAACTCCAGGAAATTAAAATATCCATTCTTGATGGGTGCATCACGGAATAAATCATCCACCTGCAATAGCAATTTCATTATTTTATTTTTAATTACGCAAATGTTGTGCACAACTAGGAGTAATGTCAGCTACTCTAAAAGTGCCACTGCACAAATGCCATCAGTAAAAACCACAGATAAAGGACCCAGTTACACACCTTAAGGTATATGGTGCTGGACCCATATTTTTGTAGACCAATAGACACTCAGATGTGGTCAGTATCACATGGCTACCTTTACTTCCAGGGTCAATTCCTGGTAGCCATTTTAGGCTGGGTCAACCTGGGAGCACTGATGAGGATTTGAACACATGACTACCAGGCCGGCAGTTGAACGCCTAGTCACTATGCTAAAGTGGCTCCTGTACAAATGTCTATAACATCTGACAACTACATAACTAGAAAGGACTCAATGAGATATGTGACAAGACAGTCAACCTTGCACAGCAGATACATATGGTGAGGTAACACCAATACGTCTTCCCTAGAAGAGACAAAAACTATGACTGAGCTATCATGGCTACTATACCGCTCCCTTCTTCTTCTGTCCTTTATCCCCACATTGGGGTAACAGGTTGCCAATCAAAGCACGCCAAGCCCTCCTATCTTTTGCTGTCTCCTGTAGCTCCCTCCATGTCCTCTCAAAATGATCATTCTGTTTTCTGTATGTAACTTGTTCACGGTCGGTTGGATTTTGTGGCTGAATTGTTCTACATAATGGGGTAACCTGCCTGAAGCACAACCCTTCCTTGGTCACCTCTTGCACCATGCCTGATAGGCTGCAGTGTGACTATTCTTGGCTTCCCTTGCAGGCACTTAAATCTGCATGTTTTAAAAGCTTAGATTCTCAGCAAACTACAATATTAGAAATAAATGTATGAAATAAACCCTGCACTGCCCCTCTGTCATGTCTCCACCTTACAGTGGTAGAAATTTGCGTGTTCCAATGATCCCAAGAGCTATTCTTCTTCTTCTGCATTCATCCGGAGACTTGTGCCTGTTTACAGCAAAGCTGCGATATTTGCGCCTTTAGGCCGACACATCTGACTTCTGCGGGCATTAGTTGACTGGTTTAACCTTCCTGAGTGTTTCAAAGGACATTCGACACTCACTCAGACATAATTGCGTTGTGCCTGTTTACAGCAGAACTGTGATAATTGTGCATTTCGGCCGACACATCTGACTTCTGCGGGCATTTGTTGACCGGCTTAACCTTCACGGGAACTATTCAAAACCATGTATTCCCTTAGTGAATTTAAACACGGAAGCCACATACAGTAGGTTGCACGAATTATTGCCTGGCATATTTCATGCATCTCGTCAGGTGCATACTGCAGAGTTATATATCATATGAAATGAGTAAATGAATAATACTTCAGCTGAAACAATTAAAACAGTCACAGGTATTGTTCGAATGTGGAACATCTGTTATTCCCACAGTCATTTCAAATTTAGAATGAACTCTCTGTTTAAACAAAGCTGACTGTAACCGCCTGATTGCTAACACCTCACTATATTTGAGCAGTCGTTTATTGCTCATCAAATACACCATATAAAACGCTTTTTTCTTTGTTCATACTATGACCGTATTTTATTAGGTGTTGAGAAATCTACGATGACAGCGTTTTATAGCCTATCAACTGCACAGGGATACTAGAAGACTGATTAACTCTCTTTTCCACCAACATTGGTATATGTTCGGCTACTCGAGAGCTATGCCGACTAGAGCAGCTACTGGTAAGGTCTCCCATATCAGATAGGCCAAGGGATAGGCACCTGACAAAGAGAAACATAAACTTACTACCTTGCGGGTAGCCTGGAGACCGTCAAAGACTAAGGAAAGCAAACCCCCAACAAAATGCTTGCCGAAGTCGGATGTGCTGAGCCACAGGCTTGACAAGGAATGCAATGCAATGAACATTATGATGTTAATTGTGCACAGAATTATATAAATGAATATGAGAAGAAAAACTAGAAACTGCAAGCATAAATATAGTTATGAGAAGATGTAATTGTGGCAGATAATCAGTTTTGAAGAAATGATATAAAGTACTTTGTTGTTTGAGTACTATGTTGGTTAAGACTTGAGGTGATTTGAAAGTCCATTGAATATATATGTTCCTAAGTAGGTGAAACTTTTAAACTGAATGATTCTAGGCTTGAGCAAACATTAGGGGATAATGATGAAGTACCTCTCTTCTACAAAGCTTGAACAACAGTTGTAGGTAGGAGAGGGAATTGTTAGAATGGAGTCTCATGGCAAAATGGTCAAGCCATCTGCCGTGCACTCTGTCATTCGGTCCGTGAGTGCAATTATTTTTTAAACCCTTGGGGTCTCTGCTGGAGCTATTGAGTTCATGCTTTGTGCGTTTCTTTCAGCAAGACCACTCTCCAGAAAAAAGCTTGTGGGATAGAACCTGGTGTAATGAAGCTTATCCTCTGGTCTTTAACCCCTTAATAGTTAGAGAGAACAAAACAGCATGAACCAGTTTTACTCATACGCTGCATACCTCATCATCATTTAATCTATCACCCATTGTTGTCAGCAGTTCTCTCAGCATGTCCTCAGGGATCAATCCTAATGAGAAAACGAAAATGTGTTATTAAAATAAAGCATCTTTAGAGGCATACTGTGCTAAACTTATATCTCTACAGACCAATCGGCACTCGGAGGGTGATGTGGTCAGAATTATGCTGTTCACTTCTACTCCCCAAGACATTTCTGCATACCCATTTTAGACTGGCCCAACCTGGTACGGCAATAATAACTCCAACTGATTAATGTGTGGAATTAACCCACTACCTCACCATCAGTGCACAGAAAGTTTCAGTGCAATTAACACAAATAAAATTGATTTTGTAGAGTTTATTTAATGCGCAACAAGAAACAGGAGTTCACAAATGTTAGAGGAATACAAGTGTACAGGAATTGGCAAGACTGTGCAACACAATTCCTATACTATTGTTGGTATCAAAATGTAATTATAGCATTTGATGTATTGCTAGGTTTGCCAGGAGGATTTTTTAAAGACTGAGGATTAATGCCACTATCCCTAGACCAGTCACTATGTGGTAAACAAACTATTTATTTCACTCACAATAGCAAAAAAAACCATTGCCTTATCAAAGGTTAGAACCCAGGTCTCCAGATTGGAAGATTATCCTAACCTCACATGCATTCATTCTTCAGGATCATCCTGGGGAAGTCAATAAGTAAGTCACAAATGGCTGTCGAAAAATAACTAAATATGATAAAAACTTGAAACCAGTTTATTTTTATACATACATTGTCCCTTTATTTCTCAACATAATTTCCACCAACATTGATGCACTTATCCCATTGTTTTATCAGTCCTCCCAAACCGGCTGCATAGACTGCATGCTCTGTTTTCATTTCACAATCAACTTCGGCGTCATTCACGAAATGTCTCCCACCAAGGTGGGTTTTCAGTGGACCAAAAAGGTGGAAATCACTAGGGGCTAAGTCGGGGCTGTAGGTGAATGTTCCAGAACTTCCCACCTTAGTTGGTTAATTTTCTCATGAGTTAATCTAGCTGTATGTGGTCTGGCATTGTCATGAAGAAGCAACACTCCTCAGTCAGCAGTCCTGGATGTTTTCTTTGAATTGCATCATGTAGCATCGATAGATCTTCACTGTACGATTCAGAATTCACATTGTCATCTTTCTTCTTGAAATTGGTTAAAAGCACTCCTTGACAATCCCAGAACACTGTCAGCATTACCTTCCCTGCTGATGGCGTAACCTTGAATTTTTGGACACAAGGCGAAGAAGGATGTTTCCATTGCAATGAAGCACGCTTTGATTCGGGCTGGTAGTGATGCAACCATGATTCGTCCCCAGTAACAATCCTGTTCAGCATGTCTTCTCCTTCATCTTCGTATCGACAGAGATGATGCAAGGACAGGCCAAATCAGTTCATTTTGTGTTCATCCTTCAATTGTCTGGGTACCCACCTTGAGCACACTTTCTTAAATTTTTATCGATCATGCATTATGCTGTATGCTGAACCATGTGAGCACCCTATTGCAGATGCTACAGAGTCTATCATTACTCGCCTGTCACCTCTAATCATCTCCTCCATCCGCTGCACGGATGCTTCTGTTGCAATCTCAACAGGATGACCAGATCGGATTTCATCAACAATTTTAGAGCGTACTTGAGAAAATGTTTCTACCCAGCTATGCACCGCTTTACGGGACAAACATTTGTCAACATAAACAGGAAGCATTTCCTTATGAATGTCCTTTGCAGACAATCTTTTTGCCCACGAAAAACGCACAACAGCACACTGCTCTTTGGTTGTACATCCGTAAGTACAGTCGCCATTTTGTTTATGCGCTGCGCATGTGCATGAGACACCTAGCGCCACCTGACGAACGAGAATATAAAGTTTGATGTTTGCTGTCACCTAATGACACCTGTAGAAAACACCAACTACATTTACCTGCCATCCCACAGTACTGTGTGACTTAATTACTGACTCACCCTCGTAAAAGACTGCAGAAGAACAGATACTATAGGGAATTATATGAGGCAAGACACGATGTCACTGCCATGATTAAAAAGTAATGACTGGCAATACTGCAGCCACATCTCCAATACAACCCTGTGCTGTGTAACCATTGAATGTTGTGAGGGGGCCTCACATGTGACGGACAGGTCATGGGATAGGGACCAGATAAAGTGATACATAAACCTGCTGCCTTACAGTACGTCCTTTGCAAGACGCTGTGATCAATTGCAGGCTGATTTACTAGACAATTTTATGTTCAGTAGTTTCCCCGCTCCATGGCGAAGAGGTTACGGGCGCAGTTCGTAATCTCGCATACTCGTGTTCGAAACACATCTACGGGCGATTTGGCATCAGACCGCCTTGTGTTTTTTTTTAACAAAATGGTATGGGTGCCAGCCATTTAGAAAGCAATGGCAACTACTGAATGTAAACTTGCCAAGAGATCAACAGCATAACATGCTGGTGTTGATTGCCACGTCCTGTAAAGGATATGCAACTAACTTTTTTAGTTTGTCATTGCTTTCTAAACAAGAAATGACCCCGGTACAGTCAAAACTAGAAAAAGCACATCATAGATGAATTCAGCATGTGATAGATAATTTACCCATGACAGCACAATAGGCAGGGCGTCTGGCTTGAGATGCAGAGACATGTCGAAAGACCTATGAGGGTAAAGTTCTACACAGGGCAAGCTACAGATGCTTCATTTGCCCTCAAATCATATTAAGGATATGTGAGCTGACACAGGCACCTGAAAATACAACACCAAGTGAAGTAGTCACAGACAAATAACAGAAAATGCTCACAATACTGGAACTCAAGGAATATGCAGAATATATTACACCCCCTTTCCACTGTGATTACTTTTAAAAATAAATTAATGAACTCGAGCCAGCAGATCAGACATGCAACCTTCTCAAATAAAAGCAAACAACAAAAAGACCTGATGGCTGTGATAAAAAATCCTTTGGCATTGGGAAATTGAAAAGGATAGGCTGAATAGGCAACTGCAGGCTCAATTTCAAAATAAGAAAACCTATCCACAAAAACTATATACATACAAGTGGATCTATGGAGTTGATAACCTCCTTGTGTGGGAAGAAACAAACAACAAATGCTGGGAAGAAATCAGACGTGTTCGCCCAACCTCTGAGAATCTGCGGTAAACAACACAAATACTACCCTACAATTCTTTTTTCTTTGACAAACAAAGTGGGAAAAATGCATAATTTTCTGCTTGATATGTCAAACTATTCACAAACAGATTATTTTAAAAAAAACAAACATACTTACCAGTTCCTTCAGTATCAAAACAGGCAAAAGCATTCCTAATGACATCCTCTGGATCTGTACCATTGAGTTTTTCTCCAAACATTGTCAGAAACATTGTGAAGTTAATGGGACCAGGGGCAGCACACATCATTTCATCCAACAGTGCATCAGTTGGGCTCTTCCCTGAAAATGTTACGAAGTGTTCACATTTCTGTATCAAAAGCACCATATTAACTACATAGTTCCACGAGCACAGAAAAACATTAAATAATCTCTTATTTATAAACTATGAGCATTTGGGTTTTTCCTCAGTGACTGTGTTAAACACATACAAACAGCAAAAGATTTACCTTACACAAACACTATGGTACGAAGAATTACTAATACTCCACAAGAAAAAGAGCAACAAGGATACATCTTTTATAGAAACAGAACTGCTTTGATACAGATTTATGGACATTTTGAGGAGAAACAAATTTGAAAACTTAGTGACAACTGGAAAAATTGATGGGAAAAGAACAAGAAGAAGGCCATATGGCATAATCAGGACAAGAACACAGACCCAATAAGAGACTGGTGATCAGGTAAGATGGCAACCATGACCGCCCACGCTTTTCAGTGTGGCACATTATAATGATACAAAGATCTGCTACCACGTTGCTATGTTAACACAAACAGATAACATATTAAATACAAATAAACAAACACACAAAAAAACAAACAAATGTATAAAACAAGTACAAAAAGAGACACTGTACATGTGATATTTTTTCTCCATAAATGTTTTCACCCCCATGTGCTTTGGTTATGTAATATCCCAAAAATACAATATTTTAAGATTCTGTGAAACTTCAGTCTCAGACCTTATGTTCTAGACCAGTGGTTCTCAACCTTTTTTGGCCCGTGCCCCCCTTCACCATATTTTAAGAACGTCATTCCCCCCCCCCCCCCTTCCTATCAAAAATTTGGCCCGTGCCCCCCCCCCCTTCACCATATTTTCAGAACGTCATTCCCCCCCCTTTCATATTTCCTACCTAAAAATCCCCCCACCCCTACACAGTATACGTAAAAATGGAAGGTAAATATGTTAAAACAGGTCTAGACATCCACATAAAACGTGATTTGTGGGTCTACTTACTTTATAAAATGAATTTTAGAAGGATGAGACGTGCATAACTGTAAAGTATGAAGGGAAAAGCAATATCAAGTAATCGGTTCTTGTATTAACGCGATCTTGAAATGATCTTCATCCCCCCCCCCCCCCCCCCCCCCCCAGAAACCCTGGAATTCCCCACCGGTTGAGAGCCACTGTTCTAGACACTATGCACTAGGTCTTATTGGTATTTGAATTAATTCTGCTGTAGCTGTTACTTTACCTCCTTCAGCATCTACTTTCTCATAAATAAAGAGCGAATGTGCTTACCTAAAGATGCAAACATATCATGCAAGTCCTCCTTATCAATAAATCCATCTCTGTTTTGATCGATCATGTTAAAAGCTTCCTTGAACTCCTGTATCTGTGCTTGGTCAAACATCGCGAAGACATTTGACGTTGCACGCTGAGCGCGCTTCTTGGTTGTTTTGCCTTTTGTTTTTCTGCTCGACATCTTGGAGAGTTGTTAATCACGCGTTAATCTGAGGATTGGAAGGTTAACTGTGTCATCATTTATATAATTACTGTCATAAAATTGTAATGAAACATGCAAGTATACAAGATAATTGGAAACATTAAACAAAATTAAACAGGTGTAAATGCCAATTTGTCACCGGAGCTCATAATGTAGGCAAAAAATAGAAACATTGCAATCTAACAAGCAGGATGTAAGGGTTACATATGAGAGTTGGCATGGGAGATGTAAGTGGTGACATATGAGAGTTGCCATGGGAGATGTAAGTGGTGACATATGAGAGTTGGCATGGGAGATGTAAGTGGTGACATATGAGAGTTGGCATGGGAGATGTAAGTGGTGACATATGAGAGTTGCCATGGGAGATGTAAGTGGTGACATATGAGAGTTGGCATGGGAGATGTAAGTGGTGACATATGAGAGTTGGCATGGGAGATGTAAGTGGTGACATATGAGAGTTGCCATGGGAGATGTAAGTGGTGACATATGAGAGTTGGCATGGGAGATGTAAGTGGTGACATATGAGAGTTGGCATGGGAGATGTAAGTGGTGACATATGAGAGTTGGCATGGGAGATGTAAGTGGTGACATATGAGAGTTGGCATGGGAGATGTAAGTGGTGACATATGAGAGTTGGCATGGGAGATGTAAGTGGTGACATATGAGAGTTGCCATGGGAGATGTAAGTGGTGACATATGAGAGTTGGCATGGGAGATGATGACCTTATCCCACAGAAAACCTTAGCTGCAAAATCCAACCAATAGTGACCAGGTCTTCAAAAAAGAACATTTAGCCAGCCAAGATAAAAAGTGAATATGGGAAAGAAATGGAATCACTGAGAGATTGTGAAGGATAGGATGGCTTGGGTGATATGGTTGAGGACCTATGCTCTATTGGGGGATAACAGACAAGATGGAATGTAGTCCAGGCATCACAATCTAGAGAGTGCTGGTTTAGCATGACTGGTCAGTTCAATCCCAGATTGAGTCGCTTTCCTGACTATACATCTCTGGGGTCAATCATGCTTCATAAATATTGATACCAGAAATATATCTGAAAAGATGGCATGGAAGAGGGCTGAAAGGCCTCTCAATTCATACCTAAACAGGATTACTTTTTTAAAATCAATCACATGTTCCAGCAAAACAATTTTTAAACTCAACAAACCTCAACAACTTTGATGCAAGTTTCTTATAGTCCACCATTGTTGTTTACAGTTTGTGTTAATATCAGTAAATGTTATATCAAATAGGAATTCTAAGCATCAAATGGAGGACTAAGAAGACCAATATACAAGTAGTACACAAGGTCAGTTAAAAAAGGCATCTGATTACCCACATCACGACAAGACAATCACCATTTTTAATTTAATTATGAGGCAAGACAGTCTGGAGAAAGGTGGAAAAACCGGGAAGACTAACAGTGTTAAAAGACACTGAGTATATTCTGGCTGGGTTAACAGAGTTTACAGAAGACGATCAGCAGTCAAACTTATCAAGAACTGAGAGGACAAATGTTTGTGGTGGAACATGGTTGTTTGTGCCACTCAATATGCATGATATTAATTTAACACAAGATCATTTGCAAAGTAAATCTCTTAAATTTATACTCGCTCAAAATGCGGAAAGACATTCAGTGATGCTATTTGACCTATGAATCTACATTCTCACAAGCTCTTTGTATAATTATGAGTTAAATAATACACTTTTTGCTTTGTCTTCTTCTTCATCTGCGTTCATCCGAAGTGTTTTTTCAGATGTAATTGCGGTGTGTCTTGTTATGCACCCTTGGGCCAAAACCCTTAGGCCAACACATCCGACTTTTGCGTGCGTTTTTTTATCCAGGTTAGCATTCCTGGGTTTGCTTTGTCTGATGTGTCTAATCATTATACATCTCCTAGACTAATCCTTCAATTTTCGTTCTTACACTGTTTAAGCATCATACTGTTTTATCTGATCCCAACTTAGCAAGCTGCTGATAATAAAACTAACATCCATTCTCACAGCATCTATCTGGTTTGGTTCTTGTACTGTTTTCTTTATCATTCTAATAGCCTTCTTACATTTTGTTCTCAACACAATTTCCTATGTAAAAATGGACAAAGTGTACCATTAATGAAATACATTAATTTAAACATCTCCTACTAGACCACCTCAAATAAAATTACTATGAAGCACTGTCTAATTTATCTATTATACATTGTCTCTAAAATCTTTCTGCCATGTGATTACAAAATGTCATGATTTCTAAGAGTATCCTTGTTTATCTGTGTGAAGAAACTGATACAATTTAACTTTCAGTGCATGCTGTAAATATTCTATGTTCTACACCATAAACATATTTCACATAATTTTGTTTTACATCTCTGCTTCCTAAAAACATTATTCATACATTATCACAATAACATGCAAAATACCATATTTGATCTACACATAATGCATATCACTTTTGATCTCAGCTAAATTTGTTGTATTTAGTTTTTGAAACTAGTTCTTGCAAAAGTAGAGGGGTTTGCGTGGCTAAATTATCCCAAAAGCTATGTCTGCAGTATTGTAGCTATATGCAGATTTCCTCTTGTCAGACAGATTGGGACCACACGAACAAAAGTAACCAAAAGACCTCTCAGGTAGACTAAAGACAGCTAATGACTAGGAAAAGAAATGCCTTCTGACACTGATTAACTAGGCCAGAGGTCTGATGACAATTTTGCTTTATAATGAATCTACTGAGTCCACATTTTCTATCATTTTGTTTTATTTACCTATTTGTTTCTTGAAAAATTAATTTAATTACCAAGAAACTTGTAACTAGTTTACAAATGCCAGATATTGGTGACATATTTGATTAAATTCTTCAAGCTAAATCAAATAGTGCTGGTCTCATTACCATGCTAAATAAAATACTCACAATTTCACTAAAATATCTACCAACAGTGGTAGCAAAGTGACTAGCAGACTTGCTTATCAATCCCCAGTAGAGATTTGTTTGGACCAGTATGACCGGAACCACCCATGTTTTCAGTACCCATAAGGGTTGCAGGCAACAACAGCACCGAGATGTTACCTACCAAGTGTGTTGTAACAGGCAACTAGGAAGAGTTAGCAGGGAAAGGAATGACAAATGGTTGAGGTCAGCATGGCCAAATGGATAAGATTGCTTTCTTAAACATTCGTTGATTTGATGACACGCAGGTTCAACCCCTACACTGGTCAGATGGACTAAAATGTTGACTTCTCGTCATTGACTTAGGGACGTAAATTACAAGTATCTCTGAAGTCAGAGTGAGTTAGCCATCAGGCAAGGGACACTGGTAATAAGGAAAGCTAATCGACATGCAAAAATTAGTCCAGTGGACTATAAGTAGTAGCAAGTGTATGGATTATGCTTGAGTTCAAAGCGAGAAATGGAAGAAAGAAGAAATGGTCAAGGATAGGTGGCCCTCGCATCAGATGGTTGAGGGCTTATGCTCCACTCTGAGATGACTGGTTTGTTGGGAATCCTCTAGAAGAATGCCATGCTTTAATTATGATGCTTTAGCAATCAGGTCATCTAAGCCTGGGAGTGAAGCTGACACAGACTTCTTTCCCACCCAGTACCAAACTACCATCTCCGTCAGGGGCTGTGTTGCAGAGATCCACTTCCCATCTCCAAAACACAGAAATCAGGGGTATGTGCAAGACTGGTACTGGAACTTAATATCTACCAAGAGGCATGTGAAGATTATGTAACCAGGTAATGAGTCGGCACAGCACATACAATAGGTAAAAAAAACTGACTGGGATTGTTCAAGACTCAAAATGTGAATCACAGAAACTTTCATTTCTTCCCAGAAGGAAAAGGCAGCCAGATAGGGAGTTTGTAGCACATTATGTCCTCTACATCCACACAGATTTTTTCTGTTGCAACCTCAACAAGTCAATAAGTATATATTAAAACAATAAATGAGATCCAAATTTGAATACCATTTACTATTGCACTTTCATTTCACCTTTACTTCTTAACATTATCTCCACCAACACTGATACAACTCTTATCCCATCAATGTATCAGTGCTTCAAAATCCTAGTGACCCATTAATATTAGTGAAGGTCCATCACTTCATACCAAAACCCCACAGCAATATCTGCTGTGGAATGACCTTTATCTCTTCACCTAGGTCCTGCCCAAAGCAGGATACTCGAAGGCTGCAGTTGGGCACAATAACAGTTTCCATGACAGCATCTGTATGTGTCAATGGACATTTATCCATACCTATTCTTCTGAGATTGATTGTCCTCTCTATTTAATTCAATTCTAGTATTTTTGTATCAGTTTCACAAAATTAAATGCTGTAATTATAAATAAATAATTGTTACATTTAAAGAGGTACTTAATATCCCTGCCTCATAAGATGATTGAACGACATGAATAATAAAAATAAATGGTTAAATTAAAGTAAAGAGGTGTTCTATATTTTTGTCTCAATTCAATGAGTATGTAATAACTAATAAGTCAAACTGTAATGATTAAAATTACTAGTACTTCCTTTAAGGAGGTGTGTTTAATATACACTTACTTATGTTTATACATATTAAAATAATGCACATTATTTAAAATACAGCTGGTTTAAATATTTGTTTAGTTGGAAATTATATTTAAACATAATGTGAACTTAGGGATGGGTACTTTTTAGTTAATGTAGTGTAGTGTGTAATAATCCGTCACCAATCTTTTTCCATTTTCCAAAAATGGCCTTCACAATTGCTGTAAGTCTAGAACTACGTTAGTTAAAATTAAAATGGCCTTCACAATTGCTATTATTACTATGACTAGTATTTATTAATAATTTTAATCATTACAATGTTACACACAAATTCCAATTGCAATGACTCGTTTAAACTAAAAATTATTTAATTACAGTAATTACTCCTTAAGTTACACTTACAGTCACTAAGTTATCACTAAGTTAAAGTATACACTTATATACAGTCAATACAGTATACAGAGCACCACTGTTAACAAGAAGTCGTACTAACAGTCTCCAGCCGGCGTTATTTAGTGAACTACTCTGCCCAAATATAGCAATGCTGTATATGGATATATTTTAGAGGCTTGGCTTGTCGCCTTGGCTCAGCTACCGAACGAATGAGTCATCCAACCAAGCCAGTCCTCCCAGCAATGACAGACGACAAAAGGCCATTAAATTATATAGGTCACTCGGAAGCAAGTTCTTAACTGGTTTTCTTCACGTCTTGCTGAGCTGAACTCAGTAGTGCGAATATAAATACACTATAAATTAAACAAATAGCTGTAAAACGTATAAACAGTACATGATCAATGGGATACGAACCAAAATAAAGACTTTCTTAGTCCAGGAACAACAACCACTGATTACCAGACAAGTGGTTAACACTATATTCACAAGTTCAAGTAGTGCTGCAAACACAACTTATGTATCCACAACTTACGTGAAAATAGTTTAATCTATTTACACAATGACGAAGGGAAAAAAACAGTTTAAGATTTACACAAAAATATATTCCTTACTGTGGAAAAAAAAGGGGGGGGGGGGGGCGTATCCATAAGTATTGAAGATGAAGACCATAGGTATATAACATAATACTAATAATAGTATGTATGTATCTGTATATGTATGTGTATGTACTTCATACATTAGAGGGTAAGAAGGAAACACTTATAATATGCAGCATGTTTCAGTGGGATTCCAAAACAGTTCTAAACAACAAAAGTCTTCCTAACAAATAGTTTTTTAAAGACAACAACATTAATGTGGCATATATTTGAGAGACTCGCCTCAATAGCCATCACAGATTTCCAGTCAAACTATATCAACACTATGAAGAAATTCTGATATACTTGCTACACTCAATGCTGTGCGGGTGCGCAAAAGTAACTGTGAATTTAATAGTTGCAAATCTTGTACAGGAGATCGCAGTCAACCCCAGCATTTTTGACTGCGCGTGATTTCTTGGCAAGTTAACATACAGTAGTTTGCCGTTGTTTTCTGAACGACCGACACTCATATCATTGTATGAAAACAACGTAAGGTGGTCTGCTACCAAATCGCCCGCAGCTGTGTTTCGAAATCAGTATTCTGGATTACGAATTTCGTCCGCAACTCCCGCGCCACAGAGCCGGCGAACTTTAATAACCAGATATAAATTTACCGACTGTTATAATGATAAAAGAAGTTGCAATCGGAATTTATAATCTATATAGATAGGGTAGATCACACACTTTTAAATAGGAAAACAGAATAAATAAACTGCATACTAGTCTGAAACTTCAATAGCCACTAAAAAACAATAGGAGATTGATTGATTGATTGATTGATTGATTGATTTAGGAACCGACATCACAGCATTCGGGACATTCCCATAAGCGCTCCGTCTCCATCCTCAGCAGCCAGCGAAGAGTTCCAACACTAATAGTTCCAGTAGCAATCTGATTATACAATAGGAGAATGTCCAGATACCGACAACAAGGGGGAATGAAATGGAATACTAGGAAATATATTGTAAATTCCAGCTAACCAACGAACAAGATGATAAGCCCCGTGTTTCTTCCTTATCAGATGGTGCGCCACTTCCACTCCAGACTTTGCCTTCTGCGTAGGGTGTACCCTCCACACAATGTGTCGCTGTTATCATCAACATGTAGCTGATCTTGTTCAGATTGGCGTTCTCACCGCGGTGTGCCGAAAAGTTTCTAGTTCCCTTGCCATCGCCATCGCCATGTTTACTATTTGACCAATTAGCTGGCACAGACCACAGATCAACAAAACGGATAATAAATACGGAGTTTGTCTCATAATAGCAAGAAACCCGCGTCTCGCAGGAATTACAAACGAAATGATTAGGATAGATCTGCTGACAAACAATTACTCTTCTTTTGTTTCTGCTCTAAACCCTCACTGAAGCATGGGCTCTACCAACTCCAACTCTCGCCAAACGATCCTATCTTTTTAATGGTATCTCATGCAGCCCTTTCCATGACATCCCCATATAATTAATGCGTGTATGTATATCTCTAGTGCAGTGGTTCTCATCCTTTTCTGGCCCGTGCCCCCCTTCACCATGTTTTCAGAACGTCATACCCCCCACCCCTTTCGTATTTCCTACCTAACAATTTGGCCAGTGACCCCCTTCACCATATTTTCAGAACGTCATTCCCTCCTTTCGTATTTCCTACCTAAAAATCCCCCTCCCGCCCCTACACAGTATACTTAATAATTGAAGCACATACTAAAACCAGTCTAGACGTCCACATAAAAAGTGATTTGTGGGTCTACTTACCTTATAAAATGGGAGTCTCTGTGGCGAAGTGGTCACGCCGTTTGACTCGTGTTCCGAAGGTTGTTGGTTCGATTCCGGGCCGCGCCCTTCGGTTTACGAGTTAAATGTTTCGGAGACTCCTGTGGGTCGTCGCTAAAAGCTACGGAGTTCGTGCTTTGTGTTACGGAAAGAGACTGAGCCATATGGGATAAAACCATGTGCAATGAAGTCGACCCTGTCGACTTTTACGCGACTTTTAAGCGACCTTATAAAATGAATTTTAGAAGAGTGAGACGTACAGAACCGTAAAGTATGAAGGGAAAAACAAGACAAGTAATCGGTTCTTGTATTAACGCGATCTTGAAATAATCTTCATCTCCCCCCCCCCCCTCCTCCCCCTGGAAACCCCAAAATTCCCTCGGGGGGGGGGGGGGGGGAATTCTCCACCAGTTGAGAACCACTGCTCTAGTGCTTTTCTCTGTGGTGTTTGTTTAGGTCTCCTTCTAGTTCACTTACGCCGTGTGTTCCAAATATTTGATTTTATTTAAGAATCGATGTCACAGCATTCCGGTAAAAACCCACAGATGCTCCGTCTCGAGCAGACAATGTAATAATATGTTGATGCTTATCATTTCAGTGCAGACCGCGTTGCGCTTGTGTTTTACGAAATTGTATGGGTGCCGACAGCTCAGAAAGCAATGGCAAACTACTTAACGTGAACTTGCCAAGACAACAATAAAAGCAAAAAAAAAAAAAAAATTCTGGTGTTGACTGCAAACGTCCTGTAAATGATATGCAACTAACTTTTTTTTAAAATATCACGCCAGTAGCACACTAGTTGTAAACATGTTATTTTCTTCCTCTCTTACGTCCCTTATTGCCAGAACTCCGCCTGAATCTGATTTCAAACATCCTTAAATATAATGTTTTATCTGCCATTGTATCTTCAGCTAGCAGCCGTTTATAGATTGCCTTCAGAATGTCTGCGCTATCCTTCCGAGTATATGGACCACTAACGCCT
>JACEFZ010020837.1:75000-88442 GCA_014155875.1 Cepaea nemoralis
ATAGATAGATAGATAGATAGATAGATAGATAGATAGATAGATCCATCCCCGCCAGGAGCTGGGCGAAGCCGGGTCGAGTCAGCTAGTTTATTTATATAATCACGTTTCATGAAAGAACCCACATTGGAGACACCTCTGAACGATACCATTTAACTCCGCGCTGTTTGTGCCAAAACGAAAACCGCGAGACAATTTCAAAAATAGCGCGGATGTGTCTTGCTGAAGCTGTAATACTCTTAAAATGATGGTATTAATCCCGGATCCGTAAATTATATACCGCATATAAACAAACATTGAAATCTGCTGTACAATCTCCAGAACAAAATTTTATTTGTTGGGTGGACATAATGATAAAGTTATATGCTAAATCTCATCATTTTCCCTCAGTTGGTTACTGAGATATTGAATTTTATATTGGGGCAAAAAAATAATAAACACACTATGGGCATACCATCAGCTATTCTAGAGAGGCTATTAAAATTATGTACCGCCAACATACAATTCTTCTTCTTCTTTGCGTTCATCCGGAGTGTTTTTTCAGATGCGATTGCGGTGTGTCTGGTTAGGCACCCTTGGGTCGAAACCCTTAGGCCAACACATCCGACTCGTGCATTTTTGACCAGGTTAGCATTCCTGGGAGACTCTCACTTTTGTGGTACTGTCCACCTCCCAGCTGGTCAAGTTGGAACAGTCGAAGACTGCACAGTCCTCCCTCAAATGAAGGCAGGGACAGTCCATAGCATTTTCCGCCATCCTGGGTGGCTTCTATAATTGCAGAGCCGACACATAACGCTCTGGTTCTGGGCTCACCGAGGGAATCGTCACGTCCTGCTCATGGCTGCTTTGATTCCTCACTTCAATATATTGGGTATTTCGTTCGCCCCGTGCCGTTCCCGCACAAACCAGACAGGTCTGCAGACGGTATCCACTCAGCGAGTTTTCGGACATGTGCTTGTCGTTGCGCTCGTCAGAGCTGTTCCAGGCACGACAGACATTCAGAAAACTACCTAGTCAGAACTGTTCCGAACAAGAGCGGCATTCTTCTTCTTTTCGTTCATCCGGAGTGTTTTTTCAGATGTGATTGCGGTGTGTCTGTTATGCGCCCTTGGGCCGAAACCCGTAGGCCAACACATCGACTTTAGCGTGCTTTTTTTGACCAGGTAGCATTCCTGGGAGACTCTCACTTTTGTGGTGCCGTCTACATCCATGCTGGCCAAGTTAGAACGGTCGAAGACAACGGTCATCCCTCAAAGGAAGGCAGGGACAGTCCATAGCATTTTCCGCCATCCAAGGTTGCTTCCATAGTTGCAGGGCCGACACATAACGCCCTGGTTCTGGGCTAGCCGAGGGAATCGTCACGTCCTGCTCATGGCTGCTTTAATTCCTCACTTCAATATATTGGTCATTTCGTTTGCCCCGGGCCATTCCCGCACAAACCAGACAGGTTTGCAGACGGCATCCACTCAGCGAGTTTTCGGACATGTGCTTGTCGTTGCGCCCGAGAGCTGTTCCAGGCACGACAGACATTCGGAAAACTACCTAGTCAGAGCTGTTCCGAACAAGAGCGGCATTCGGAAACTAGGTAGTCAGAGCTGTTCCTAGCACGAGAGACATTCGGACGAGACATTTCACTCGGACGTAAATGCGTAGTGTCAATTTTTAGTTTGCCACCCGTAGGACGACACTTCCGGCTTCCGGCGGGCATTTTTTAATGAGGTTAGCCTTCCTCGGGTTTCGAGACTCTTGTTTCGGCTTCCACACAGCAAGCTTTCGCTTCGGGCTGCCACGTAATGGATTCGCAAGACAGGCGTTCCATTTCGTGTCAACGAGACAATTTTCCACCTTTGACTACACTCACTCCATGAGTGTGGTTACAGACTATCGGACATCTGCGAGACGTGCGACCGAGGTGTTTTCCCACCTTTTGTACTCACTCACGAGGTAGGCTACATGTGCTGCCGGCTCAGCACCTTACCTCCGTGCGTCTGTGGGCGAGTAACGGTCAGGCCCTTTCATCCGGGGATACCTCATATCCCCCAGCTAAGAGCCATCGAACGAATCTGCGCCGAGCATGTAGCGTTATCAGCACATCATCACAATTTTGATGTAGGTTTGTGTCGGCCAGGCTCTCACTTCCGAGAGTTTATGGCTTAGAGACGTTCAGCCATACACCTCGGATGGGAGCCTTAGAGGTTATGCCCGGACTGAGATTTAGGGATCGTTTGCCTGATTTTGACTGCTATCCTCAGTCTTACCTGCAGAGCAGCAGGTTGTGTCTCTCTTAGTCTGGTCCCTATCCCACGAGCCGTCCGATATGTAGTTTTCACCCATCGGCAAGCACATGGGGTCGATGGGACACGCAAGCTCCCCCACCACGGCAAGGTGGAGACACATCGGGGGAGAGAGCGGCATTCAGAAACTGGGTAGTCAGAGCTGTTCCTAGCACGAGAGACATTCGGACGAGACATTACACTCGGACGTAAATGCGTAGTGCCAATTTTTAGTTTGCCACCCGTAGAACGGCACTTCCGACTTCAGCAGGCATTTTTTAATGAGGTTAGCTTCCTCGGGTTTCGAGGCACGTTAGACTTATTGTTGTGATGTCGCCCACATCTCAGCTGGTCAAGATAGAACGATCATCGACATCACGGTTAACCCTCAAGGGAAGGCAGGGGCAGACCATGGGCATATCCAAGGAGGCTTCCATAATTGCAGAGCCGGCACATATTGCTCTGAGACTGGGTTAACCCAAAGAGTTGCGACGTCCTGCTCATGGCTGCTTTAGTTCCTCACTTCCATGTGTTGGTCATCTCGCTTGCCACTGGTCGCTCAAGCACACACCAGGAACGGTCAGACTGCGGGCGACATCCACTCGGTAAGCTTTTGCTTTTGACTTCGGACCACGCAATGGATTCGCTAGCCGTGCGTTCCATTTCGTGTTATTGAGACGTTTTTTCACTTTTGTCTACACTCTATGTGTTAGATACAGACAGTTTTCGTAGCCATTTCATTCGACTGGGACACTTTCTGCATTTTTTATTCTCGCTCACGAGGTAGGCTACATGTGCTGCCGGCTCAGCACCTTACCTCCGTGTAGCAGTGAGCGAGAAACGGCCAGGCCCTCTCATCCGGGAATCCGTCATATCCCCCAGCTGAGAGCCTTCAACCACACAGTATCAGAACTGGGCATGTAGCGTGCTCAGTATCTACCTCTATTTATCGGTTGGTGTGTATCGGCCCGGCTCTCAGATCCGCGGGTTTGTGGCTTAGAGGCGTTCAGCCACAGCCCTCGACAGAGAGCCTTAGAGTATTGTCCAGACCAAGGTCTTCTGCCTTCGTGTACCTGATTTAATCTTTTGACTGTTATCCTCAGTCTACCTGCAGAGCAGCAGGTTGTGTCTCTCTTAGTCTGGCCCCTATCCCATAAGCTGTCCGATATGTAGTTTTCATCCATCGGCAAGCAGATGGGGTCAATGGGACACGCAAGCTCCTCCACCACGGCAAGGTGGAGACACATCGGGTGAGAACATACAATTCAACTTTCTTTAAAAAAAAAAGGTCATACCGCCAAATTGACGGAGTGGCCAAGGGGAGTCCGCTTAGACCCATTCTAGTGGACATCTTCATGGCACATTTAGAAGAAAAGAGATCCTCAGACATCAACAACTTGGCATTCTACCGTCGTTACGTCCATCCCATTGGCACCTTGCCGTCTTGACAGATGATAGATTGTGCTTCAAAAAGGCTTAACTTTTACTTATGGTGGTAGCGAATGGGACTGGTAAGGCCAATTCGCGCTGTAAATGTGCATTCACATTGGGTGCATGTGAACACGTGGTTATTTCTACCATCATGCACCATCTTACGTCTAACACGCTCGGTGTGTGTCTTATCTGCAATCATTTTCTCCTTTGTCTTTATTCTTCTTCTTCTTCTTCTTCGTTCATCCGGAGTTTTTTTTCCGGATGTGATTGCGTTGTGCCTGTTTACAGCAGAGCTGCGTTCTTGCGCCGTTAGGCCGACACATCCGACTTCTGCGGGCATTTGTTGACCGGGTTAACCTTCCCGGGGGTTTCTTAGGACGTTTCACTCTCACTGTTGTGGTGTTATCCCCCATCCCAGCTGGTCCATATAGAACAGCCAAAGATCCTGGTCAGCCCTCAAGGGAAGGCAGGGGCAGACCATGGGCATTCCCCGCCATCCAAGGAGGCTTCCATACTTGCAGAGCCGATACATAGCGCTCTGGTACTGGGCTCACCCAAGGAATCGTCACGTCCTGCACATGGCTGCTTAGCCTCACTTCCGTATATTGGGCCTTCCGTTCACCATAGGCTGTTCTTCCGGAAACCAGAAGTATGCAGTCTGCAGATGACATCCACACAGTGAGCTTTCGATTCGGACTTTCCATGTAATGGATTTGCTATCCAAGCAATATTCCATTTCGTGCCACTAGGACACTTTTCCACCTTTTATGAAGCCCACATAGTGGGCTTTTGATTCAGACTTTCCACGTAATGGATTTGCTATCCAAGCAATATTCCATTTCGTGCCACTAGGACACTTTTCCACCTTTTATGAAGCCCACACAATGGGCTTTTGATTTGGACTTTCCAAGTAATGGATTTGCTATCCAAGCAATATTCCATTTCATGCCTCTGGGTCTTCATGCACCTTTAAATGTCAACCTGTATATAGTTAAAGTAATCTGCGGTCAACTTTAGCTTGTTGATATCTCCATATCCTCAAATGAAGCAGGTGTGGGCCAAAATATCTTTCTCTGTTCTGCATACGTTGGGCAATCCTGCAGCAAATGTTTTGCTGTCATTTTTCCAGTTCTACAATTACATTCATCGGTATCTCCTATCTTTAGTTTATTGAACAAGTGGTATTTCAGCCTGTTATGTCCTGTGCGGAGTCTGAAGATTGCTACTTGTTCTCTTCGGTCGAGTTTGTAATATGCATCATCCTTCTGATGGCCTGGATGCTCTGATTCCCATTTGGTTCTATAAGTGCTTTTTATCAACCTCTTTGCCTCATTATAGGTTATGTCTATGTCAGGCTGTGGTAGTCGTCCGCCCTCTTTTGCCAGTCTGTCAGCCTCTTCGTTTCCAGGTATACTGCAATGTGATGGGATCCACTGTATTACAACTTTTTTGGATTTCTGGCATAGACCATGGAGTGCTGCTCTTAGGTCAGTTAGTTCTGTGCTGTTATTGCTCTTCAGTATTGAGACAGCTGACTTTGCATCTGTGAAGATAGCTATTTGCTTCTCTTTATTTTCCTCCATCAGGAGCATTTCTGCTGCAGTTTTCAGAGCCTCTACCTCCGCTTTGAAGTTACTTGAAAATTTTCCAGTTGCCATTGAATGTGTTTTTTTCGCTCCATTTTTTAAATTTAGGAGAATTCCTCCTCCTCCATTCTCTATTGAATTTTTGGCTGATCCATCTGTATATGCATGGGTCCAATTCCTGCTTGGGTAATGTTCTTTTATGTAGTTTAGGGTTATTTCTCTTCTTTCGGTTTCATGCTGAGTGTTCTTTTTCTCAATACCAGGAATGTTTTCTATCATCTCAGGCAGTTGCTGCTGTCTCCAAGCTGGGAACTTGTGTGCATTGTGTATGGGCTTGACTGTTGATATGTTAAGAATAGGATCTGACCTAATCCTTCGTTTTGCAGTTTCTACAAAGTTGCTACGCTTCAGTCTTCCCTTTCCAAAACCATTAAATCTGTTGTACATAGGGTGGTCTGTCAATCTTCTAAATTTTTCTGCTTGTTGCTGGGCTCTGCTATCTCTTCTGTCCTGCATTGGTTGTAAACAAGTGATCTTTTCTAATTCATTAATAGGCGTTGTCTTCAGGCTTCCAGTTATGATTCGCATTCCTTGATTTTGGACTCTACTTATTTTGTTAAAGTTTGACTTAGCTGCTGTTGCCCAAGCTGCAATGCCATATTCCAGTACTGGCCTCACCCGTCCAGTATATAACTTCTTGAGAACTTTCTCATCTGCTCCCCATGTTGTACCAGCAAGCTTCTTCATGATTGCCATTCTTTGCCTTGCTCTTGTTCGATTTTTCTCAACCTGTGTCTTCCATGTCAGGCGATGATCAAAGGTGACTCCTAGATAGTTTGGATTTTCTTCATGGCGCAATATTTTTCCATTCAATACCAGCTTAGGTTGCTGAGTTTTAGTTGAGAGGGAGAACACTGTGCATGTTGTTTTCTCCTCACTTATCTTCACTAGCCATGATTTTGACCAGTCCTCTAGCGCTAATAGGGCTTGCTGTATTCTGCTGTTAGCTGTACTAATATATTCTTCAGATGTCCATATGGCTAGGTCATCTGCAAAGGATGATGTGTGTACTCTGGCTGGAAAATTTTCCGTGATGTCGTTTATATATTCTAGGAATAATGTTGGTGAAAGAACTCCTCCTTGGGGGACACCTTGCTCCAACAGCATCATTTTGCTGGTTTGTCCTTGTACTTTTGTCCTGGCAGTTCTGTTCTCAAGGTAGTGGCTGATCCATTTGTACATTTTCCCGCAAACATGCATTTTTTGCAGTTTTACTTTCAGTCCTTCCTTCCATACTTTATCAAATGCTTTTCCTAAATCTATCCAGACTGCTAGTGTGTGCTTTTTCTCTTGGAAGGCATCCTCTATTTCCTGAGCTATATAGGTTATTTGATCTTCAGTAGATCTGTACTTTCTGAATCCTGCTTGGTGAGGTGTTAAGAGTTGGTTTTCTTCCAGATGCCATGTTAGCCTGCCATTGATAATGCGTTCCATTAATTTTCCTACACAGCTAAGAAGACTGATAGGTCGATAGCCATTTGGTTCTTCCAGGTCTTTTCCTTTCTTTGGGACTGGTATTAGTATAGCTTCCTTCCATACCTGTGGGACTATTCCCCTCTTCCAGCTGTAATTTAGGACTGCTAGTAGTTTCTTTTTTGCCTTAGTGCCTAGTCCTATTAGCATTTCATTTGTGATTCCATCCTTTCCTGGTGATGTCTTCTTTTTTAGGGTATTCATTGCCTGTTCCATTTCTTCCATTGTTAGATTTGCCATCATATATTCTGCTGCTGTCTCTGTATATCTATGATGTATCAGTTTATCTTTGATTGCTTTCTTCTGTTCGGCTGTAATATCAATGTGGTTTGCACTGGCATAGTGTTCCATTAGTGCATTTGCAGCCTTTTTTCCTGTAAGCAAGGTATTTCCTTGTTTAATTGTTATTTGTTTGCTTCTAGGTCCTTCATTGTTCATGGCTTTCACTAGTTTCCATAGTTTGTTTCCATCCCTGTCAAAATTCAGGTTTTCTGTTTTTTTCCTCCAACAATCTCTTGTTGTTTGATTTACTGTTCTTTTATATTTTGCTGAGATGGCTTTGAGAGAGATGTTCGCTTAAGTTGTTTGTTCTCTCTCTGCGGTCTTCCTAGCATCTTCAACTTTGTCCTCCAAAAATTGTAGTTCTTCAGTCCAGTATGGTTTGTAATTTTTCCTTGCTCCTCTTGGAATAGACTCAGTGGCCGCCTGTATTATTGCTCTGTTTAGACTTTCCACCATTTGCTTCATGTTGCCATATCGTGTATTTACGTTTTCACAATATTTGTCTGTTAGTATGGCAAATCTGTCCCAATCTGCTCGTTTGTAATTCCAACGGGGCAAAGGCTTTTGCTCCTGTGGAACATACTCCATATTTATTACAAGCTTGATTGGTCTGTGGTCACTACCTGCTAATTGGTCCAGCACATGGCGATCGATTTTGTGGAGGATGTCTCCTGTGCAGAAAGCTAAGTCTGGAGTAGAAGTGGTAATCCATCTTCTGGAGTAGAAGCTCGGTGTGTCATCCGCTTTGTTAAGTAGATGGAGATTTGAGTCTATTTCCCAGTCCTCCACTTCATCTCCTCTTTTGTCAGTATCTGGGTATCCCCATCTTTCTGAACGGCTATTAAAGTCTCCGACAACAATGCAATTTGTGTCAGTTATTTCCATGTTTGAGAGTGTAAGATCCTTATCTGCCGGGCTATATAGATTGTAAATTCTTATTTTCACGTCCTTTATCATTATATCAACACCTATAATTTCCGTTTGGTTGTCAGAGATCACAGATACTTCGCTGCAAGGTATTGTATTTCGTGTAAGTATTACAACTCCTCCTTTGTGTCCTTCGCGGTCGAAACGTGTGGCCTGATATCCCTCGACTGAAAATGTGCGATTGGCGTTGAGGTGTGTCTCTTGAATGCATGCCACATCTATTCTATCTTTATGAAGACGCTGTGTTAGGGAGGCTTTCTTGTTATAAACTCCTTCTGCATTCCATTGTAGTATGTTGAGTGTCCGGGGTGTTTGGTCAATAGCTCTTAACCTACTCCTCTGTGCCTTGACTCCACAGCACAGGGGAAGGTGACCACCAGTAGTCATGGGTGGACCCCTCGAGGCAGGGGGCCCGGCACTATCACCGCCTGATGGGACTTCACGGGATTAGCACCATAACGATTAATTTTCATCTGTGGCATCATTAAATGATAAAGTTACGTTGCACTTCTTTGTCAAGCCTGTGGCTCAGTACATCCGATTTCGACAAGCATTTGTTCGGGATGCTTTCCCTAGCCTTTGACTGTCCCCAGTCTACCTACAAGGCAGCAGGTTTGTGCGTCACTTCGTCTGGTCCCTCTCCCTTGACCTGTCCGACATGGGTGACCCTACCAGTAGCTGTGCTACCGTCGGCATAGCTCTTGGGGTCATTGGAACGCTCAAGCCCCTCTACCTCGTCAAGGTGGACGCACGGCAGAGGGGGTCTTTATTCTATTTCTCATGTTTGCCCTCCATGCAACACGTTCAGCGGCGACTTGCTCCCAATGTGCATTATCAATGCCTGTATCAATCATGTCCCGCTTACACACATCTTTGTATCCTAGTAGTGGCCGACCCTGAGATCTCTTACCCATCTGTAATTCACCCAAAAAAAGATGTCATTTGGTATTCTATCATCATCCATCCTCCTAAGATGTCCTATCCATCTAAGTCTACGAAGACTGAGCATGGAATAAACCGTCACACAACCTGATCTTTCCAATACTTCAGTATTTGTGATTTTGTCTTGCCACTTAATGTTAAGAATTCTTCGCAGACACCGTTACGTGGACGATATACTAATTATCACCACAGACGAGCTACAAGCAACGTCGTTCCAGGCCACAATGAACGAGACACATGAAAACATCTCTCTATCTATAGAACACGAACACAACTAAGCGTTGCCGTTTCTAGATATCCTAATGAGACGTAGAGCAGATGGCACAATTCAAAGATCGGTGTATCGTAAAGAGAGATGGAGTGGTTAATACTTAAATTTTCAGAGCTTCGCACCTATCCAGTACAAACGAGGCTTAGTGCGGACCCTGTTTGACAGTGCTAGGAGCCCAAACCTAAAGCAGAAGAAACTACAATCCCTAAACTCAAGGTATTCATCCAGCTAACCTTCCGAGGGGATGACGTAATGCAAACGTCTGCAGGACCAGCTCATCACAGCAGTCGGGCGAACATTCTGTGCTGCAACTCCAGTTATCAGGTACAGAACCACACCGATCCCCACTCCAGCAGAAAAAGAACCTGTAGCTTTGTACGGCAAATCAAATTGTATTTACCAATTTACATGCAGGTGCGAGGCCATCTACATCGGCAGTACAGAGCGGCAGTTACACAGAAGGGTTTTGGAACACATTACGAACTGGGTTGACAAAATACTACACACAGACGATGGTAGCCTAGGTAGGCCGACACACCGGGACAGTTCCGCTTCATCGGTCGCGAGGCATGTGCTCGAGAGCTGTCATGTGATTGAGAGAGACAGTGCTTTCCGTGTGTTGTTTAACACACAAAGTAGTCGCTTGTTAAAGTTTGCAGAAGCTATAATGATCAACCAAGGTAAACCAGCCTTGTGCAAGCAGAAAGACATGTTAGTCAGTTTAAAATTACCGTGGTAGACAATCGACATTACTGTACGAACAATTGTATAATTCAGCTTGAAGGAGTTATCTAGTTGTTCACTTTATGTTGTGTGATTTCTGCAGTATGTACCTGACGAGATGCAGCGAAATATGTCAGGCAATAAATCGCGCAATCTATTGTTTGTGTCTTCGTTATGGTGTATCTGTTCTTCACAACTATACGCACCAATACCCCACCCAGCGTTGCGGAACCAGCCAATGGGTCCGTCTGCTTGTTTCCCAGCACACCAGAATACCCCAGGGAAAAATCAAACAAATGCTACCTATTATTGATTTCTTTTTTAAAATTGAAGCATGCCACTCTGTACGAAGCATAATTGTCTTCACCCTTCTCAGCATATGCTGTGAGTCCGTTACAACCACGACATATGTGTGCTGATTGTCCTCCAACCAGCTGAACGCCGCAGTAACATTTCCACCTCCATGTGTTCACATTAACTTAATAAGGGAAACGTATAAAGCTATGTGTTATCTTGCGCCTGTGAGGCATGGATACTTACTAAACAAGCTGAACAGCGAATAAATGCCTTTGAATATAAATCTATATTCTCTCTCTCTCTCTCTCTCTCTCTCTCTCTCTCTCTCTCTCTCTCTCTCTCTATCTATATATATATATATATATATATATATATATATATATATATATATATATATATATATATATAATTATTGAGCATAACCCACTACTGGCAACGATGATCGTATTCTGGTATGAACCTAAGGCCTATCCACGTCAATATGGAAGCACTATACTCGAGTTTCGCCCTCGTTTGAGTTCGTCAGTAGTCGTTGCCAGTAGTGGGTTGTGCTCAATATTTAAATTTCAAATCCCGAAATAACCAAATAAATCAATATATATATATATATATATATATATATATATATATATATATATATATATATATATAGAGAGAGAGAGAGAGAGAGAGAGAGAGAGAGAGGTTTGCATCCCCTTCCCACCTCCTTATATGTTAAACTTATATACTGATAACATCATGAGAAATATTAGATAAAGTATTGGCAAGGAATAATGTGATGCCGTTGTAATTGGATGATCAGAAATAGTTGTATGTACTTCGATATGTTGACAACAAAGTTTTACTGTCAATAACACAAATGGGAAATGAGAAGCTACTAAGCCAATGCAAGAGCAAAGCGAAATACATAATGTACATCTCGGTACTTCAATTTTAATTCACCGCAAACAAACAAGTATTAACAAGTATCCCTTAGAGCGTCATTTGCATCGGTCCGGCAATCACTTTCCGGTTTAGTGTTCGGTGTACTGCTGGACCGATCGATGGATGTTTTTTAAGTTTTTGGGCCCGTAGGGCCCTCACTGTCGATGACAGTGGTATTGAAGAAACGAACACTCAGAATGAAACCGAAAGAAGAAAAATAACTCTAAACTACATAAAAGAACATTACCCAAGCAACAATTGGACCCATGCATATATATACAGATGGATCAGCCAAAAATTCAACAGAAAATGGAGGAGGAGGAATTCTTCTAAATTAAAAAAAAAATGGAGTGAAAAAAACAGTCAGTGGCAACTGGAAAATTTTCATGTAACTTCGAAGCAGAGGTAGAAGCTATAAAAACTGCAGCAGAAAGCTCTTGATGGAGGAAAATAAAGAGAAGCAAATAGCTATCTTCACAGATGCAAAGTCAGCTGTCTCAATACTGAAGAGCAAAAACAGGACAGAACTAGCTGATCTAAGAGCAGCACTCCATGGTCTATGCCAGAAATCCCAAAAAGTTGTAATACAGTGGATCCCATCACATTGCAGTGTACTTGGAAATGAAGAAGCTGACAGACTAGCAAAAGAGTGTGGACGACTACCACAGCCTGACATAGACATAACCTATAATGAGGCAAAGAGGTTTATAAAAAGCACTTATAGAACCAAATGGGAATCAGAGCATCCAGGCCACCAGAAGGATGACGCATATTACAAACTCGGCCGAAGAGAACAAGTAGCAATCTTCAGACTCCGCACAGGACATAACAGGCTGAAATATCACTTGTTCAATAAACTAAAGATAGGAGATACCGATGAATGCAATTGTGGAACTGGTAAAATGACAGCTAAACATTTGCTGCAGGAGTGCCCAATATATGCAGAACAGAGAAAGATATTTTGGCCCACACCTGCTTCATTTGAGGACAAGTTCTATGGATATATCAGCAAGCTCAAGTTGACTGCAGCTTATTTTAACTACATTCAGATTGACATTTAAAGGTGCATGAAGAAGTATTTAGACTGCCGCACGTCATACCACAGGTATGTCGGTTACAAAAGCGTCCCAGAGGCATGAAATGGAATATTGCTTGGATAGCAAATCCATTACGTTCGTGCTTTGTGCGGCACTTTCGGTGGGTCGCCCTGCAGAAAGAGACCAAACCATATGGGATAAAACCCCGGTCAATGAAGTATTTCTGGTGACTGCCGTTTTCATCGAAGATGAACTGTATTTTTCGTGGAGGACTTTTGTGTTGGCATTCTGGCGGCGGAATTATGCACAGTGTACCTGTGCGGGCTGTTGGCTTGCCGACACTCCTGTCTATTCCATTGTTCACATGGGGCAGTGAGGAGCATTTTGTGATATTCACTGGCACAGGAACGGAGCAATATGGGGACAACCCGTTGCCGTGAAGTTGGAACCGCTCGCGACTAACTAACTAACTAACTAACTATCCATTACGTGGAAAGTCTGAACCAAAAGCTCACTGTGTTGGCTTCATAAAAGGTGGAAAAAGTGTCCTAGTGGCACGAAGTGGAATATTGCTTGGATAGCAAATCCATTACGTGGAAAGTCCGAATCGAAAGCTCACTGTGTGGATGTCATCTGCAGACTGCATCCTTCTGGTTTCCGGAAGAACAGCCTATGGTGAACGGAAGGCCCAATATACGGAAGTGAGGCTAAGCACCCATGTGCAGGACGTGACGATTCCTTGGGTGAGCCCAGTACCAGAGCTCTGCAAGTATGGGTGCCTCCTTGGATGGCGGGGAATTCCCACAGTCTGCCCCTGACTTCCCTTGAGGGCTGACCAGGATGTCTTTGGCTGTTCTATATGGACCAGCTGGGATGGGGGATAACACCACAACAGTGAGAGTCAAACGTCCTAAGAAACCCCCGGGAAGGTTAACCCGGCCAACAAATGCCCGCAGAAGTCGGATGTGTCGGCCTAACGGCGCAAGAACGCAGCTCTGCTGTAAACAGGCACAACGCAATCACGTCCGAAAAAAAACTCCGGATGAACGCAGAAGAAGAAGAAGAAGAAGATGTTTTTCAGCTTGTCTGCTCGGTGTCCACGTTTCACATCCATACAAAAGTACTACACTCCAACACTCTTTTTCTCGTTGCAAAGGACAACTTTTTATTAGTCAGTATGTTTTTCATCTGGCAAAAGATTTTTGCTTTTTTTAAA
>JACEFZ010020838.1:0-5000 GCA_014155875.1 Cepaea nemoralis
AAAAAACGTTCAAAATAGGTTTTGTCCTTGTCCTTATGTTGAGGATGAACATTCAACAAATGTTTCCTCAATTTTGTCGGCCTCATAGAATCATTTGATACTTTTACTACAAATAAAACATTGAGGTCGATGTTCTCCGTTGATGGCAATATTTGTGAATCCATTTGGCAAATATGAAAGATCATACTTTCTGTTTTTTTTTTTTTTTGAAACTCATCATGGGCTTTAAATTCTGTACATATAAAACGAAAACGTCAAGATCAACACACATACACACCCACACATAAATATACACACACCCACACACACATACATACTATATACACACAGAGACACAGACACTTACACACCAATACACACACACACACACACACACACACACATATATATATATATATATATATATATATATATATATATATATATATATATATATATATCCACACCCACCCACACACACATATCCCACACACATATATACACCCAAACACACATATATGTATATTATATACGCCCCCCCCCACACACACACACACATACGCACACACACACAGACCACGTCATGTTGTGATGACGTCAGCTGGCATGGCCTGTCTATCGGCGCTCGTAGATCTGAGTGAGGTCGTGATGACAAGTTACCCAAAAATAAACAGTCCCGTGTAGAGTGATGAAACATTACACATAAATACTACAATGGATGTCGAATGCAAACATGCATTCATTGGCATTCAAATCGCTGTGAATATTCCATAACGATATTAGTCATCGTTGTAGTATGACAAGGAAACGGCTATTTCCTGCTATTGAAATATCACATTACAGCATGCGATCTTCATCATTTTCGTTTGATTCGCTCTTAATAGTCGAAAATTACACAGCATACGTAAAAATAGAAGCTAAATTTAATAACATACTAGAACACGTCTAGGCGTCTGCATAAAACGTGATTTGCGGGTCTACTTATGTTATAGAACGAATCTCAGAAGGGCTAGAAGCACAGAACCGTAAATTATGGAGGGAAAATAATATCAAGTAATCGGTTCTTGTATTAACGCGATCTTGAAATAATCGGGGAATTTAACGTCAGCTGTATGCTTAATCTCCCTATCGCGTTTTGTGTGGTCCTAAAGCCAATTTGATAATGCCAATCTGTGGCCTTCATCCCCCCCCCCCCCCCGTGGAAACCCTAAAATTCCCCCCCCCCCCCCCCCGCACTGGAAACCTAAAATCCCTCCTCCCCCCTTATGGGGAATTCCCCAACGGTTGAGAACCACTGGTCTAGCATCTTTTTTCTTTGTAGCCTCCTGCTTCTTTCCCCTCCCAGCTTTCCCAATGTGATGATATACTCCAGCTGTCTCCTGTCTTCTGATGCGAGTGATGACTCACTAGACAATATAAAAATGTAATGAGATTCAAACCCGCAAACTCCAGATGACAACAACGACTCACTGAAGACAAAACATGTATTTCGACGTAAAGGCATCCAAAAAGTAAGGTGTCAATCACTAGCCAGATTTATGATCCACCTAAATCCACAACAATGGATTACACACAGGCTTCTCATGTCGTGAGATGACAATACGCTTGATCAGACATCAAAAAATGGCTGCTGCATTTAAAATCTAGTATGGTACTAGCACAGTGGTTCTCAACCGGGCCAAATTTTTAGGTAGGAAATACGGAAGGGGGGGGGGGGGGGTGACGTTCTGAAAATATGGTGAAGGGGGAACGGACCAAAAAAGGTTGAGAACCACTGTACTAGCAGGTACTAACATGGACACGATTAGTTTTCTAGGTCTATTTGTCTCACTGCCATGTGTTTGCCAGTTTGTGTGAACACAGTTGGTTTGCTAGACTGAGTTTTCTCACAGCCATGTGTTTGCAGGTGTGAAGCATGAACTGAAGGTTTTGGAATTTGGAGATGGAAATAACATTTAACATATTTAGCTAGACAAAGAGATTTTCTCACAGTTATTGTGTTTGAAAGTTTGTATGAGGAACTAACGCAATACATCTAGTTTTCTAGGTAGGGAACTCTCATAGCACTGTGATTGTAAGTTTGGAGCCGGAACTAATGGCAACACATCTAGTTTTCTAGATAGAGTATTCTCACAGCACTGTGATTGTAAGTTTGGAGCAGGAAATAATGGTAACACATCTAGTTTTCTAGCTAGAGTATAAGCACAGTACTGTGATTGGAAGTTTGGAGCCGGAACTAACATAACAACTAGTTTTCTAGGTAGAGTATCCTCACAGCACTGTGCTCGGAAGTTTAGAGCAGGAAATGACATTTCGGGAATTTGTATGAGGAACTAACCCAACACATCTAGTTTTCTAAGTAGAGTATTTTCACAGCATTGTGATGGAAAGTTTGCACCAGGAATTAACGGTCAAACATCTAGTTGTCTAGGTAAAGTATCCTCACAGCACTAGGATTGGAAGCGTGGATCAGAAACTAACAGCAACACATCCAGTTTTCTAGGTAGACTATTCCTACAGCACTGTGATTGTAAGTTTGAAACAGGAACTAACGGCAACACATCTAGTGTTTTCACAACCTTGTACTTAAGAGATTGGAAAATGAACTAACTTTCAGACATTTAGTGCGCTTGGTTGCGTTTTCTCGCAATCCTGTATTTGAGAGTGTGGAGATACTGGCTATCGACAAGTATGTGCGTTATAAACTGTGACATTTATATGTTTACACTCAGATTTAACGTCACATTGCATGAAACTCAAGTGTACATAAACTACAGATCATACACGACGTATTACAAGACTCAAGCACTTTAGAACAGATCAAGCGGTACTAGAATAAAAAATCATCACCGTCGTAATATCTTTTCACATCTTTATGTTCCCAGTGGAACACAAGAATTGCAACATTTGTCGATCATATAAGGTTCTGAAGTAGATACGGCTCGTAAAATATGTTCTAGCTGATTGTTCTGGAAAGAAAGGTCACGAGGTAGTAAGCTGGGGACGTCACATAATGTATGGAATCTCCTAGCACTTGAAACCAATACAACAGTTTAGTCATGGGATTAACTGTGAAACATTCCACAAGCCGATGCATATTGCACACGCCAAGGTTGTATACCAGAAGCCGATGAATATTGCACACGCCAAGGTTGTATACCACAAGACGATAAATATTACACACGCCAAAGTTGTATACCATCCATCCATCCATCATGTACCATACCGATAAGCGTGGGTGGTCATGTTTCGCCATCCCACTCGATCACCAGCGTCGTGGATCAGGTCCGTGTTTCTGTTTCGACCATGCCGCGTGGCCAAGCCATCCAGGTATTTACTTCTCGGTCTTCCCCTTGGTCTCTTCCCTTCGATCTTGCAAGTTTTCACCAAGTTCTCCAATTCATTTTTTTCTCATAACATGCCCAAAAAGTTTTGAGTATATGTTGTAAACCACAACATGATAAATATTCCACACGCCAAAGTTGTATACGACAACATGATAAATATTACACATGCCAAAGTTGTATACGACAACATGATAAATATTCCACACGCCAAAGTTGTATACGACAACATGATAAATATTCCACATGCCAAAGTTGTATACGACAACATAATAAATATTACACAGCCAAAGTTGTATACGACAACATAATAAATATTACACAGCCAAAGTTGTATACGACAACATGATAAATATTCCACATGCCAAAGTTGTATACGACAACATGATAAATATTCCACATGCCAAAGTTGTAAACCACAACATGATAAATATTGTACATGCCAAAGTTGTATACCACAACATGATAAATTCCACAACACAGAGCACTATCTTTAACTTGGTAAGGAAAGCGAAAGATAGTTTCACTGAAGAATACTACAATTGTAGTGTGAAGTTATATACCGTAGCAAATTCTAGGTCACGACATAATGGGATGGGGCGTCCAATTCCCTTCCTCGTCGCCGTTCATTCACAGTGTCTGAAAATAATCTGGCATCCATTTATATCAGGCTGGGTGGACCTCAGAGCTGTACTGGTGTGAAACAACTAATCCTGCATTGATGGGGAATGAACCAGGACCACTGTATTGACAGGTGAGCACACTAATTATGCCACCGCGGTACCTATAGATGAAAGTTGTCAAATCCGTCCCATGGAGGTCAGCACGGCTGAATGGGTAAGAACCCTCGTTCTTAAACATCTGGTGTGCTGATGCCGAGGTAGCAGGTTCAACCCCTACACCAGTCAGTTGGACTAAAATGTTGACTTCTCGTCCTTGACTTGGGGATGTAAATTATAAGCATCTGTGGTGCAGAGGTTGGTTCGCCTGATGGCAAGGGATACTGGCAACAGAGAAAGCTAATTCACACGCAAAAATAAGTCCATAGCACTAGAAGTAGTAACTTGTGTATGGACTGCACTGGAGTTCAAAGTGAACGAACAAATGCCAAAAAAAACAAAAACACAACAACAAACAACACCCCCCCTCCCCCCCCCCCCCCCCCCCCCCCCCCCCACGATCTCAAAGGGAGATAAGGGATAAATCAGGAGGATCCGTGTGTGCGAGTTGTGCACGTTAAAAATCCCACAATTGGAAATCGCTAAGAACAGGCAGTAAGGCCACTGCATTGGTAAACTTATTTGAAATAACACCATAGAGCCCATGACCTTGGATGGAATCTGTCTAGAGAAAGCCTTACAAAATGCATGCCGAAGTCGGACACGCTGACCTTTGAGGTGCATAACTGAGTTTCACGCACGCCTCTGTAAAGAGTAACTAATAAGGAGAGGAAGTAAGTTCGTGATCAATTTTATATTTTGTTTCTTTTGGAGAGGGGTGAAGATTGTTCTATGCCATGCTTTGGACCAAAAATCGCTATTTCAGATCTTCACACATCGTGCATGATAAAATGACGTCGGTCTCTTGCCTATATTAGTAAGCTCCGCTAGTATATCCTCGCAGCCTGACGATTTCCCTTTATGTTTAGATGATGTATTGCTGATGGGGCATCTAACA
>JACEFZ010020838.1:10000-15000 GCA_014155875.1 Cepaea nemoralis
TTGTTACTTAAAGTTGAATGGCGTCTGCGTCAGGCTTTCCGGCAATAACGTTTGGGGCAACATTTCTTAACGAGCGTAAAACACAACAAATAAGTTTTATAGTTCAATACCAGAGGTTAGCATGTCCGAGGGGTTTATCATGCTCGTGCTTGAATTTACTGTGAGCTGATTGCGGGCTAGTGGGTACGCTCCCCACACCGGCCAATTAATCGTCATTGTTGATTTCTCGTTTAGAAAGCAATGCCAAACTATAACAGTTATTTGCATATCCTTTACAGGACGTTGCAGTCAACCCCGTTAATCATTGACTGTGATTTATTGGCAAGTTTTACGTTCCAGAGTTTACCATTGCTTTCTGAACTATCGGTACTCATACCATTGTATGAAAATACAGCGCAAAGCGGTCTGCTTCCAAATCTCTCGCAGCTGTGTTTCTAATTCGCTATGTGCACTTGCGTCCGTAACTATTGTGCAACAGCGCCTGTTTGCATTGGCAAACTGCTGAACGTAAAATTGCCCCGAAAGTCAACTTGAGGTTGATTGCACCGTCCCTACACTTCAGGAACAGCGACTTCAAAGTAGCTTGTGAGTATGGCATATGAGGCTGCGACCTCCAGCATGAGAATGTAGATGGAAGCAGTCACATTGGCATTTCATTGGTTAGAGGAGACCACTGCAACACACACACAGTATGCTTATTAAGGTGGAGAAAGGAATGTTTCGTGTGGAATAGCTCACCCGCTTTAGAGGTCACATATTGTGAGAATTGTATGGATTTTTTGCCCTGGTCATGGGGGAGTGCGGAGGAATGAACAGGCTGATAGGTTGACAGGGAATGCACCTCTTCGTGGTTGATTACCTATGGACAAGGGAGAGGTGGTTGTATGCCCGTGGGACCAGGTGGAGAAAGTGGAGGAACAGATTGAGAACCCATATGTGGAAAGGAGGAGATTGCGGGGGATTGGCAGGGGTTCTAGTAGAATGCCAAAACTGAGAGGGAAGACCAGGGGAATTTTCAATCACATAGGGGATGGGGGATGATTAGTAGAAGTGTGACTCTTCGCTGGTTGTTGAACGAGGGGATGGAGCGCATATGGGAATGTCCTGAGTGCATTGATGTCGCTTCTTAGCTTAACTCAACTCTACTCATCTTGTGTTCCAGTCTGCCCATTCTGTGGTAATGTGTTCGAATCTCCTTCGAGTCGGAATTTTCACTTTAACACGTGGATTCGTGGTCGACCCAACCAAATAAAATAGGTATCAGAAAATCGTCTGCGAGATGAGGCTACAGAAGTGCTACTGACCACATGACCAACGGAGGACCGTTGTACCAAGCACCACGTAATCCTCACAGCAGTGGAACGGGGTTTTCCGCGATTGGCTCAACACTGCCTTATACCTACAAACTCTAGACTAATATCTTCATGTCATATGACATCCTTATTAGGATACAAATAGGAAAGAGTATATACAGGGTGTAGTTTTAACTACTGTGCAGTGTTTGAAAATATTGCCGGTCCATGTTTTGTGTTTACCTATTATGTTGCATGAACTATACAGAGGGTGAATACAAAACTTAGACCCACAATATTTTCAAATACTGCACATTCATTACAAATACATCCTATACAATCGTAAGCAGACAAGTTACACGGTCATTTTCAAGATACCACTAATTTCATTATGCTTTACTTACATATTACAAACTTTCAAATCAAACAGGTCTACATCTTTAAGTATCTTGGTTACACTGTGACATCTGATGGAAGATGGGTCACGCAGATACAAAGAAGCTTTCTCATATACACAGAAACTTTTACAAGAACGAACATCGCGATGAAAACAGAATTATCCCGATGATTGATTGATTGATTGATTGACTGACTGACTGATTTAAGAACCGACATCACAGCATTCGGGGCATTCCCATAAGCGCTCCGTCCCCATTCCCAGCAGCCAGCGAAGAGTTCCAACACCGATAGTACCAGTAGCAATCTGATTATATGTCCATCTTGCCTTTCCTCTGAGCGTCGAGCGTCTGCCAGATCCCCTCGTCACTCCTCGCTGTCTCATTCTTGCCAGACCATAGTGATCCGTTTGCTCCACCGAGGTGTACACGTGCTCCCACAAGGCCGCAACCACGTCTGCCTTGTCATGCATCAATACTTCACCAAGTTTTGCAGAGCCAGCCAATCTGTCCGCCTGTTCATTCCCCAGCACACCGGCATGCCCCGGAGAAAAGATCCAGGCGATGCTTGCCACCCGTGACCTCTGAAGCGAAGCAAGCTACTCCTCACCTTCCTCAGCATGCTTTCTGAGTCAGATACAATCACGATGTGTGTGTGTGTATCGTATTCTCCATCCAGCGGAAAGCTGCACTGACCGCCTCCACCTCCATTCTTAAGCTAGATGTTGTGCTATCATATGCCAGGCTCTCCTGCACCAAACGTCCACCATTAGCATTTGCTAAGAACCCCCAAGCACTTCTCCTACCCCTCAACACCGACCTCATCTGTGTAGATAATCACATCACCCGAGCGGGCATTATCCTGAATTAGTTGCTGGATTTCCACTTCCGTGGCACCTGCTGGCCACTCCCTGCACTCCCGGCTCAATGTGATTATAACTCTGCACAAGTCTGACAGCTCCGCTGGTACTCTGACCCACTCCTCTCCTCGCCTAATGATCTCCAAGGGGCACATAGATGTGTCAAGCGCGGAGGTTTATTTCTGAGACGAATGTTGAGATGATCCCGATGAGTACAATAACACGCTCACTGAAACAGTTGTGTGGCCTGCTCTTCTGAATGGGCGTAAACGTTGGACAATGAGTAATGAAATGAAGAATCCAGGCAGCGGAGGTGTTGTTTCTGAGACGAATGTTGAGAATATCGTGGAGAGAGAAGAAAATAAACATCGAGGTAGTGATTCCTGCAAAGTCACAAGAAAAGTCAAATAACATTTATGCGGTATATCAATGGAAGAGGTGGAGTAGAGACATTAATCATATGTGAGGAACTAGACACGAGAGACAAAGGAAGTCACAGAAAGATCTACGTGAAAAGCTTAATGCAGGGCAACAAATAATTATATAAGCAATCCCAATTACGTCAAAACATCAAATGGCAGATAGGATAGGCGGGCCGTCATCGGAAGAAGAAGAAGAAGAAGAAGAAGAAGAAGAAGAAGAAGAAGAAGAAGAAGAAGAAGAAGAAGAAGAACAACAACAACAACAACAACAACAAACCAACAACAACAACAGACAACGGCGTTGGTCGAGCTGCTTATTTAGACAAAATCCACAGCTGTACAGCAATGATTCGTACCTGGCCTACTCAAAACAAAATCCACAGCTGTACAGCAATGATTCGTACCTGGCCTACTCAAAACAAAATCCATAGCTGTACAGAGATGATGATTCGTACCCGGCCTACTCAAGACAAAATCCACAGCTGTACAGCGATGATGATTCGTACCCGGCCTACTCAAGACAAAATCCACAGCTGTACAGCGGCGACTCGTATTTAATCCACTCAAGTATGAGACGGACGTCGTATCTCTAACCATTGATCCCCTTTCAGGTTCATCATCATCATCATCATCATCATCATCATCATCATCATCATCATCATCATCATCATCATCATCATCATCATCATCATCATCATCCACATGATCATCATTATGTGGTAGGTCCTTTGCAGAGAGTAGCTCTTATTACGGCCCGACTAAACACAATACTCTGTCTCTGGCATATCCCCCTGCCCCATGTATATTCACGCCTAACGTATCTTCAGTGTCCCGTGTCCATCCTATGGCTGGTCGATCCCACCTATTCTTCCAGTAACCAGGCCTTCCATCACTGTTTCCTTACAAGCCACTGTGATATTTAATATGGCCAGAGTATTTCAGTGTCCCAAACATGATAATGTCTGTGAGCAGCTTTCTTCCATGTTTAGATCTTCAAGAATGCCAGCATTTTTGTCTTTCTTATTCTTGCTCCTCAGTGTTCTAAGAATGTTGCTGTAATAATTAAGTTCAAGAGTCCCGATATTATTCTTCGGCGATTGTGAAATAGTCCACGGCTCACATCCGAATGTTGCCGCAGGAGAGATGCAAGTTCTCAGAATATTTTCTTTCTTTTGTTTTCACTTGTTGTGCCTTACTGACCAATAAAAAGATATCAATTGAAATGAGAAAAAGAGTGTTGAAGTGCTACTCAGAACCTATACTTTTGTATGGATGTGAAATGTGGACAATAAGCAGTCAAGCTGAAAAACAGCTGATGGCGGTGGAAATGTGGTTTATGAGGAAAAAGCAAATACCATGGACAGACAGAAAAACCAATGAACAAGTCCTTCAAGAAACAAATGAAGATCGTAAACTGATTAGAGACATTAGACGTAGACAGTCAAAATTGTTTGGGCATGTTATGAGAAGATATGAACTGGAAAACTTGGTGACGACTGGCAAGATCGAAGGAAAGAGACCAAGGGGAAGACCGAGAAGTAAATACCTGGATGGCTTGGCCACGTGGCATGTTCGAGACAGGAACACAGAGCTGATCCACAACTCTGGTGATAGAGTCAGATGGCAGAACATGACCGCCCACGCTTATATGCATGGCACATGATGGATGGATGGATGGAGGGTTGCGCCATAGGCTCTTATTACCGTGTAACATCTGAATTACTATGGTCAATCTAATTCTGACCTCGTATTTTGAACAGTTCAAATCTTTGTTGATTATCAAGCTAGGATCAAAGTGTGTAACATTTACAATTTCTTCACAGTTGATGGTGATTTAAGGTCGCCGTGTAACATTTACTGTGAACATTATATTAGTTTTATTTACGTTAAGGTAAAGCTGTCTCTATTAGCTGCATCTTTTAAAAGAAGTTTAAAGAAATTCTAGCATGGTTTGAGAGGAGGACCGTATCATTAGCATATATAAGTTATGGATCTGACACGCAGACTTAGATTTAAATATGATCTCCTACG
>JACEFZ010020838.1:20000-110807 GCA_014155875.1 Cepaea nemoralis
TATACATACATTGTCCCTTTATTTCTCAACATAATTTCCACCAACATTGATGCACTTATCCCATCGTTTTATCAGTCCTCCCAAACCGGCTGCATAGAACTGCGTGCTCTGTTTTCTAAACCACGTTTTCACTTCACATTCAACTTCGGCGTCATTCGCGAAATGTCTCCCGCCAAGGTGGGTTTTCAGTGGACCAAAAAGGTGGAAATCGCTAGGGGCTAAGTCAGGGCTGTAAGGTGGATGTTCCAGAACTTCCCACCTTAGTTGGTTAATTTTCTCCTGAGTTAATCGAGCCGTATGTGGTCTGGCATTGTCATGAAGAAGCAACACTCCTCTAGTCAGCAGTCCTGGACGTTTTCTTCGAATTGCATCATGAAGCATCGATAGAACTTCACAGTACGATTCAGAATTCACATTGTCACCTTTCTTCTTGAAATTGATTAAAAGCACTCCTTGACAATCCCAGAACACTGTCAGCATGACCTTCCCTGCTGATGGCGTAACCTTGAATTTTTGGACACAAGGTGAAGAAGGATGTTTCCATTGCATCGAAGCACGCTTTGATTCGGGATGGGAGTGATGCATCCATTATTCGTCCCTAGTAACAGTCCTGTTCATCATGCCTTCTCCTTCATCTTCGTATCGACAGAGATGATGCAAGGAAAAGCCAAATTGGTTCATTTTGTGTTCCTCCTTCAATTGTCTTGGTACCCACCTTGAGCACACTTTTTAACATTTCAATCGATCATGCATTATGCTGTATGCTGAACCATGTGAGCACCCTATTGCAGATGATACAGGGTCTATCGTTACTCGCCTGTCACTTCTAATCATCTCCTCCACCCGCTGCACGGATGATTCTGTTGCAATCTCAACAGGACGACCAGATCGGATTTCATCAACAATTTTAGAGCGTCCTTGAGAAAATGTGTTATACCCAGCTATGCACGCGTTATGGGACAAACATTTGTCAGCATACACAGGAAACATTTCCTAATGAATGTCCTTTTGCAGGCAGTCCTTTTGTCCACAAAAAAGCACAACAGCAGGTTGCTCTTTGGTTGTACACTCCCTAAGTACAGTCGCCATTTTCTTATGCGCTACGCATGCGCATGAGGCACCTAGCGCCACCTGACGAACGGGAATATAAAGTTCGATGTTGCTGTCACCTAAAGACACCTGTAGACAACACCAACTACATTTACCTGTCATCCCACAGAACTGTGTGACGTACCTATTGACTAGACCTCGTAGAATTGAATTGAATTGAACTTTATTTAAAAAGGGTTACAAATTGAGCACGTAGGCCTGTTTTACATTCGGCCCTTCCAATCACTAATCTTTCGTTCATCAACAGTGCATGATACATTCACATAGGAAAAAAAAACAATCATTGTCAAATGAATGTTGTAAGCATAAACAATGCATATTATCATGTTATGTGACACACTCCCCCCTCCCACATAGACATCCCGCACCAACCCACACATGCATCCCTCACCCACTCACACATCCCCCACCCACTACACATCCCTCCACCCACTCACACATCCCCTCACCAACGCAGTCATCTCGAAACCACCCACACACACACACATCCCTCATTAACATCCCCACCCACTCACACATACCCCAACCCACACAAACTCACTCACACACCAACCCGCCCACACATACACACACATACCCAACAACACAATACCCTTCCCACACACACATCTCGCACCAACCCACACACACATCCCTCACACACTCACACATCACCTACTCATATCCTCGCACATTCCCATCCACACACACACACACACGTTTTCCCACCCACCCACACATTTCACATCCAACCACACACCCAACCAACCACACATACATCCCCCACCCACACACACACACACACACACATCCCCCACCCACAAACATTCCCCCACCGACACACATATCCTCCACGTATAACTCATCCCCCATTCCCCCTACACACGCCCCAACACACCCACCTACACACACATCCCCCACCTACCAACACCCACACATCCTTCACCCGCCAACACCCACACATACCACTAACCACCAACACCCACACAAGTAATAACACAAGTAAACAAGAATAGCAACACTGTAGCCTACCCCGCATGTCGTAAGAGGCGACTAAGGAGGCTTGATGGTTCCGTCGCCCTGCTACTGAGTGAGTGCGTGACGCGACACTGTGAGCTGTGAGTTTCATGTGAAATGCTTTTGAATCTGCCTGACGTTGTTTGGAACGTGACTGCATGTTCGGAGCGATGGCAGATGGCTATGTCCCAGAGTTGACCGGTTTTTGCCTTATGCAGAAATGCGTGGCTGCTGGGCTTCTGGTTGACTGCCACTACCATCGATGATGAACTGTATTTCGTGGACTGTGTGGGTGAACATCTAGGAAACATACAAATGGGAAAATGACTGCTGATTCCATCAGAGATGAACTCTGGGTTTCGTGGGGGACAATTGTGTTGACATTCTGGCGGCGGCATTATGCACAGTGTATCGGTGCGGGCTGTTGTTTGTCGAGACTCCTGTCTTTTCCACTTTTCACCTTGGGCAGTGGGGAGCGTTTTGTGTGATATTCACTGGCACAGGAACGGAGCATAATGGGGACAACCCGTTGCTGTGAAGTTGGAACTGCGACTAACTGACTAACTAACTAACTGACTAACCCACACAAGTACACCAACCCAAACACACATCCCCTCCCACACATCCCTCACCCACTTACATACTCCCCACCCACACACGCATCATCCTTACACACATCCCTCCACACACCTCCCCAGCGACCCACTCATCTCCGCAGCCACCCATACATCCCCCACCAACTCACACATCCCACACTCATCCATACCTCCCCACCCACCCACTCACGCATCCTCCACCACACACACACACGTTCCCCCACCCGCACACATCATAGACAGACAAACAGACAGACAGGCAGGCAGACGGACGGACAGACGGACGGACGGACGGACGGACGGACCGATCTATCGACCGACCGACCGACCGACCGACAGGCCGGCCAACCGGCCGGCCGACAGACAGACAGACAGACAGATTAGATAGATATACAGGGTGCATTTTTAAAGACAGTACAGTGTTTGAAAATATCGCCAGTCCAAGTATTGTATTTATCTATTATTATATATTGCATGAACTTCACAGAGGGTGAATATAAAACATGGACTGGCAATGTTTTCAAGCACTGCACAGTCATTAAAAATACACCCTATATCATCATCATCATCATCATCATCATCATCATCATCATCATCATCATCATCATCATCATCATCATCATCATCATCATCATCATCATCATCATCCTGTGCCTTGACGGCTGGCGTGTTCGTTCATGCCTTTCCATAAATTACGATCATCGACGTCATGGATCAATTCGTGTGTTGACTCCCTTCCATGCTATGACGCAAGACTGTCAAGAATCTTTTCACACTGTCTTTCCCTATCTGTCTTTCGGCAAATCTTTCCGGTTGTTATAACATGTTCCAGTTTTTGTCTTCTCATAACGTTGCCAGAAAACGACGACTGCCTCTTTCTGATGTTTGTGCGACTCAGCTTCCCTTAGAACGTCCCAATTGCTCATTTTGGCTTGTCCACTTAATTTTCATCATTCTTCTTTAAAACCACATCTTTGAAGTTTCTGCGGATGTTTTCGATTGTTTACCAATTGTCCATGATTCGCAGCCGTATGTTAAAACTGATTTAATATTGCAAGAACATTGCAAGAACACTTTTTCTAACTTTCAAGAGCAGTGACTTATTGCACGAAACGTTCTTGATTTGACAGAATGCAGTGTTTGCTTCTCCTATTCTGTTCTTTATTTCAGTGTTGCATCTTCCTTCTGACGTTATCCATGTGCCTAGATATATGAATCTCTGCACTTGCCCCAAAATAACGTCCTGTACTTTAACTGCACATTTAATAGGGAAAGCTAATTCACACGCTATTAGCAGTGACTTTTTATTATTCAAACTAAGGCCCATATTTCTTTCACTTTCTGCAAGTCATTTTACTATGTTTTTGTCCAATAAAATGTGATTATAGAAAGCACCCGTGCCTCTGTATATATCACATTGCTTTTATAAGCTGTCAAATATAACTAAATATAGAGTCTCAGTTTTATAGATGTACAATTATTCATCATCTCATCGTGTTCCCCGAGGAACGGCTGGCCGAGTGGCTAAAATGCCGGATTCTCCTTCGGGAGACTCGGGTTCGAATCCTCGGTAAGGTGTGGAATTATTTTCTGTCGGGGGCAAACAGAAAACTCTAACCTGCACGGTTCGTGGCTAATGCAATATCCAGGCGGCCTCAATACCTCAGGCTCAAAACCCACCTGCCATACACCGCAAGGTACTATATTGGCAGTAAATGACAGTTTTCCCCCCATATTGTTCTTCTTGTACCTTGCGATGTCGAGGATATTTATATACAGTGGGACTTCATGTATCGAGATTCCCATGAACTCTGCAATTCCCTCTGTCCATCGTTTGCGTTAGTTGATAATAGTTATATGGCCAATCCATTTTCACTTGTTGTTTTCTGATGAAATCTAGCGCTGCTAAAACCCCACTTTAGTCCTGATTTCTTCATGTCTCTTCCTGTTATACTGAATATTTTTCTCAGGATTCTCATTTCTGTTGAAATTTTTTTTTCTTTCTTTTTTTTTTTTTCTTTTCTATCATTGTCCAGGTTTGGCATTGGTAGCATAGAGTTGGTGGCAAGATTGTGTTGTAACTCTTTCTATTGATACTTGTTTATTCTTCAGTATTGGTGCCATTTGCCTTATTGCATCTATTTTCGTTCTCGTCTTCTGATTTGCCATTTGATGATATTATTCTTCCTAAGTACTTGAAGCTCTTGATTTGTTTGAGGGAGTGGGTGTTTGTTTGTTTGTTTTTTGGCGCACGCTCGCTTTGACCTCAAGCGTACTCCATACACATTTCTTCTAGTAGTGAAGGACTGCATTTTGCGTGTGAATTAGCCATCAGGCGAACAAACTCAGACTTCAGACGTACTTGTAATTTCCGTCTCCAAGTCAAGGATTGCGACGTTGACATGGAGGAATATCAACGGCAGAGTTAATCCAGAAAACCAAAGACCGAGATCTGTGGGGAGTAATGAACGCCTACGCCAGTCGGCATGACACTTGATTATCATGATGAAGTTAAGGACGATAGGTTACCATTTTAGTCCAACTGGACGATGTAGGGGTTGAACCCCTTACCTCGGCATCAGAACACCGGATGTTTAAGAACACGCGTTCTTATTCATTCGGCCATGCTGACCTGCTCGGGTGGTCTTTTAAATGAATCATTATTGATGTTGTTCTTCTTTGGTTATAGTCGTTTAGAATATTCATGTGGACTTCCTAAGTATGCTTCCGATTTTGCTATTAGTGCTTGATCGTCTGCAAATAGGAGTTCATTAATGGTGTGATTTGCCGTTGGTTCTTCTTCTGTGTTCTGTTCATCATGCGGCGTTCTTGCGGCCTCAGTTTGGCTGGTTTCTTTACATATGCTGTCTATATAGGTTATGAACAAGAGTGGGGGAGGGGTGGGTGGGTGGTTGGGGGGGGGCGGGGGAGAACAGGAAACAATCTTATCGTACTCCGGATCCTTCAGTGAAGGGTTCTGCGTGTCCTCCATTTGTTGCTACCGTGCATTCACTGTCGTATAAGCTTCTACAAAAGTGTGTTAGATGTGTACTCGCTCCTTTTCGTTTAAGAATCTTCCACAGCTTGTTTCTATCTACTCTATCAAATGTAATTTCTTGGTCGACAAAGGCTAAGAAGAGTGTTTCATTAAATTCGATTGTATTTTCTATAAGTTTTTTACGAGCAGAGATGGAATCTGTAGTTATCCTATGGTTTTCCTTAAATCCAAGCTGTGTTTCGTTTAGCAGGGATTCTATTGTAGGTTGTAGTCTTTTTTCGAGAATTTTGCAAAATAGGTTTCCGGTATGACTCAAAAGGGAAATATCTCAGTAATGTAGTGCGGTCTCTTTTACTGCCTTTGTTTTTGCCAAATTGGGATAATTATGGCGCTTCCTCACGTGATGTCTAATGTTCTACCCAAACATGGTTAAATAGTCTATGTAGCCAAGCTGTTCCTACTTCTCTTGCTGCTTTAATTAGTTCATTTCGTATTTCGTCTTGTCCCGACGATTTATTAAATGATGTTTTTCTAATGTCTTACTTCAGTATGTCTGGCTCTAGTTCTTCGATGGCATCTGTGTCGGTTCTCTGAATTCCCGTGGTATCTAATGGAATATTGAGAAGTTGTTCGATGTAGAGTCTCTGTGGCGAAGTGGTCAAGCCGTTTGACTCGTGCTCCAAAGGTTGTGGGTTCGATTCCGGGCCGCACCCTTCGGTTTACGAGTTAAATGTTTCGGAGACTCCTGCGGGTCGTCGCTAAAAGCTACGGAGTTCGTGCTTTGTGCGACGCTTTCCGTGCTGCGGAAAGAGACTGAGCCATATGGGATAAATCTCGGTGCAATGAAGTCGACCCTGTCGACTTTTAAGCGACTTTTTTTTAAGCCTCCATCTTTTTAGGATTTATATATGTTCATTTATTGGTACTCCCTTTTCGCTGTTAATTATTTCATTTGGTTCAAAGGCTTCTGCTCTGGTTCTCATTGCACTGATCTTTTTTGTAAATGTTTTTAGTTGCCTCTTTGTAGTTTTTATTTAGGGTTTCTCCATATTCCACCTAGTTGTTTTACTTTTCTCTCTTTGTTATTCAGTCCGTGTGTCTTCTTGCTATTCTGTATTCTATGTAATCACAATCCTGTTTGCTTTTCCATCCACTTTTTATAGTTGTCTCTTTTGTGTGTGCCTTTTACAACATTCTTTATCTCAGCGTTCCATCAACTTGTTTTATTTTCTTTATCCGTGTTTTCCATTTTTTTTTCGTGGTTCATATGTTATTTTTTTTTAAACAGTATTTAGAATACTTGATGTGAACATCTCCCATTCTTCTTCCACCGTTTTTCTCTCCATAGGTAGTTTTACATAGATTTCATTTAATTCTTTCTCGTAATTTTCCCTCACTGTCTCGTCTTTGAAATTTTTACATTTCACTTATTCTCATGGTATGTATTTGCCTGGTCTTTTCCTTCTTCTTCTGTTGGTAATAACTGCTTTATGGTCTGTGTTTATACTTAAGTTGGGCACTCCTCTTGCATCTAATATATTTCTCTGTCTGTTATTTATTGTTAATATAAAATAAATTTGGCTTTTGATGTCTAGATCGTTCCATCTGTACCAGGTGTATATTTGTGAGTCTTTGTGTTTACAAAATGCACTTAATATGCATGTATATATATATATACGCCTCACTATGGAAACCGACATGTCACCCCTGGTCTTTTATTTTCTTGTTAGAACTGCATGCTGGTTTATAGCTCCAATTTCACAAATCGGCACGCAACAGCTGCTGTGACCCATGTTCCCTCCGCATGTAGACACATAAACAGGCGCCCGTTCTCATGATCTTCAGGGTCTCAACAAACAAGGTTCTAATCATTACCCTCCCACTCTATGTCCGTGAAGAACTATTCGCGCTGCTACCGCAGAAATATAATTAAGCACTGTAAAACGTAATTAACCATTGTAAAATATCACTAACGGCTATAAAATAGATTAGCGTCATTTTTTTAAATGTCTTGTTAATTATCCTCAAATAAAGAGTATTGTTCCGTTTCTTAAGAACTTGCCAGGTTTTGAGGTCTGTATTTTTTTTTTTTTTAATTTCTTTTGTGTGAGATTCATTTTCTGTTTATTTTATTTGTAATTAACCTGTGTCTTGGGGGGTGGTGAGACACAGACACACCGAGTCCAAGGTTCCAGGTAAGAACAATACTACGTGGAAGCCGTCCGTTTTGCGTTGATTTCAATGGTATGAGATGTCGGTCATTCAGAAAGCTTCAGCAAACCACTGAACAAAACTTGCGTAGTAAATAACAAACAGTCAACAAATGCTGGGATTGATTTCTACGTCCTGTTAAGAAAGTGCTACCAATTTTGTACTACACATAAATATACGCTACGCTGACAAGGTCATGCAATTTCTTCTTCTTCTTCTTCTTTCGTTCGCTTGAAATATGTCTATAACTGCAATATTGTCTCTTGTATGAATCTAACAGTCTTTTTTAGTTCACTCAGCGGTCCATAGAGTTTATCTTCCACTGTTGTCTCTCTAGGCCAGAAGGTTCGCCTGGACATGTTGTAGTTTCGGCAGGCCTCGAGTAAGTGCTCTGCTGTCTGCAACGCCAAACCACATGTGCACATGGCTGAGTCACCAATCTTGAATTTTGTATACATGTGGTTGCGTAATCTATTGTGTCCTGTTCTGAGGCGCAGAATAATGACCTGTTCTGGTCTGTCCATAACGTGGTAGTCATGCAATTAATTTTGTAATACACGGAAATATACATTACGCTAAAGCCATGAGCGCGGTCGAATAAGGGTTGAGTTACACCTCTCGCCGTCCGCCACGGGAGGGAAAGACTGACCAACTATGCCTCCGTTCACGCAGGCCTACAAAAACAATTTGATGGACGTCACATACCAACTTTATCATCATCATCAAGTGTCATGCCAACTGGCATAGGCGTTCATGTCTCTCAACGGATCTCGGTCTTTGGCGTTCTGGATCAACTCTGCTGAAGATATTCCTCTATGGCACCGCCTCAATCCGTCCAAAGTCATTTCTCTTGGTCGGCCCCTGCCCCTCGAGCTTTCCAGTCATCACGATATCCTCCAATGCTTCTCTTCTCATGACCAAAGAAAGCTGTTTGTCCCCTTCTCATTGTTGTATATAATTTTCTAGTTTCATTAGCACTTTTCAGACAATCGTCGTTAGGTACTCTGGCAGTCCAAGACATCACATAACCACCTCAGGTGGGCGGACGTGTTATGGAGCTGTGGTGGCGTGGCAGCTATAGGCTCGCCTGCCAACACGGTGATCATGGGTTCAATAAGCAACGGGATGGATTCCAATGTTGAACATTGAACAGGGTCTCCAGCTCAACCTGCCTGGGATGGTTGATAGAAATATCTCGGGAAGTACAGTCGGCTGCCGTGATACTGACCTTATATATCATTCATCGAGTTCCCATTGGTTTATACAAATGTGGGTCTAGTGTATGCGCAATATGCTTGAAGGTGTGTACAAGAGTCGTCGGCCATACTGTTTTTTTTTAAACACATAAATATTATAAAAAGTCGCTTAAAAGTCGACTGGGTCGACTTCATTGCACCGGGTTTTATCCCATATGGCTCGATCTCTTTTCGCAGTGCGGAAAGCGTCACGCAAAGCATGGACTCCGTTAGCTCTAGCGACGACCCATAGGAGGCTCCGAAAAATTTCACTCGTGAACCGAAGGACGCGGCCCGAAATCGAACCCACAGCCTTCGGAGCCCGAGTCAAACGGCTTGACCACTTCGCCACGAAGACTCCCACTTAGTAATTGGCACTCATAGAAGTAGAGGAAAGAAGTAGCGATTAGCGGACAAACTAGACACTAGTCAAAAGCCCAGGAGAACTTTCAATCAGATAGCGATGGCAACGATTAGTAGCATGGTCCTTCGCTGGCTGTTGAACGAGGGGACCGAGCGCGTATGGGAATGTCCTGAGTTCAGTGATGTCGGTTCTTAACTCAACTCAACTCAGCTAACCTCAACTAGACAACAGAATAATTAAAAGCTGTATTGCGAGAACAATTGTGTTACGACTAAAGACTAACAAGACACTTCAAAGAGGTGACGCAATACACATACATATCAGTCGTCGAGGATCTGTTTTGTCTACTGAAATATGTTGAGATATAAATTCGTAGGTATTGATGTAACGACGCTTGACGGCAGAAGTGGAAGATGATGATGATGATGATGATGATGATGATGATGATGATGATGATTGATGTAAACCCAGAGAAGGAAAAGGAAAGGGACAGAAATAAGAAGAGGAAACATTTAAAAATAAGTTAGTTGCACATCCTTTACGGACCCAATAATTTTTTGTTTCCTGTTCGCTATTCCTGGGCAACTAGGGGTTAACGTCTTTCTCCGTAATCCCGAATATTCTCGTAATTAACGTAACCTGTGCGAGAATCGGTAGCGGTTCTCGCCGCGTCGGTAAATTACGGGGTATGTGAGCCGGTCGCTCAGAAAGCAATGGCAAAATACTGAGCGTAATCTTGCCTAGTACATCAACAACAGCTGAAAAATGCTGATGTTGACTGCAACGTCCTGTAAGGGATATGCGAAAAAACAAACAAAATCCTGGGCAAGCTTAAGTTCAGTAGTTTGCCATTGCTTTCTGAACGACAGACACCCATACCATTTCATAAAAACCAATACAGCTGTGTTTCGAATGTGGGTATGCGGGGCTACTGCTGAAGGAAACAGGCAATAGAAAAATTGAAATATGTAAGCAAACTGGACTGAAACCTGCGACACCTAGTTGTGGGGTTAGATGGATGATAGACCAGGCTAATAATTAAACTAAAGGACTTTTCTCCACGCCAGTTGGTGTATTTGGTATATGGTTCTAACCCCACATTGCCATCGAACAATCTGTACTCGATCACTGATGCCATTAATATCATGCCGATTGCCTTTATTTCCTTGAATTAGTTATGTTAGTCGCGGTTCTAACTTCACGGCAAAGGGTCGCTCCACAATGCTCCTTTTCTGTGCTTATGAATATCTCACACAAAAAGCTCCTCACCGCCCACAGGAGTCTCGACAAACCAACGGCCAGCACGGGTATATTGAGCATATTCTCCTAGAACCTCCTAGAATATTTCCTGGTACCCATTTTAGGCTGGGTCGACCTGGAAACCCAGATTCATTAAAAAACAAATTCCCTTCTCAAGTGGGATTCGAACCTATGGCAGCTAAATGTGCTAATCATTGCGCCGCTGTTGCATCCTGCGTAGTATATGGTGTGTTTTTTTATGACTGTGGGAGTTTTTGAAAATATTTCCGTTCCAAGTTTTGTATTTACCTTTTATGTTGCATGAACTCCACAGTGAGTAAATACACAACTTGGATAGGCAATATTTTCAAATACCCCACTGTCACAAAAAATGCACCCTATACTAACACCTTGTTTCAGGCATCGTAGGCAGGCGCCACCAAGAGATGTATCAGAAGCAGCCAGTAAGAGTGTAGCGTTAAGACACTGGATAGCGAGACTTGGAGACATTTTACTGACGGCCATCATTGCGGAGATGGCACTTGATTGTGTTGAGCCCGTCACCCGTCCGAATTACTCTTAATCCTTTAGCGAGGTGGGAGGTTCGAATCTCGGCGTGCCCTTAGCTTTCAGAGTGTTAATTGTTTAATTTTCTCTGAACTCTACTTTTCGTCCTTCGCCTTCTGTGAGCGCTGATCAATATATGTGACTTTACTTATGCCTGTACTTAGTATTTTATGATTGCTTACATATTCAGGGAGCCGCGATTTTTCAGTGACCAGACACTCGTCTGTCACCCGGTGGTCTTCGGTTCAAACCGCACCGGCGCGAACTGGAATTGTTAACATTACCCAGGCTCCCAGTTGACCCAGCTTAAATTGGAATTGTTAACATTACCCAGGCTCCCAGGTTGACCCAGCTTAAACAGGGTACCTTAGCTATGTTCTGGGAAGTAAATCTGCCGATGTGTTATTGATAATAACTCACTGATTACCTAATGGTCTGTACATATATTGATAATTCCCCTTAAGGCGTGTGAAGCGTCCTTTAATTAGGACTTGTTGAAAAGCGTTCCCTGAGAATGTTGGTTGTATACTTCCTTGGCTATACTATGATCAGCTAGAAAGTTGGTCAGGTAACTACTTCGATGCACCGGCTCATAATATACACACCTAACTTTGCCTTGCCGGTCTCCGCAGCGAAGGTGTTACGGACGCGGTTCGTAATCCCGTATACCCACGTTGGAAACACAGCTGCGCGCAATTTGGCAGCAGACAGCGTTGCGTTGGTTTCGCGTTGGTATCGGTGCCGGTTGTTCAGAAAGCAATGGCAAGCTACTGAACGTAAACTTGCCAAGAGATCACATCGGCAGAAATACTGCTGTTGATTGAAATGTCCTGTAAAACAGGACATTAAAAAAAAACCAAAAAACTTTGCCTTAGTATTGTTCTCCAATCAAAACAAAGCTCTTCATGTTTCACTCCAGTTAAAAATCAAAACTCTTCATGTTTCACACCAGTTAAACGTATTTCGCCAGCCAGGCGCGAATTAAGAGAGCTGGAGTGACGACGTTGACAACTATGATAATCTGGATGGTGATGAATAGAGTGGCAATGCAGAATAAGAAGACGATAATGGTGCTGTATACTATGATCGTCATCATCGTCATCCTCTTCCTTCGTTCGTTTTTTCATGTTTACATCGATAGACGAGTTCTCGTGATGCAGTGAATAGTTCATTTTGAAACTCCGCTTTCGTTCTATGCAGTTTTGAATGCGTTACCGTCTCCTAGGCCAGTATCCCGCATAGTGTGGTGAAGCTGTAGGTCTTCATAAGCCGAGTACACTTGGAATGATGAATGTCCGGAGGACTGAGGGGATGTGTTTTCTCCGTATGCTGACTGCAGGTCTATGGGTGAGAGCGTTGGTAAAACAAACAGGCTTGTCAGCGTTGGGTGATGTCTCGGTGAATATTAGCGGTGGCCGAGTGGCTAGAATAACGGGCTCTCTTTCGGGAGACCCGTGTTAAAATCCTTGGTAAGGTGTAGTTTTTTTTGTTTGTTTTCTTTGTCGGAGAGAGAAAAAAAAAACGCACACCCTAACCTGCACAGTTCGCAGCGACTGCACTAGCCAAGCGGACTTAATTCCTCAGACTGAATATCCCCTTGTTCTACACCGCAAACTGCAAGGTATTATAGGCAGTAGATGACAGATGTCAGTTGAATTATGATTGTCTTAGATTCAGAAGATATCATTGTTACTACTTGCTTTGGTCAAATCATAACGACATCTGCCATTTTATCATCATTATCATCACCATCCAATGCCATCGCCGCATTGACATTTGCCGGCAGAGCATATACAACAATCGCTGCCCTGACCAAGAGTTGCACTATCCTTCGTGTGTTGTTTACTGTACACTGCCCTTTCTATGTTGTTTAGTGCACACTGTGCTTCGTCTGTTGTTATCTGTACACTGTCCTTCTTTTGTTTGTATGTGTACACTGTTTTTCTTTTGTTTTTATATTTAAAGTGTCCTTATTTTGTTTTTGTTTCCATACTGTCCTTTGTTTGTTGTTTCTTTACACTCTACTTCGTTTGTTGGGGGGGGGGGGGGGGGAGGAGGAGGGGGTGGGGAGGAGGGGGGGGGGCTGCTGAGTGGTCTCGAGGTATGGTGTCCGCATCGAGTGCTGGAGGTCCCGAGTTCAAGCCTCGGTGAGGACCGGGATTTTTTCATGTGGACGTCTAGTAACAAAATTCCTCCTGGTCTCTGGGTAGTGAGATCGGACGCTCGTGTGTATTGTTGCGCACGTAAAAAATCCCTTGGTAGTGGAAATCGAAAAAGACTAGCCTAACGACGCTGCTGGGGCAAAATTTCGAGTTAAAAATCTACCCAATGTATTTCAGGATCCTCGTCGGTGCTACGGAGTTCATGCACTGAGCTGAGATTCTCCGGACTCAGGCTTGAGTTGAGAGTAGAACGGAGCACTTATGGGTTACACCCGTGTGCTGTGATATTGATCCGTCGGCTAAACTAAACTAAACATACTTCGTTTGCTGTTTAGTGTACGCTTTCCTTCGTTTATTGTTTAATTTCACTATATTTTATTTGTTGTTTAGTAACACCATCATGTGTTTATAGTTTAGTTACACTATGCTTTATTATCCCATTTTTATTGTTTAGTTTCACTATACTTTATTTGTCGTTTAGTAAAACCATCCTGTGTTTATAGTTTAGTTACACTATACATTATTATCCCGTGTTTATAGTTTAGTTTCACTATACTTTATTTGTTGTTCAGTAACACCATCCTGTGTTTATAGTTTAGTTACACTATACTTTATTATTCCATGTTTATTGTTTAGTTTCAATATACTTTATTTGTTGTTCAGTAACACCATCCTGTGAGTATAGTTTACACTATGCTTTATCTGGTGTTTAGCAACACCATCTGGTGTTTATAGTTTAGTTACACTATACTTTATTATCCCATGTTTATTGTTTAGTTTCACTATACTTTATTTGTTGTTCAGTGACACCATCCTGTGTTTATAGTTTACACTATGCTTTATCTGGTGTTTAGCAACACCATCTGGTGTTTATAGTTTAGTTACACTATACTTTATTTGTTGTTCAGTAACACCATCCTGTGTTTATAGTTTACACTATGCTTTATCTAGTGTTTAGCAACATCATCTGGTGTTTATAGTGTAGTTAACTATACTTTATTATCCCATGTTTATTGTTTAGTTTCACTATACTTTATTTGTTGTTCAGTAACACCATCCTGTGTTTATAGTTCACACTATGCTTTATCTGGTGTTTAGCAACACCATCTGGTGTTTATAGTTTAGTTACACTATACTTTGTTGATTAGTTACACTATTCAGCTCCTAGACGCCTCAGCTACAAATCACTTCTGTCGTTCCTGGATCAGAGCTGTAAACGTTCTCTGGTCGAGCACGAAACAAAACCAGCAGGTGATAGAAACTTCTGGACGAACAAACATGTGTCGCCCATGATGTTGAGACGCTCGCTGCGCACGAGGCAGATGCTTTCGTCATCGTTTCGTGTACAGGACGGCAAACTTAATCTTGATGACTCTAGTGAAGGTGTTCCGATACATTTATAGCTCCGCCTGCTTCCTTTTGGTAGGCGGAAATGCTGCAGCGGCGGTGTCTACTATGAAATGTCCAAGCCCCGTAAACATTTAGCGTAACGATAGAAGCTTTTGTCAACACGGAGCTCGGGCTCTACCAGATAAACACACACTGAAAGTAAACCTGGAGATATGAAACCGCACGCTGACATCCCTTGAATCAAGGATCAACAAAGTAGGGTTACAGGTCGTCCACGAGGTTCACAGGAAGTTCTCGTTTTCGTTTCGCTGGGTTTCAATCCTATACTCCACCCACCTGATTAGGCACTTGGTGTTGCCACGCCTACAGCACTACACAGCTAACAGGGGGACAATTCGCGCTTATAATTGAAACAAATGGAGAATTAATTTTCATATAAACGGCTTATGTCGTTATTCCGGCATTGGATTAACTTGGACACCCATATAGTGAACGCTGCTACATTTTCTTGGGTGGCAGTCGGGTAAATACCGCTTAACGAAATTAACACAAGTCCGTAGAAGCACTCTTGAGAGGCTGAGACGTGAGGATTTTATTTACAGAGACTAGGTATTGTTTATAACAACTAATAAACTGGACTGTGTCCACGGACAATTTGTTAAAGAGATTCCAAGTTTACACTGGCTATGTGATAAATTCCAAGAGATCGAATAGTAAAGACATTATGAACACAGAAGCGCCGTGAGATAATAAATAAGTGTTGTAACAGTACAAGGGTTAGGCTCAAATTGTACATTCTCTGGAGCACAAGAGAAACCCAGCTTGGACATTGAATTTTTCATGAAGGATTCATCCTTCGTGTACTGTGTATTTTGGGAAGTAAGCATATTTCAGTTTGTTGATTTCATGATGGTTTGATCTCGGCAACTCATTGACACCTTCTGACGCTAAGACTGGACAATCATGATTCATCATTTACCGCAGCATCACTCAACGCTGGCAGGCATGTATGCACCTTTACCAACGGGCCCACTGCAGCACTGCAGCACGCGGGACAACACTTCCCCGCCCTCCTCCGGACATTCGTCATTCCTAATTGATGATATACTCGGGATATCGAGACCGGCAGCTTCCTCACAGTATAACGCACCATCATCGTCGCCTTCGCCTGCATTGTCACTTTCATTATCGTCCAGATTATCATCCACGTGTTCATCACCGCTGCCTCTCTCTTCATCCGCACCGAGTAACATTCGTCTTCATGGACAAACGACCCACCATCTGTCTCGACCCACTCCAGTCAACCCCAACACCTTAAGTCCAAGAACGCCATTAACAATCTCAAACGCGGCACCCCTGCCAGGCAGTGCAGTGTACAAGCCAGTAGCCATGTACGACCCAGCCATAATGCAATATGTTTATTTAAACTCCCAGCTCAACTATAACAACGCGCTAGTTAACCAACTGTACAATGTCCCGTACGGTCGGCCGGAGCTAGCCTTCTTGGACAGGAGCCAGGCATTTGCTAAAGGTGAGTTTCAGCACAACTTCAATAGCATGCCCTGTTTATCTGTTTACATAAAAATTTAGAATATTTTTTATTGTTTATTTTATGTTTGCATTCGCTTCTCTTTGAACTCAAGCGTAGTTCATACACATGCTATTTTTGCGTGTGGATTAGCCTTCCCTATTACAAGTGTCTCTCGCCATCAGACGAGCCCACTCCGACTTCAGAGCTATTTGTAATTTACATCCCAAAGTCAATGACGAGAAGTACACATTTTAGCCCAAATGACAGGTGTAGGGATGAATCTGCTATCTCGGCATCAACACACCGGATGTTTAAGAACGCGCTCTCTTATCCATTCGGCCATGCTGACTCTTAAGAAGATATGACATAACATATAGCTGCAAGTGTGCACAAGAGCAGTACAGCGATGGCTGACTCAATCCAGGTCCAGTCAGTTCGATCCTGCGGCATTGTGTCTTCACCGTATGTGTCGCGGGGTGGCGGGAGGAGGCAGGAGGAGGGGAGATGTATTGTACAGTGGGTACCAGAGATGTGTCTCTGGGAGGAGGAGGCTATTGTACAGTGGGTACCAGAGATGTGTCTCTGGGAGGAGGAGGTATTGTACAGTGGGTACCAGAGATGTGTCTCTAGGAATGAGCTGAGGGAACATGAGAGTGATCCCACTATTTATGATATTTTTTTCTGTGTGCCTCTTTAGAGGGGAGTGAGAGAGAGAGAGAGAGAGAGAGAGAGAGAGAGAGAGAGAGAGAGAGAGAGAGAGAGGAGTGTGTGAGAGAGAGAGAGAGAGAGTGTGTGTGTGAGAGAGAGAGTGAGAGAGAGAGAGAGAGAGAGAGAGAGAGAGAGAGAGAGAGAGAGAGATTATACACTTGAAAGGCCAGTGTATCCAACTTTGGCATGCATATGTGTACAGTTTGCTTCTTCTAGACAGATTCCATCCAAGTTCACGGGCTCAATCTACCCGTGGTATGGTTTTGTTCCTAACAATTTTGTCATGGCAGTAACCTTATTGCCTACTCGTGGCGATGTCCAACTGCCGAGGTGTGTTTAACTTGTACACCGGACATCGTGTTTTTCGCTTTTATCAGAGAGGGCTAGGCATCAGATCACACTACCCAAGAGATCAGGGGGTAGGGAGGGGTGATATCATTAGATACCACTGGTTCTTGGAACAATTCCCAGTCCTTTGCTGAGATCGAACCCAGTCCCCTGTGAACCGGTGGCGGACACTGCATCGTTACAGCTTCGGCTCCACTTGTATATGACATACAATGGAATATAGAAGCCAGGCGCTGTGGTGAAGGTTCTACGAACGCGATTCGTAATCCCGCATACCGCGTTTGAAACACATCTGCGGATTAGTTGGAAGCAGACCGCCTTGCTTTGGTTTTCATAAAATGGCATGCGTATCGATCATTCAGAAACAATGGCAAACTACTGAACGTAAACCTACAAAGACATCCCCCCACCCACTCCCAACCCCCAAAAAATAAAAAATAAATAATGCCGGAATTGACTGTCCTATAAAGGATATGCAACTAACTTTTTTTTTAAAAATCACCACAGAAAATGAAGGATTTGTATTTCAAATGACTTTTTATATCTCCAGAAGTGCGCTGGTATGCTTTTAAGGAATGGGCCCCATGTATACCTTTTAGCGCATTTTCTGTATCCAGTAGGATTCTCTGAGAAAAGAAAACAATGCATTTTATCAGGCTGCGACTACAGAACGATGAAAAGCTCTTGACCCTAATATTCTGGTGCACGCAACACACATGCAGGACACACAATACAAACAACAAGCAGACGCTAAGTAGGAGATATACATACTAACGATACAGATTAACGGTAAGTCCGTTTAAATAAAGCAGGAGAATGAAAACAGGATAATGAACCAGGTGAAGTGACATATTGTCAGATAAATTAAATGACGGCATCGTTTACAAGATCAATCAACATTCTTCGATGTTCTGTGTAGAATTCTTGTCTCTTAGTTGTAAGAATAGACATCACAGCACTACTGGAAAAACCACAGATTCACCCTCAGAAAATGTAAAGTCTAGATACCAATCGTTCTATATCACACTGGTTGTAAACACATCGGATCCTTTCCCGCTTACGTCAATCAAAACTGTAACCATACTTAACTATAAGCCAAGCACCCATAAGTATTTCATCTATTAATATGTCTTCAACTACCTTGGGTGTGTGTGTGGGGGGGGGGGGGGGAATGCGTGGTCTCGAGGCATGGCGTCCGCCTCAGGTGCTGGAGGTCCCAGGTTCAAGCCCCGGTGATGACCGGGACCCTTTCTCGTGGACTTCCAGTAATAAAATTTCCCCTGGTCTCTGGGTAGTGAGATCGGACGCCCGTGTGTATTGTTGCACACGTAAAAAAATCCCTTGGCAGTTGGAAGTCGAAAAAGAGTAGTCTAACGGCGCAGCCCAGGCAAAAATTTCGAGTTAAACATCTACCCAAAGTATTTCAGGATCCTCGCCGGTGCTACGGAGTTCGTGAACTGAGCTGAGTTTCTCCAGACTCAGGTTTGAGTTAGGAGGAGAACAGAGCACTTATGGGTTGCACCCGTGTGCCATGATGTTGATCCATCGACTACACTAAACTAAACTAAACAGTCTTCACCTACCTTATATTTATAGATAAAGTAAGTAAAATTAGAGCGAGCAGACCGTGTCTCGCTGGTTTTAACGTATTGGTATGGGAGCCGGTCGTTCAGAAAGCAATGGCAAACTACTGAACGAAAACGTGACAATATATATATATATATATATATATATATATATATATATATATATATATATATATATATATATATATATATATATATATATATATATATATATTCTCCATCATTTTAAGAAAAAGAGTCTGGGAGAACAGGAAGCTTACTGCCAAAACAAAAGTCCTTGTCTATCAAGCCTGTGTCCTTAGTACTCTTCTTTATGGCAGTGAAACCTGGACAACTTACTCACACCAAGAGAAACGTTTAAACAGCTTTCATATGCGGTGTCTGCGAAGAATTCTTTGTATTAAGTGGCAAGACAAAATCACAAATACTGAAGTAATGGAAAGATCAGGTTGTGTGACGGTTTATTCCATGCTCAGTCTTCGTAGACTTAGATGGATAGGATATCTTAGGAGGATGGATGATGGTAGAATACCAAAGGACATCTTTTTTGGTGAATTACAAATGGGTAAGAGATCTCAGGGTCGGCCTCTACTACGATACAAAGATGTGTGTAAGCGGGACATGATTGATACAGGCATTGATAATGTACATTGGAAGCAAGTCGCCGCTGAACGTGTTACATGGAGGGCAAACATCAGAAATGGAATAAATACAAAGGAGAAAATTATTGCAGATAAGTCACACACCGAGCGTTTGAGACATAAGATAGTGCATGATGGTGGAAATGACCACGTGTTCACATGCACCCACTGTGAACGGACATTTACAGCACAAATTGGCCTTATCAGTCACATTCGCTACCACCATAGTTAAAAGTTATTATGCCTTTTTTAAAGCACAAACTATCGTCTGTCAAGACGGCAAGGTGCCAATGTATTCTCCATCAAACAGCTGTTCTACATACAAAGTGTAAAGTGTAGTGAGACTTTATAAACACACTGTAAACCAATGGATTCACCAAATTGCGGTATTCCAGGAAATGAAAGGACTGAAAATTTGGCCAATGAAGGGGTCTGGACACAACAACCAGATATCAGACATTCCAGTTACATATTGCCAAAAGAAAAATGTGATAAAACGAAAAGAAAGTTACCTGTTCAACCTCAAGGTGACAATTATCTATTGGACAGAAAGGGGTACCAATTGAAACAAATTGCAGAAGATATTCATGAAACACAAGTGCATATATGATTATTCGAAGCGAACGAAATGACGAAGAAGAAGAAGAAGAAGAAGAAGAAGAAGAAGAAGAAGAAGAAGAAGAAGAAGAAGAAGAAGAAGAAGAAGAAGAGGAAGAAGATCAATTGAAACAAATTGCAGAAGTTATTCATGAAACACAAGTGCATATATGATTATTCGAAGCGAACGAAATGACGATGACGAAGAAGAAGAAGAAGAAGAAGAAGAAGAAGAAGAAGAAGAAGAAGAAAAAGAAGAAGAAGAAGAAGAAGAAAAAGAAGAAGAAGAAGAAGAAGCAGTAGAAGAAGATTATCATCATTCTTGTAATCTCAGCATCATTATAAATTGCGTTTTCGTGTTAATTTGGAAATAAACCTAAAAATACTGTGGCTCTATTTGCATGATAGATGTTTCCCCTTCCTCTTCTTCTTGTGCGTTCCGTCTCCTAACGTACACAAATCGCCGCAATGTTCTCATTCTCCACTTAGACTGGATCCAGTTGTTGAGACTCAACAAGTCTAGGTTCAGTAAAATATACAGCCCGTATTTCACTCCTGTATTTCCGCCCGTCACTGCTGGTAATGTGTGTAAATGTGCCTGATCTGTCGGTTGTAAATCCAGCTGTGACAATGAGCTTCAAATAACTATTACAAATCGAAACTCGAAATGTACTCCCGAAATTTAGTTTGTAAAATGTTTGTTTTTGTGTGCATACATCAACATTTAAAATATACACTATTCGACCGGCCTTCTAGGCACAGAAGTCCTCATTTCTGAAATGCTTAAGGGCTGAATGCGTGTCACATGATATTTTATTCCCAGCCAACGTGAGTTAGCGAGGCAGGCGTTTCAAGAATGTAACCGCATCGTGCAGCCAGGGTCGTGGTTTGAGCGGGCAAAAGAGCAAAATTTGTACGACCGTTCGACAAAGTCTCGATAAGCGCCCACTCTCTCTCGATGAGTAGTGGGCCTGCAGTCAGTAAGCTGGTATAGCTTTTTTTTCGGTTAGTCCTGCCGGCGTAGCTTGTAAGCTCGTCGGTAGGCGTCCAGTGGTTTTGCATGTATCACCTTGTACCGGGAGGGCGCGCTTTAGCGATGCTACTCTTGGCTTGTCTCGGATGGCTGTGTGAGGTACACCAAAATGGGATCTTCCCAGCCAACGTGTATTAGCAAGGCAGGCGTCTCAAGAATGTAGTCATACGCTTGTCTCAGCTTTTGCGATGCTAATCTCGGCTTGCGTGTGCATGAACGTCTGTCCGTTCAGTCGCCATGTGCACATTTGCGCTGGAGAGACTCAACCGTAAATCGGGAGATCTGCTCACAATTTAGACGAGCAGCATCTTCTGTGGGCAGACTCTCGCCTCATGTTGTGTGTGGTCTGCTCTGGCGGTCAGTCCGTCTTCGGTGAAGGAAATCGTGTTGATCCTAAAAGAAATCATACGCTCATTGATTGTCGCTACGCTTGTCTTAAAACTGAAAATTAAAGGATTGACGGAAGGGCCGACATAAACAGGGATAACTGGCCGTGGCAGCCTAACGTCCACTGCATCTGTGTCCGTCTTCCAGTCGTCTTGCCATGCTCGCCACTGGAGCTAGACGGTCACATGACGAGGGAGCGGGGACGAGGGTGTTGCGCGACCACCTCCTCGCTATACAAAACCAAAGCGCAAGTCATTCGTTCCTCATCAAATCAAGATGTAGTGTAATGAATGGTCATCGTCAATGAATGGCCAACGTCATTCATGATGGACGAACATCGCAATGACAAGAAATTATGCCATTGGGAAATTCCCATGACATTAAATCTAACATGTTCAATAAATTAATCATGCTTTTGAATTCGATCGTAGTCCACACACATTTTACTGCAACTAGTAGTTGTTACTATTAATGAAACAAGGGGGCGGGTTTTGTGCTTTCCCTATTACCAGTGTCCCTTGCCATCAAACGAACTCTCTCCGACTTCTGAAGTACTTGTGATTAAAAAAAGTCTTACAAGTCGACTTCGTTGCACCGGGGTTTATCCCATACGGCTCGGTATCTTTCCGCAGGGCGGTCTGCCGAAAGCATCGCACAAATAACAAACTCCGTAGCTCCAGCGACGATCCCCAGGAGTCTTCGAGAAAAATGCATTCGTGAAAAGTAAAACGTAGCCCGGAACCGAACCCACAGCCTTCGGAGCGCGAGTCAGACGGCTTGACCACTTGGCCACGGTGGCTCCCTAATATTATTGCATCGGCCAGGACTTGTGATTTACGTCGCCAAGTCAAGGATGAGAAATCAACATGTACGTCTAACCGACCGGCGTGTAGAACGAAGCCGCAGTTAAAAGAGCAAAATTTAGCGTGTAAAAGCTCTCAGCCACTGCGACCTCTACCTAATTTCCAAAATGCTTCAAAACTGAAGACTGTTTATGGCAAGGAGATATATGCTACTGGGACATTCCTCTAACAATGAGTGTAACAAGTTCAATAAATTCATCAACGTTACTTATCACTCATGGATATAAAGAAACAACCTTATACATCACAGAAAATAGTAAACAGAAATGTCGAATGTTAAATGCACACCGGATTCGAGTCCAGAATTCGCAAATCATACTAACGTCTCACAGATGGAACAAGTGTTCTTCGATGCCCACCAACTAACAACCTAAATCTTTCACTAGCCAAATAAATCTTCCAAGTGAACAAATAATGTTGCAAGTGGGCACATTTTAACCTCAGCAATTTATACTATGGAGAATTTTCCGTTAGAGCTGCATCTGGTTTTCCATTAGAGCTACTGAGCGTTTTCCACTAAAGTTGCATCGAGTGTTTTCATGAAACAAGCTTTAGCCAAACAACAACGACAAGCCACATTGGGAATTGATATACATTCCTCTCTCCGCTCACCCCGCCGAAATTCATCATCATCATGTGGCTCACTGATAAGCTTGAGTGAGTATGGTTGGCCATCTCACACCATCACCAGTTTCGGGTCAGTTCTGTGGTTTGTCCCAGTATTGTCATTTGGCCAAATCATTTGAATATTTAAATCTTTGTCCTCCTATGGCAGTTTTCATATAAGGTTTGTCCGTTGTCGCTAAGTTGTTAATTTTGTTTTTCTTTACAACATGTCCACAATATCTAGAATGTCCATCGTTAATTTCTTTATCAATTTTGGGGTTTTCATCTGCTTCTGAGCCCGAGGAATTATGGCCCCTGGCTAGTGCAATCGCCACGAACTGCGCAGTTTAGGAGGGTTTTCTTTCCCCCCCCCCCCCCCCCCCCCCCCCCCCCCCCACCCCCTCCCCCCCCCCCCCTCGCCCCCCCCCCCCCCCCTCCCCTCCCGACAGAAAAACAATCTATCACTTTACTGAAGATTCAAACCAGGGTCTCCCATTTGGAGCCAGGCGTTCTAGCCACTGGACCTGACTCTTTTTATTGATACATACTATGGCTATTCTGCTGGTAAAATTTAAAATGCTGTCAGAGCATTTAGCGCCAGCATGTTACAAATTCCCAATATTTTGTGTAGACCAGACGTCCATCCCTGGATGATGTGGTCAATACAACAGCAGTCCCTTTTACTTTCCATGTACCCTGTTTAGGCTGGGTCGACCTTGAAGACTTGGTCAGTTTTAACGATCCGCCTCTATGGAGATTCGAACTCATGACCATCGAACCGGCTGATAAGCAGGGAGAATTATATTTGTCCCTTGTCAATTATCTTTTTCAAGGCAGGACTACTTCGGTATCTTTTCTTTCTAGTGAAACTAACTAGCAATGTGAACACCGCACTGGTTTACTAGTACCGGTCCACACACCATACATGGCATGCACCCTGGCAAAATTACAGAATTAGACAGCATACTCATAAAAGAGAACGGTGATAATACCATTATAATACCGCGATCTAGTATGTGTTAAATTATCTTCACCACGTATTAAAGCGACAGAATTTGTAAAGAGATGATTTTTATCTGTACTTTAACAGAAACGAGGCCTCAAGTCACCAGTTACAAATGACCTTTTATTTTTAATTGAGACTAATGCAAAGTAGCTGAACCAGAGGAAATAAAAGGTCAAGAGAGCGATAGAGAGTTGATGAATCTAAAGTAAACATCCACCCAGAAGAAACTTTCACGTAACCCGAAGCAGTAAAACAGCTTGTATCCGTGCCGCCCTGGCACATTGGGGTTTGATATCAGGCCAATATTTCATCAGTCAAACCTATGAGTGACGTGGTCAATATCAGGCTTGTAGTGCAGAGACTGGTCACCAAAACGACATTCTTGGCCAAGAGCACTGGGTTGGATTCTGTTGACGATGCACTTACTAATACTAGTGGAGGGGGAAGTACCAGTCTAGGCGATCAGTTAGTCCTTATAGATCATGACCAGTCTCATCCTTATATGCCTCTTCGCAGATTTGAAGTTCCAGTACCGGTTATGCACATTCCACTGGTTTCTAGGCTTGGAGAGGGGAAGGGGAGCATGAGAGCACAGTCCCCAACGAAGACGGTATTTTGATATCGGATCGAGGAAAAACTCTCTACACCAAAATTACTCCAACAGCAGCAACCCCCTTTCAGAGGTTATAGACGACATGACTGTCAATACATGGACGTGGGGATTAAAACGCAGTCTTCCAGAGGATTCACACTAACCAACCAAAACTATACCCAGGGTTGAGGCCAGCAGAAGTCATACACAATTGGCGCAGCAGAGACAGAAGTGCCGCGGACACGTAAGGCTATGCATCTATATGATAAACATAACACTTCAGTGTTAATTTGCGAAGCTGGACTCCGGTAAGTCAATTCCTTTCAACTGCTGTACAGTTAACCTTCAAAAGGTAACTCGTTCTGTCTTCATATCCGCAAGCCACTCAAGAAGAGTAGAATTATTTCCCATTAATCTCAGCAATACGGTCAGCTGAAGAGTGTGTAACTTCCGTTATGTCGTGACCAGCTGACAGAACGATCTACCGGACGTGGCACGCTGAGACGTCTTTGCTGTTTAAAGGACCTGACGTATGCTCCAAAGTACAGACTTCTCGATAAAAATAAACCGGCTGTTTTGTTTGGTATGCTTCAGCTTTAGTTAATTTAGGGTGTAGTTTTAATGACTGTGGAGGTTTTGAAAATATTGCCGTTCCAAGTTTTGTATTTACTTTTTATGTTGCATGAGTTCACAGAGGGTGAATACAAAATTTGGAACGGCGATATTTTCAAAAAACCCACAGTCATTAAATATACACCCTATATATGGAAATACATTGTTTTTATACAATGTTTGTAGTTCGTAGTTTAGGGTTTAGATGATGAACTGACCCTCATTTATACAATATGGCATTAAAACTAAAGAACACACAGTGGCTGCACTAATCATGTAGCAGGACGTTTGCATAACATCGCTATCACCGCGACCAGTGAAAAAGATTCTCAATCTCTGGCCATGTCTCGCACCTCCGGCATCCTCGTGCCCAAGGAGACTGCTGTGTCCTGTGTCCATCTTTGCCATGTCTCTCACCTCATGCATCCTCATGCCCAAGGTATCTGCAGCGTCCTGTGTCCATCTCTGGCCATGTCTCCCACTTCAAGAATCCTCATGCCCAAGGTGTCTGCAGTGTCCTGTGCCCATCTCTGGACATGTATCCCACCTCATGCATCCTCATGCCCAAGGTATCTGCAGTGTCCTGTGTCCATCTCTGGCCATGTCTCCGGTCTCATACATCCTCATGCCCAAGGTGTCTGCAGTGTCCTGTGTCCATCTCTGGCCATGTCTCCCACCTCATGCATCCTCATGCCCAAGGTATCTGCAGTGTCCTGTGTCCATATCTGGCCATGTCTCCCACTTCAAGAATCCTCATGCCCAAGGTGTCTGCAGTGTCCTGTGTCCATCTCTGGCCATGTCTCCCACCTCATGCATCCTCATGCCCAAGGTATCTGCAGTGTCCTGTGTCCATATCTGGCCATGTCTCCCACTTCAAGAATCCTCATGCCCAAGGTGTCTGCAGTGCCCTGGGTCCATCTCTGGCCATGTCTCCCACCTCATGCATCCTCATGCCAAAGGTGTCTGCAGTGCCCTGGGTCAATCTCTGGCCATGTCTCCGGTCTCATGCATCCTCATGTCCAAGGTATCTGCAGTGTCCTGTGTCCATCTCTCGCCATGTCTCTGGTCTCATGCATCCTCATGCCCAAGGTGTCTGCAGTGCCCTGGGCCATCTCTGGCCATGTCTCCCACCCCATGCATCCTCGTGCACAAGGTGTCTGCAGTGTCCTGTGTCCATCTCTGGCCATGTGTCCGGTCTCATGCATCCTCGTGCACAAGGTTTCTGCAGTGCCCTGGGTCCATCTCTGGCCATGTCTCCCACCTCATGCATCCTCGTGCACAAGGTGTCTGCAGTGTCCTGTGTCCATCTCTGGCCATGTCTCCCACTTCAAGAATCCTCATGCCCAAGGTGTTCGCAGTGCCCTGGGTCCATCTAAGTGATGGCCGACCATTGCAACTTCTTCAAGGAACCCTTCTCCCATCCCTGTCCTTCCCAAATTCACTGTGGCGTTTGAAATGGCAAAAGTAATTTAGGTTCTGAGACACGATACTGTTTGAGAGCCAGGTTTCTTACATGTTCAGATGTTGAAGAATTTCAGCATTTTCTTTCTTCTTGGTTCACGATTCACAAAAGATAAACAAACAGCCAAATACAAACACAGACAGACAGACAGTCAGTCAGACAGACAGACAGACAGACAGATACATAGACAGACAGACAGACAGACAGATACATAGACAGACAGACAGACAGACATACAGACAGACAGACAGACATATACATAGGTAGACAGACAGACAGACAGGTAGGTGGGTAAGTAGGTAGGTAGGTAGGTGGGTAGGTAGGTGGGTAGATAGGTAGGTAGGTAGGTGGGTAGGTAAGTCGGTAGGTAGGTAGGTAGGTAGGTGGGTGGGTAGGTAGGTATGTGGGTAGGTAGGTAGGTATGTAGGTAGGTGGGTAGGTAGGTAGGTGGGGTAGGTAGGTGGATAGGTAGGTGGATAGGTAGGTAGGTGGGTGGGTGGATAGGTAGGTAGGTAGGTAGGTGGGTAGGTAGGTAGTTAGGTAAGTAGGTAGGTGGGTAGGTAGGTAGGTGGGTAGGTAGGTAGGTAGGTGGGTAGGTAGGTGGGTGGGTAGGTAGGTGGGTAGGTAGGTAGGTGGGTAGGTAGGTAGATGGGTAGGTAGGTAGGTAGGTGGGTAGGTAGGTGGGTAGGTAGGTAGGTGGGTAGGTAGGTAGGTATTCGCCGTGACCCCCCCATATGTGAACGCCTAAGACTTTACGCCACAGTGGCTGATGTTTGCTTGTGACTACTTGTATCTTACACTTACGTGTATGGCTGTATTTGTGTGTGTGCTTCTCTGTGAGTGTGTGTGTGTGTGACTACTTGTATCTTACACATACGTGTATGGATGTATTTGTGTGTGTGCTTCTGTGTGTGTGTGTGTGTGTGTGTATGTGTCCATACATCATTGTGGGGCGTGTGTGAGTGTCTGTATGTGTGTATGTGTGGTTGAATTGGAATGGACGAGAAAACGAACAAAAAGATAAAAACTGAACTATTTGAAAAGTATACGACAACATAAAGCAAACACTGAGAGGAGTAGATACGATCAGAATGGTAGGATTGACGAAAAGAAAGACAAAAACTGAACTATTTGACAAGTATATGGCAACATAAAGCAAGCAATGAGAGGAGTAGATACGATCAGAATGAGTCCTTTCCTTCCGGACACTGTCCTTCTGTCCAGCCCGAGCCCTAAGATATTCAAGTGGACTGTATAGTTACCGGACAGCGACATCTGCGAGTGGCCACGGTCATCTGTAAGTGCTATCCGTACTAACGTGAAACTGGGATTGATTCATTTTGTCGATGAGAAGATAGTGTGCACTTACAGAGTACATATTTACTTCTGGGTCATTATTTCAGACATCCACAGTGTCTTGATTACCATCAGTATATAAGTATTCGGTTGTTCTGGGTTGAAAGTGTATATGTGACAATCATAAAGGAGTATTTATGTTACGTGGTGTTTGTGGTATGCAATCTGGGATGCCGTGTTCCTGCGATGAGCTGAAAATTATTTTACTTTGCTCTACTTAACACCGATCGTTTCTATTTAGATCATTTATGGTAGCAAAGCTTGAAACACTGAAAATAATGCACACTTTTGTTCAACAGTAATGACTCAACAATGACGCGCGCGAGCAGGCACACACACACACACACACACACACACACACACACACACAGAAAGAGAGAGAGAGAGAGAGAGAGAGAGAGAGAGAGAGAGAGAGAGAGAGAGAGAGAGAGAGATGATGATGTTCCTAGACAAAACACAGACTGAAGGTGGTCGTACCATTCTGTTGGTGTCTGCTGTTGTCTGGTAGCGTGTAGATTGTAGTTAATCTGTCTGCTGTTGTCTGGTAGCATTTAGATTGTAGCTGGCTGTCTGATGCTGTATGGTATTGTCTAGTAGTGTGTAGATTGTAGCTGGCTGTCTGCTGTTATCTGAGAGAATGTAGATTGTAGCTGGCTGTCTGATGCTGTATGGTATTGTCTAGTAGTGTGTAGATTGTAGCTGGCTGTCTGCTGTTATCTGAGAGAATGTAGATTGTATCTGGCTGTCTGATGCTGTATGGTATTGTCTAGTAGTGTGTAGATTGTAGCTGGCTGTCTGCTGTTATCTGAGAGAATGTAGATTGTAGCTGGCTGTCTGATGCTGTATGGTATTGTCTAGTAGTGTGTAGAATGTAGCTGGCTGTCTGTTGTTATCTGAGAGAATGTAGATTGTAGCTGGCTGTCTGTTGTTATCTGAGAGAATGTAGATTGTAGCTGGCTGTCTGATGCTGTATGGTATTGTCTAGTAGTGTGTAGATTGTAGCTGGCTGTCTGCTGTTATCTGAGAGAATGTAGATTGTAGCTGGCTGTCTGTTGTTATCTGAGAGAATGTAGATTGTAGCTGGCTGTCTGTTGTTATCTGAGAGAATATGGATTGTAGCTGGCCTGTCTGTTGTTATCTGAGAGAATGTGGATTGTAGCTGGCTGTCTGTTGTTATCTGAGAGAATGTAGATTGTAGCTGGCTGTCTGTTGTTATCTGAGAGAATGTAGATTGTAGCTGGCTGTCTGATGCTGTATGGTATTGTCTAGTAGTGTGTAGATTGTAGCTGGCTGTCTGCTGTTATCTGAGAGAATGTAGATTGTAGCTGGCTGTCTGATGCTGTATGGTATTGTCTAGTAGTGTGTAGATTGTAGCTGGCTGTCTGCTGTTATCTGAGAGAATGTAGATTGTATCTGGCTGTCTGATGCTGTATGGTATTGTCTAGTAGTGTGTAGATTGTAGCTGGCTGTCTGCTGTTATCTGAGAGAATGTAGATTGTAGCTGGCTGTCTGATGCTGTATGGTATTGTCTAGTAGTGTGTAGAATGTAGCTGGCTGTCTGTTGTTATCTGAGAGAACGTAGATTGTAGCTGGCTGTCTGTTGTTATCTGAGAGAATGTGGATTGTAGCTGGCTGTCTGTTGTTATCTGAGAGAATGTAGATTGTAGCTGGCTGTCTGATGCTGTATGGTATTGTCTAGTAGTGTGTAGATTGTAGCTGGCTGTCTGCTGTTATCTGAGAGAATGTAGATTGTAGCTAGCTGTCTGTTGTTATCTGAGAGAATGTAGATTGTAGCTGGCTGTCTGTTGTTATCTGAGAGAATGTGGATTGCTAGCTGGCTGTCTGTTGTTATCTGGAGAGAATGTAGATTGTAGCTGGCTGTCTGATGCTGTATGGTATTGTCTAGTAGTGTGTAGATTGTAGCTGGCTGTCTGCTGTTATCTGAGAGAATGTAGATTGTAGCTGGCTGTCTGTTGTTATCTGAGAGAATGTAGATTGTAGCTGGCTGTCTGTTGTTATCTGAGAGAATGTGGATTGTAGCTGGCTGTCTGTTGTTATCTGAGAGAATGTAGATTGTAGCTGGCTGTCTGATGCTGTATGGTATTGTCTAGTAGTGTGTAGATTGTAGCTGGCTGTCTGCTGTTGTCTGACAATATAGATTGTATCTGGCTGTCTGATGCTGTATGGTATTGTCTAGTAGTGTGTAGATTGTAGCTGGCTGTCTGCTGTTATCTGAGAGAATGTAGATTGTAGCTGGCTGTCTGTTGTTATCTGAGAGAATGTAGATTGTAGCTGGCTGTCTGCTGTTATCTGAGAGAATGTAGATTGTAGCTGGCTGTCTGTTGTTATCTGAGAGAATGTAGATTGTAGCTGACTGTCTGCTGATATCTGAGAGAATGTGGATTGTAGCTGGCTGTCTGTTGTTATCTGAGAGAATGTAGATTGTAGCTGGCTGTCTGATGCTGTATGGTATTGTCTAGTAGTGTGTAGATTGTAGCTGGCTGTCTGCTGATATCTGAGAGAATGTAGATTGTAGCTGGCTGTCTGTTGTTATCTGAGAGAATGTAGATTGTAGCTGGCTGTTTGCTGTTATCTGAGAGAATGTACATTGCAGCTGGCTGTCTGCTGATATCTGAGAGAATGTGGACTGCAGCTGGCTGTCTGCTGTTGTCTGACAATATAGATTGTATCTGGCTGTCTGATGCTGTATGGTATTGTCTAGTAGTGTGTAGATTGTAGCTGGCTGTCTGCTGATATCTGAGAGAATGTAGATTGTAGCTGGCTGTTTGCTGTTATCTGAGAGAATGTAGATTGCAGCTGGCTGTCTGCTGATATCTGAGAGAATGTGGACTGCAGCTGGCTGTCTGCTGTTGTCTGACAATATAGATTGTAGCTGGCTCTCTGCTGTTGTCTGACAGAACGGAAATTACAGCTGGAGATAATTGTACCAGGAAACTTCCAACGAATGACACAGATAATCCTAGGGTAGATTCTGCCATGCGGTATGAAGTGACAGGTGATCACCTATACTAACTCTCGCATTATGAATTAGAGATAATTTCTCCTTTCTTGGCTCTCTTTCCTTCCCAAAGAAACTTCCGCATTCGTGTTGTGAGGGTGGGTCCATATAGGAGACATGTTCAATCATCTCACCATCCCATCTCATCTAGTTCCTCTTGTACCCTGCGGTGTCGAGGTGAAGTATAAACAGCGGGACAGTGCCCGTTTATGGGCTTCATGTATCGATAATCCCATGTACTCTGCTATTCCCTCTATCCCTCGTTTACGTGGCTGGCCGCTTCTTTTGCTTCCATTTGGTCTGTACATCATTGCTTGTTGTGGTAAACTGTTATTTGGTAATCTAGGTATATGGTCAAACAATTTAACATGCTCTTTTCTGATGAAATCTAGCGGTGATGTAAGTTTAGTCCTGATTTCTTCATTTCTGATTTTCTCTCTTCTTGATACAATGAGTGTTCTTCTCAGGAATCTCATTTCTGTTGTTGTAAATTTCCTTTTCTCTTTTTTTTGTCATCGTCCGGGTTTGGCATAGGTAGCATAGAGTTTGTAGGAAGATTGTGTTACAGAGTACTTTCTTAGTAACTATTGATACGTGATATGTTCAATGGGCGAACATAATTAATATAGTAACACTGACAAATGAAGGGGGAAGAAGAATTGTGTAACACTCGTTAGATACACACATTATGTAAAAGCTTTTATGATTTGTTGTTGCGCTCGCTCGCTTTTAACTCAAGTGTAGTCAATACACACTACTTCAAGTATTGCTGGACTGAATTTTTGCGTGGGTATTAGCTTTCCCTATTAACAGTGTCCCTCGCCATCAGGCAAACCCACTCCGAATTCAGAGATAATTGTAATTAACGTTCCCATGTTAAAGACAACATCTCAACATTTTAGTCCAACTGTCCAAGTGTAGGTGTTAACCCCTAACCCGGCATCAGCACACAGCATGTTTAAGAACACGCGTTCTTATCCATTCGGCCATGCGGACCTGCAGCTTTTACGATGATATCGCTTTGTTTTTTTACAGTGGGTCCCAAACCGTGGCATTTCTGGAGCCCTTTCCTTCAGCGCCCTTTACACAAGAGAAAGGGCGGGCAAGTGAGATTCTCTAATGATCAGACGATTGAGCTGGAGAAGAAGTTCGAGGGTCATAAGTATCTCAGTCCGCCGGAGAGGAAGAAGCTGGCGAAGTCGTTACAGCTGACGGAGAGACAGGTTAGTCTAAATAGTCTTTGTGAGTGAGGGAATACACATATTGAGGATGAGAGAAGCAGTCAGACAGACAGACAGACAGACAGACAGACAGACAGACAGACAGATCGATCCATAGATGGATGGATGGATGGATGCATATGACTGGGCGGTTAGACAGACAGACAGACAGACAAAAAGACAGACAAAAGGACAGACAGACAGACAGACAGACAGACAGACAGACAGACAGACAGATTGATCCATGAATGGATGGATAGATGGATGGTTGTGTGATTGATTTATTGACTTAAGAACCGACATCACAGCATTCGGGGCATTCCTATAAGCGCTCCGTCCCCATCCTCAGCAGCCAGCGAAGAGTTCTAACACCAATAGTTCCAGTAGCAATTTGATTATAAGCCCGTCTCGCCTTTCCTCTGTGCGTCGATCGTCGGCCAGATCCCCTCGTCACCCCTCGATGTCTCATTCTTGCCAGACCGTGGTGATCCATTTGCTCCTCCGAGGTGTACACGTGCTCCCACAAGGCCGCAACCACGTCTGCCTTATCATGCATCAATACTCCACCAAGTTCTGCAGTGCCAGCCAATCTGTCCGCCTGTCCATTACCCAGCATACCAGCATGCCCCGGAGAAAAGATCTAGTCGATGCTTGTCACCCGTGACTTTCGAAGCGAAGCAAGCCACTCTGCACGAAGCATGCCTGTCTTCACCCTACTCAACATGCTTTCTGAGTCAGTTACAATCACGATGTGTGTGTGTGTATCGTATTATCCATCCAGCTGAAAGCTGCACTGACCGCCTCCACCTCCATTCTTAATCTAGATGTTGTGGTATCATATGCCAGGCTCTCCTGCACCAAACGTCGACCGTTAGCTTTTGCTAAGAACCCCCAGACACTTCTCCTCTCAGCACCGAACAATTTGTGTATATAATCGCATCACCCGAGCGAGCATTATCTTGAATTAGTTGCTGGATTTCCACTTCCGTGGCCCCTGCTGCCCACTCCCTGCACTCCAGGCTCAATGTGATTATAACTCTGCACAGGTCTTACTGCTCCGCTGGCATTCTGACCCACTCCTCTCCTCGCCTAATATTCTCCAAGATGCACACCTGTCTGATCGTCTCCTCCGCCTGAGCCATCCATGATTTCCCTCTTATCAGTCGCTGACCCTTAACTGCGTCCAGCGCCTCATGCAACGGGTGATCTGTGTCAGCAACTACGCTGAGGTATGCCTTCGCTTGCATCACCTTGAGCCTACCAGTGCTGTAATCCTTTTGGCATAAAGGTCAAATAACAATAGGCTCGAACAATGTAACGTCTAGAGTGGCCGAACAGATCCAGCAAACAGCATGGATGAATATTCAACAAAAAGGACTCACACGAAGGCTGGTAGCTGAGTTGATTTGGCTATATTTATTAGCCATTCGTGAGCAAAGATCAAACCAACAAATTCATGAAGTTTCAAATGTCGATCGTGTCTGTGATCGTAAGACTGGCCGATCGCAAGAACATATTAATAATGAATATTAAATAGGTCATCTTATTTGCTTCTTGCGAATTATCAACATCGGACTTCAGTCCTTCATTCTTTCTGTCTATCCAATGTCACCGAAATGTCCTTCGGGTGAAACATTATCAATCTCCTTTCCAGATTCTGCATCCGTCCTAAGAATCTTGATCTTTATATATAAGCCAGTGCTAATATGATTCTGGGTATCCTTTCAACTATATATAAGCTATGAACAACGTTGGTCTGCCAGTAACTAGCCTCATGAATCAGAGACGGCATAACGTACTCCTTACATCATCAAGCTCAAGGATGTGAATGCCGTATCTATTGATCAACAAAGCTGACGTGATTTGCTTTCTACGTCGGTCGCTAAACTCTATGTATCTGTACGGTTCGGGAGTTTTGCTCCTTCTATCTCTTGCGTCACGGACTCTGTGCTACGACCTGGCAATCAGCAACAGTCGACAAACCAAGGATGTAACGCATACACACTACTGGGGCGTCTCTGGTGCATCCCAGGATGACCCGCATAGCTTCGTTCTGTATGCGCTCTAATTTCACCAACTGACGCTTTGAGACAGTGAGCAGTCCTAGTCCATAATCAGTCACTGAGAGGATCAAGAGCTGGTATAGTGTGAAAAGCATTCTCTGCTCTGTGTCCATTGCAGCCATAGTTTTAATTGCATTGACACATGGTCCTTTAAGGACAGGCTCCTGTCAAATGTGATTCCCAAATACTTCAGTCTGTTCTCTCTGTTGACGCTTCTACCATCTATCGTGAGGCTTGGGACATCAGTTCTTAGAATCCTGTTGTCCAGAGAGCACCACAAAACAGCTGCCTTTTCAGGGTGGATGACAACACTCATTTCAGTGCAACAGTCAATCACTTTGTCTACTGTCGCCTGTAGCTCCTGGGCTGTTTGCTCCCTATCTCTCCCCTGCCTATATGCAAAAATATCATCTGCAAATGTTAGTATCCTTCCAACCCCTGTGTCGTAGTAATCCGTTATTACTTTAGTGTCGTCCCTGGAGTGAGAGGAATCAACACCCACAATTTTATTAACCCAATATTATTGTCCTAGAGAAACCACCAGAATCCGTCTACAAAACTTTTTCAGTCTGTAGACACCTCTTTCTTACTCTCACTCACCCCTGGATTATGCCCCCTCTCATTCTTCCCCAACACAACATACTCAACAACTCTAGCTTTAACAAATAAATACAACAAATAATTTATTAAAGTAAAGAGTATGTGTGTGAGAAGTGTGTGTGTGTAGAATGTGTGTCGAATATGCTAATGTGTATGTAGAATCAGACCCGTGAATCAGGAGCAAAGTTAGTTACATCACTGTGCTGAGCACACAACAGCACCAAGTATTCCGGACAGAAAACCTCACCAAGAAGATGTTTCTCCGGCCACGTGACGACTTTCTCCGATCACTCTCGAACAATCAGGACGCTGGTCATCAATGATAGACACTGTTCGATATTGGTCTTCACTCTAGCAAACACTGTGAATTTACACTGTTCAATAATGTTTGTTGATTAGAGAATCTTTCCAATAACTTAAATGTCACATGAGAAAATATAACTGTTCATAAGTCACTGGTTATACGATTTTTCCCATATTAAAAAAACAACCTATTAATGTTCCAGGTAGTTATATATATTGGTACATGTGTTACGTATAGTGTTCTGATTCTACAGTGATGTAGCATATCACTCAAGGAAAAATCACACATATGTTCATCAAGTCCTGCTCAGCAGAAGTCAGGTTTCTGCAGACCAACTAGGCCATGAGCCCAGTGTACAAGCCTCTCAGTAACCTCTGTCTTCAATCCGTGAGCCATCACTTTCGATAACTTTGATACTAACTTCTTGGTAATATATCGTAGCATCATCAAGTGGAACCTGTAGAATAGAGAATCCCCTGGTGAGAGCAACTCAATTCTGACCTTAATTAGGTGAGTGTAGGCCGATAGCAGCACTCAGATCTATAACAGAGAACCGAACTCTGTTATACGGCCAAATAGCTCATCACATTGGTCTGAGACATGGAAACACAAGGAAAGATTAAAGGAAACGGGTAGAAACCCAGCAGATGCCCTACTGGAAGATCCTACCATTTCACATTCCCTTCATCCCTCCCAACCATCCTCAATCTCTCTAATTATTATCCCACTACATTGTCCTTAACTCCCTGAGTTAAATGATATATTACACAAGCTAGTTAAAGCCTACACAATAGGCTACTAGTGCCGACGCTCCTATAATACTTGCTATCACCGCACTTATAGAACATTCTATCACCGCACCTATAATAATTAATATCACCGCACCTATAATACATTATATCACCGCACAGTACTGTACTCTATTCCTAATCATACTCTAAGTTAGACATGATTAATAGAATACCATATGCCTATTCCGGTTGATGATTGAGACTATGCAATCACAGACTGGATCTATGTCCGCCGATAAATATCAACACTTTGACACTATAGTCTCTTTCAATTAACACAACTCGGAATACTGCGCCGATCTTTAACACTTCAGAAATTTTGGTCAACTAACTCAACTTGTTTACCTCAACTGGTTTTAATTCAGGGCTTGAGTGACGTCACCAAAAAGTCTAGACGCTAATCAGTCCAGAGTCTGGTTTTCTCCGCCTGTTTTAGACTGACTGGAATCAATCCGCCGTCTAGTTTGCTTTCATCTGGGACTTGTCCCTGCACTTCCGAGAGTCCCGCTAATCTGGGATCTGGGGAATCATGTCCCCTACACCACAAGACCTCTCTGACGTCTGTCCAGACATTCCGTCTACAACATCAAAGGCCGACTACCGCCTTGCTGACGGATGGCACTTTTGTCCCGTTTCGAGCAACAACTTGTTAACAAAATGCCGACCGGGTGTAGACATTTGACGCGACTTATTTTGATCCTCAGTCCCCTGCTCATCAAAGGGTTGTCGGTGTTTGTGCAGACGAATGTCGGGTCTTTTTGTCATCGATCGAAACTATCAATTTTTTTTTTCGTGACACCCTGCTGCTTCTAGGTGTGCAATCTTGCTTGTATACACATTAAAGAGCACCGGTGAGATTGCGGATCCCTGTGGCAGTCCCGGGGTTAAGATATGTAGCTCTGAGATCCATGCACCCAGACGGAGAGCAACCCGACGAGAGTGCAGGACGGTCGCTATCCAGTTCACCAGCCAGGGATTGACACCCCTTCTCCATCAGTGCGGTCATCAAAATATCATATCTGACTCTATTGTATGCATCCTCGAGATCAAGCGCTGCCGCCATCGTTTCCTGTCTACTCTGGAACCCATCATAAACGTCAAAGGCAAAAGTGGCTGCATTTGACCAGGTATATTTTCCTGGCCTGTAGCTCTCCAGGCCTCTTGGAAGAAGCTTCCCCCTTTCCAAAACCTCTTGCAGCCCGACAGCGACTATCTTCTCTAAAACTTTCCCAAATATATTTTGAAGGGTGATCATCCTAAAGCCGCTAAGCTTTGAATGATCCTTGAATGGTTTTGGGAGATAGCTGTGTACCCAATCCTGCGGTACTGATACTGTCCTAATGCTCTGGTTAAAGCAGTCGGTCATTTCCTTCAGGTCTACATCACTCAAAACCTTCATGTGGCCATACCTAACCCCATCAGGCCATGGTGCTGTGTCTTTTGCCTTTTTCAAAATATGTTTAACATCTTCAGCTCGTCTGATTTCTTCATAATGCATATTCTTTATGGTGCCAGATAACTCCTCTCTAACTGCATCCCTGGTGTCCACATCATTCTTGATTGGTCTGCTCTAAAAATCTCTGGAGAAACGCCTCCCCTTTCTCTTTGTCTGTTGTCACGCGCACACCATTATCCCTATAAATTGTGCCCACTGTCATAGGCCGCTCTTTTTTTTGTATTTCTGTGCAGTTTCCAGAATTTTCGCAGTGTTTTATCACCTCCAATCTCCTTCATGAAGCATTCCCATTTTGCCTTTTTGGCCTCTGCAGCACAGCGCTTGAAAACCTTCACCTTGTCTTTCTTGACATTTTCCGCTGTATCCACTTCCTCTCGTGAGCATCGAGGTGTCTGTCGCACTTTCTTTAGCTGCTTCACTGCAGCTCTCTTTGCTTTCCAAGCATGGTCTACTTCTGGGGTCCACCATGGGGGGCTGCAAAAAAGGAGTTTTAACAATCCTGTTGCAAGCCACCTGTCTGCGGCATTCAAGAAGTCTGTCTGTCCACTCATACCGGAAGGTCTTGCGCGCTCTCCTAGCCTTAACTTTCCTGGATGTAGAGATCAGGACTGCGCAGTGCATGTGATCACTCCCATGGTCATTCAAAACAGTCCACTTTATATCAAGGACTGATGACTGAGAGACAAGTGCCAAGTCAATAGCTGTGTCTGCATCGCCAAGCCTCACTGCCATTCTAGTTAGCCTACCATCATTTATGCAAACCACATCAGAGTCCATCATGGCATCCACAAGGGCAATTCCCTGTCGGTTTTCTCCACTACTGTCCCAATCTCTATTCCTCGCATTGAAGTCTCCACATACGAGTAACCTATCACCCGGTAATTCCTCCAATTCCTTAAGCCAGTCCCAGTGTTCCTTTCTGACAAAACAGTCCACTGTGGCATATACATTTATGATGTTCCAACTTAAGCCATCAATCTCCATTTGTATACCATGGACCTCTCTTGCACTGTGATTCCACTGGCTGGCTGGATGGATGGATGGATGGATGGATGGATGGATGGATATGACTGGGCGGATGACTGGGCGGATGACTGGATGGATGGCTGGATGGCTGGATGGCTGGATATGACTGGGCGGCTAGACAGACAGACAGACAGACAGACAGACAGACAGACAGACAGACAGGACAAGATGACAGGGTATATGCAATATTTTGCCTTGCTGGGTGTTCCCATTTAATTGTTTCCTGTTAATCACAAATCCATGTTTATTTCAGGTGAAAACATGGTTTCAAAACAGACGTGCCAAGTGGCGACGCTTGAAACAGGTAATTTGACAGTTATGTTTATATGTTCTTTTTTCATATCCTATTTATAGGACATTGTTGTCAACACCAGCATTTTCCTGCTCTTGTTGATGTCTTGGCAAGTGCCTAGTTCAGTAATTTGCCTTTGCTTTCTGAACGACCGGCTCCCATACCAACATGTTAAAACCCAATACGACACGGTCTGCTGCCAAATCTGTCGCAGCTGTGTTTCGAACGAAGGTAAGAAGCCTCACGAATCGCGTTCGCACGATCTTAGCCACGGAGACCGGCATTTATGTGTTTAGTTATTTTATTTCATGTATAAGCAAATGGATCACCATGGTCTGGCCAGAATGAGGCAGCGAGAAGTGACGAGGGGATCTGGTCGACGCTCGACGCTCAGAGGAAAGGCGAGACGGACATATAATCAGATTGCTACTGGTACTATTGGTGTTGGAACTCTTCGCTGGCTGCTGAGGATGGGGAGGGAGCGCCTATGGGAATGCCCCGAATGCTGTCATGTCAGTTCCTAGATCAACCAATCAATCAATCCATGTATGATAGCCTGTTTCAGAGTAATAGCGCCATCCTTCTTACTTGTCAAGAATTGTCCGCAAAATCTTTCTTCTCACATTTGGATCAGATCACTTTCTATCTACACAGAGAGAATCTACGAAGCTGGTTCTCCGGAAATCTCTGCAACATGACATGGTGGTATGATTTAAAATGCTCTTTCAAGTCCTTCTGTTGATGTTGTCTTCCTCATTAAGACCATTATTTTCCACCTGCAGATTTCCCTTCTGCTTTTCCATCTAATTTATTTTTTCAGCAAGACAGTCTCCCTCGTGCGTTTAAAATAAATATTTATAAAGCCTAATTTCTTCCAGTAATTGTCTTTTAATTTCTACTAGTGGAGTTGGCGAATCATCATCAAGTGCCTTGCCGACTGGCGTGAGCGTGAGCGATCTTGCGTTTCCACAAATTGCGATCTTCCACGGCATGGATCAGCCCATGTGTTGAATCCCTTCCGCGCTTTGACACAAAATTGTCAAGAATTTTCTCTCGTTGTCTTCCTCTATGTCTCTTTCGACCAATCTTTCCAGTTGTCACAACATGCTCCAGATTTTGCCGTTTCATAATGTAGCCAAATAACGATGACTCTTTCTGATGTTTGAGATAAATTCGTCTTTGCGATTTAGCCTCCCTCAAAATATCTAGATTGCTTATTTGGCTGCCCAAGAAATTTTCAACATTTTCTATAAAACTACATCTACAAGGCTTCTAGCCGGTCTCTCTGGCCGAGGGGTTACAAAACTTTCTCCGTAATCCCGTTTATCACGCAGAGTCTCGTAGCAGGGCGAGAGCTGGGAGCGGTTCGACCCCCGCTGGTGACTTGCGGGATAACTGAACCGGCCGCTCAGAAAGCAATGGCAAAGTACTGAGCGTAATCTTGCCAAGAAATCAACATACAGCTGAAAGATGCTGATGTTGACAGCGATGTCCTGTAAAGGATATGCAAAACATTTACATGGCTTCTAGGGTTTTGTTTCGATTATTTGCTAATTGTCCAAGATTCGCAGCCATATGTTGAAATTGGTTATATGTAACATGCAAGCATCTCTTTTTTTTTAAAAATAATTTCCAGCGACAAGAATTTATTTGCACAAAAACATTCTTAATTTGATGGAATGCAGTTTTTGCTTGTCCCATTCTGTTCTCTATTTATATGATGCATCGTCCATCTGATGTTATCCATGTGCCTAGATATTTGAATTTCTGCATTTTCCCCCAAAATAACATCATTTATTTTAAATCACATTTAGGCACACTCTCTTTCTTTGAAACCTCCATGACGTCTGCTTCCTGTTATTCAAGATAGAGAATACTGTTCATTATTTACTTCCCACCGACGTACTGCTCACAGTAAGATGGCCTTGCTGGCAATCACTGTTACTGCGTTAATTTAGTTAAGACTAAGTAAGTCGACTAATAAACTCTTCCCCACGCCTTGAGGTGTATTCCGTATATGATGCTAGCTTCATACAGGGTATATTGTTAATGACTGCAGTTTTTGAAAATATTGCCGTTCCAAGTTTTGTATTTACCTATACTGTTGCATTGTGTTGCATGAACTCCACAGTAGGTAAATACAAAACATGGAACGGTAAAAGTTTCAAAAACTGTACAGTCATTAAAAAATACACACTGACTTCTACACTACCCAGAAGCATTTTCAGACAAGCCGGGTTTAAAAACCAAACATCTTTCATAAGAAAGACAAAATATGCCGATGATCATGAGACAATCCATGTGTCTTGCTAACTGGTGGTCATTCTTCTCTACATCGCAGTCTCCAATAGATGCTGATACTGATAATAACATGCTGCTTTCTGGTTTGGCTGAGGCAGTCCTGGAAACTACAAAGGGGCGGAAACCAGACGATTCACGACCGAAGACGGCCAGATGCTGCTTGTATTCTGTATATGGCTTATAGTTATTGTGTTACTGACATTCCTATACTTACATTCTCTCTCTCACCCCACCTCCCCAAAGAATACTGAATTTGAATTTCAGAATTCACATAAATGAACTAGGGACATTTCATACACATTCTCTTTTTCAAAAGCCACTGGAAATTTAATTAAACGTCCGCCTGGCTTTTCCTTTTTTTCCGCATATCCTATTACAGGACATCGCTTTCAACACCAGCATGTTACCGCTGTTGTTGATTTCTTAGCAAGATTACGCTCAGTAGTTTGTCATTGCTTTTCTCAGCGGCCGGCTCACATATCCCGTAAGTAACTGGCGCGGCGAGAACCGCTACCAATTCTCGAGCAGCTGCGTTTGCTCACGTGGATAAATGGGATTACGGAGAAAGTCGCTAACCCATAGGCCAGGGAGACCAGCGGATTTTCCTATACTTTTTGGATATTGTCCAGTCCCTCTACTCACTGACTTCTGGGGATAGCAGCAGTCACCCTGTCCCTATAAAACACTACCAGTGAACAGAAAGTGACATTTTCTGTGATACCCGTGATACTTTTACCCACTTTCAAATAATCAAACCTCTCAGTTAACAATGTATTATATCACACTGTGACGTTTTATATGTGTGACAATATTGCTGACTTTAAAAAGTTTAAATCCCTTAGTTCACAAACTGGTGTACACAATGAGTCATTTTCTCTCAACAGGAATCGCCGTCAGGTGAGTGTTCCTCACAGATCGAAAGATCGGGAAAGGCAAGTCCTGAGCATTCTCCCGGAGATCAGCAGAGCGGTCATTCTTCAGACGAGGCTGCTGAACACGAAGACGATTTCGAAGACGACGACGATATTAACGTTTCTGAAGACGAAATTGACGTCGTAGACGAAAAAATGCACCCTTTGACGTGATATAATGTGAAGACAATTCCCATTGTGTATTTCGGTTATGCATATCGTTAGCAAGAGATCGGCAACTATACAAGTGGGAAGATAATATCAAGAGATGGACGAACGGCAGTATGACAGAATGTACAATCAAGGCGAGATACAGCGTTGGAGATCTATTGCAGCCAACCTTCATTGTGGAGGCGGTGGAGGATTGACTGATAAGTAGGAGATCCGATCAGTTTCTGGAAGAGGCGGTGGCCAACAAGTTATGTCACCGGCATGACACTTTCAGGTGATTCGAGTTCGAATTCCTGGCAAGACAAGACATGTTAATTTATCGAAAGTAACATTTTTTTTTTTTCTTACATCCACCCATTGGGTGGAGACCAAACAGTCTGAAATGGGACTGAAATAACAACAAGATAGAGACCGCATGTATTTTGTCTCTTGCGCAAACGCCCTTTCTCAGAATACAGCAACAATGGTACTTAATGTCTTAAAGATAACAGTAAGAGACGCGAATAAAACTTTCAATCATGCGGTACAGGACGTTTTATGTGCTCTAGAAAAGGGAATACAACTTGCAATGAGGTGATACAGGACGCGTTGTGTGATTTAGAGAAGAGAATAAAACTTGCAATGAGATGATACAGGGCGCGTTGTGTGATTTAGAGAAGGGACTAAAACTTTCAATCAGTCGCGTTATGTGTTCTGAGATGTTGATTTCACATAGGCTCCAAACAAAGTTCCAAACTTGCATAGAGCCTTCCAGCTGAAGCGAACTTAACTGTTCCTATATACGAGGCATGGACAGGTAAGCTGGTTGGCTAGCACGGGAGACTCCAGTGGTTGGCTCGGTGAGCATGCACGAGGCGAAACACAACCCACTGTAACTGACCAGCCCATGAATGATTTTGTTGTTGTTGTTTTGTTCGCATATCCTTTGCAGGACATCGCTGTCAACATCAGCATCTTTCAGTGGATTGTTGACTTCTTGGCAAGACTGCGCTCAGTAGTTTGCCATTGCTTTCTGAACGACCGGCTCACATACCCCTAAGTTACCGACGCGGAGAGAACCACTACCGATTCTGGCTCACGTCACGTTACTCACTAGAGTATACGAGATTCCAGAGAAAGTCGTGTAACACCAACACCAGGGAGCCCGGCCCATGAATGATATGGAACTGAAATAACAACAAGACAGAGACCGCGTGTATTTGGTCAATATAGCAGCATGTCATTTTACAGGGTGACGTAATAAACTTCAGCACTTATTGGCTGTTTGTGATCTTGGCAATTTTACGTTCAGTAGTTGACTATTTCTACCTGAATGGCCGCTATTCATACTATTGTGAAGATCAACGCAAAGAGATCTGCTCCCAAATCGCTTGCGGCTGACTTCGCACCGGGTACACGCATTCAGTTGTTTAGTTGCCATGGAAGCGAAACACTTGCCATTTCAGTGGCATCGTTTGTAATGACAATCATCATCATCATCATCATCATCATCATCATCATCATCATCATCATCATCATCCTCATCCTCATCATCATCATCGCCATCATCGCCATCACCATCATCATCATCACCTCCACCACCACCACCACCACCACCACCATCATCATCATCATCATCATTATCCTCATCCTCATCATCATCAGGTAGAGGATTGATCAGATAAAACCCGCCGCAGTGACTTTATCACTCACGTACTGGAGGTATATCAGCTCGCGTGGCTGAATTAAACACAGCTACTGTTAGTAAGCAATCATGCACTTCGGCTCATCAGAAGGTATCGCCATTGGCATTCAAACCTACATCCCAACAGCGAATACCATCCATCCGCTGTAAAAGGACTATAGTTGCTGACCGAATCCTTTGGTCACCGAGGTCATTACGTCTGCCTCTTTATGGAATCGTCTATTTAAAGCACAGGCGGGTTTCAATTGATTACGCTTCGTAGCAGAACCTTTACAGAAGGTCACTCTCTTCATGGCCTACCAGAATGATTTCCAGTTCTTTGCCAGGTCCTCTGCTTCGTAGATTTTCATGCCCAAGGTGTCTGAAATGTCCCGTATCCATCATCACGATGGCCGTCCTCTGCCTTGTCCTCAAAGAACCATACCTCCCATCACCGTTGCTTCTAAGCAACTGGGACGTTTAATGTAACCAAAGATGATCAGTTTCCAAAACATGACGCCCTTTATGAGTCAGTTATTAGGAACGCCAAACACTTTATAGCTGCTGTATGGCATTGTTTGTCTCAAATTGACCGTGACATATATCAAGCAACGGAGACAATAACTGTTAAGCACGCCAATGTTATTATTGATAATGTTTACCACATATCATCATGATCTTATATGTATATATGCTATTGGTTTTATTTCTACTATAGTGTTCTCTTAATTTTAGAGAGTTTTATGTGTGTGGCCAAAGTTAATGTTGTTGTCATGTTTGTGTTTGCTTTAATGTTAGCATCTGATCTGTCTATGAAGATTTAGAACTACTAAATTGACATGAATAAACTTGTTATTACATTACACAGTATGGTGTGAATGTTTTGTGCCAACTTGGAGACAATGACAACACTGTGATTACAATAGTTACGTAGTTTATGTGGTCAAAGAGTGAATGAAAATCAATTTAAGGCTTGTGGCTTCAGAAGTACTGGCTCAAAACCGAGACCGAAATAGATAGATAGATAGATAGAGAGAGAGAGAGAGAGAGAGAGAGAGAGAGAGAGAGAGAGAGAGAGAGAGAGAGAGAGAGAGAGAGAGAGAGAGAGAGGGCAGAGAGAGTGGGGGGCAGTGAGCGAGAGAGGAAGCCAGACAGACAGACATATAGACAGACATACACATATATAGATACACACAAAGGGAGATAGACACATAAACATACACACAGAGCCGGATAGACAAACAGACCTATAGACAAACACACACATCAGGCTTGAAAGCTATCAGCTCGGCTGGTGTTCAAAGACACAGGAGAGAAGACAGACATAATCTTGTGTGATTATCGTGCTTACTGTCAACGTATATTGTTTATATGTGATCACAGAATTGGGCTGATTGACAGACAAATTTGACAGCTTAAGGTGCTATACGTTAGTTAATGAAACGATGACATAGAAGGGAACTGGGCGCCTCACATCACAAAGTTATAATTTACCGTACTGGAAGTCGTGCCTTCCTTATCCAAGCAGTACTGTTTGCGATGTAATTACCTTCACTGTGTACATAGCATGAACAATGCACTACTGCTGCTATAAGGGCTATCATAGAGTGTATCTTCACAAGAGAAACAATAGCCAGCCACACAGGGAAAGCATCTGAGAGTTACACTTTTTATTTCTTAGCGAAACCGAAATAATTACACACAGCACAAACCCGCTGGTAATCAATCACTTTCGTACACATCGAAAGGGCTGCATACTAATTTGTGTATTTTCACACTGTATATATTTATGCATACTTGGCAAGAATTTTTTTTTTTTTTTTTTTTCAATTTCCATAGGCAGAGTTTGAAGTCAAATTCAAGTAGTCTTTGATTTGCTATTACACATTGTCGGGTAATTCACGACTCAGTTATCTATTATCCAGAGTATTTACCCTTTATCCATACCCGATATAGTCTTTGACCTTTACCGATATCCAATGATTAGTATGTCAGTCTTATCAATATACACGTAGCCTACCATATCTGCCTTCCAGGCCTTCCATGACATGTGGTCTCTCTTACAATCATAGACTAAACAGAACAGCATGACAGTTTACGTTCATACACGATGGGAATATTCCATCTATTTCACCGAGTTATGCCTGAGTCAATCATGTACATAGATTGAAGGCGCCGCTCTGCTCACACGTGAGATGTGGACAGTCAATCAGGCTGCCAGTGGTTCCATCAGCAAGGGGACTCTTCGCTGACCACTGAGCAAGAGTATGGAGCACTTGTGGGAATGTCCTGAGTGCAATGATATTGATTCTTAATTTCATATTTCATATGACACATGACCTTGCCCCGCTCTCTCCTGCAATTCCATACGGTTATTCTCTATATAATTTCTACGTTTGCCTCCAGTTTTTGCCGTATCTTTTATTCTCGCTTAATTGAACTAGTATATGATAATGTGTGAAGTTTATCTTGATGCAATTGCACAACAGAGATTAAGAACAGAATAGGGCAAACGCATGCTGTATTTCAGAAAATGAAAAGTATCTTATGCAATAATTCACTATAATTGAATACAACAAAAAGAGTACTGAAATGCTATATAGAACCTGTTTTGCTATATAGCAGTGAATCTTGGAATGTAAATGAACAAATTAGGAAGAACTTGGAAGCACCAGAGGTATGGTTCCTGAGACGAATGTTGCGAATTCCTTGGACTGCCAGAGTTTACTAACAACAATTCCCTGAAAGAGGCTAATGAAACTAGAACATTACATAAAACAATTAGAAAGACACAAACAGCTTTGTTTGGTCATGTGATGAAAAGAGAGGCATTGTAGAACATCGTGACAGCTGGAAAGATCAATGGAAAGAGAGGCAGAGGCTGACCAAGAGAAATGATGCTGGGTGGATTCAGCTTTATCCAGAAACCAAAGACAGAAATTTGTGGAGAGACATGAACGCCTACGCTATCTGGCAGGGCACTTGATAATGATGATGATCTCTTGTAATTTGTTGCATGCATATATTTCCCAAGGCTCATTGACGCTTGGGATTGTCTCTCTTTACAATAATTGTGGGACAGCTAAGCACAATTCTCATTCCTTTTTCTGAACAGGTAATTAATGTTCACACTGATGTGTTGACAAAAACATTTAGTCTTTGGGAATTCCTGGAGCCACTGGTATAACATGAGAGAATAATTACCTGGGGTTTAATCGTATCCATTAAAGTAGTACTATAGGGTAAATGGGAATATTCTTAAACAAGTGAATCGGTAAAACTATCTCGGAACAGTCATAACATCTGATGAGATGAGCCTTGAAGAGATTAGAACAAGAATCGCCATGGTGAAAGTTGCTTTTTCCAAAGTAAAAAAGAAAATACAGTCCAATAAAATGATGTAAACTTCAATGAGAAAAAGAGTATTGAAGTGCTACATAGAACTTTTGTATGGATGTGAAACGTGGACACGCTGAAAAATATCTAATGGCAGTGGAAATGTGATATCTGAGGAAAATGCAAAGAATGCTATGGAGAGACTGAAAAACCAGTGGGCAAATCCGACAAGAAGCAAATGAAAACCGTAAACAGATTAGAGATGTTATTAGTTAAGATGTTTTGGTTACGTTATGAGAAGAAATTAACTAGAGATCTTGGTTACAATTGGTAAATTTGAAGGGAAAAGAAAGAACAAGGGAAAGACAGACAAGTAAATATCTGGATAACTTGACCACGTGGCGTGGTCAGGACAAGAATACAGAGCTGATCCACGACTCTGGTGATCATGTAAAATAGTGAAACATGACCGCCAACTTTTATCGGCATGGCACATCATGATGATGATGAAGTCACCACCACTGAATATCAGAAAGTGAGTAGTCAAATGTTATATAGAAATGTATTCTGCTGTACGGCAGAGTATAATGAAATGTGAACGAGCAATTTACGTCGAGCTTTGAGGCAACAGAGTTGTGGTTTCTGAGTCGAATGTTGCCACTATCATCTTGGACGGCTGGGTAACTAGCAACGAGTTTCTGGAAAAGACTCATGAAATTTAACATTACATATAATACGTACAAGGAGGGGACAAGCAGGGTTTTTTCGTCATGCAGTGAGAAGTTCTATGAAACATGGTGATTACTGGAAAGATTAGCGATAGTAGAGGCAGGAACAGCCCGAGAGACATGATTCCGGATGAACTGGAACGATGACATGGAGAAATATCAATATAGTTGATCCAGAATACCAAAGGCCGAGATCTGTGGAGATTCATCCACGCTTACCTCAGCTGGCATGGCACATAATGATAATGATTAATCGGCAGTCATATATTGTATATTGGCACCTTTCCGTCTAGACAGACGATAGTTTGGTACATTGTGCCTCAAAAAGGCTTAATAACTACGACCCACGGCTGTGGCGAGAGTGGCTGATAAGGCCAATTCGTGCTGTAAATGTTTGTCCACAGTAGATGCATGTGAAAACATGGTCATTTCAACCATATTGCACCATCTTACGACGTCTCTTACGCTCTGTGTGTGCTTTATCTGCAATCATTTTCTTCTTTGTCTTTAATCCATTTCTGATAGTTGCCCTCCATGCAACACACGGAGGCATGCAGCGTGCCACTTGCTCCGAATGTGCATTATCAATGCTTGTATCAATCATGTCCCGCTTACAGACATCTTTGTATCGTAGTAGAGGCCGACCCTGAGATCTCCTACCCATCTGTAATTCACCAAAAAAAATATGTCCTTTGGTATTCTACCATCATCCATCCTCCCAAAATGTCCTATCTATCTAAGTCTACGAAGACTGAGCACGGAACACACCGTCACACAACCTGATCTTTAAAATACTTCAGTATTTGTGATTTTGTCTTGCCACTTAATACTAAGTAATCTTCGCAGACACCGCATATGAAAGCTGATTAAACGTTTCTCTTGGTGTGAATAAGTTGACCAGGTTTCACTGCCATAAAGAAGAGTACCAAGAACACAGGCTTAGTAGACGAGGACTTTTGTTTTGGCAGTAAGCTTCCTGTTCTCCCAGACTCTTTTTGCTAACATGTTCATTGTTGTTGCTGCCTTACCAATCCTGATGTTGATTTCCTGATCTAGGGATAATTTGCTATTTACCTCTGATCCTAGATATGTAAAATGGTCTACTATCTCCAGTTCGGCGTCGTCAATAAAGATTGATGGTACCCCATGTGCACCTTGTGACATAATCTGTGTCTTCTTTTTGTTAATTGTTAAACCAAATTCAGAACAAGCATTGGAGAATGCAGATAGTAGATGTTGTAATTCTTCCTCAGAGTGGGTCGTAATTGCAGCATCATCCGCAAAAAGCAACTCTCTGATTAGTACCCTCCTAATTTTGGTCTTGGCCTTCAATCTCTGAGCATTATAGAGGCCGCCATCTGAGCGTGAGTGAATGTATATACCACCATCCTGATCACGAAAGGCATATTTCAGTAGAAGTGAAAAGTATATTCCAAAGAGGGTGGGGCTAGTACACAACCTTGCTTAACTCCACTCTTGATTTCAAACTCTTCTGAAGTAGCACTATCAAACTTGATTATACCCTTCATGCCTGTGTGGAATGATTCCACAATGGACAGAAGAGTTGGTGGGCAGCCAATCTTCTTTAGTGCCTTGAACAGACCCTCACGACTGACCAAATCAAATGCCTTTGTGAGGTTGATGAAGGCAATAAACAGTGGTTGATTTTGTTCCCGGCATTTTTCTCGCATTTGTCGCAATGAGAATATCATATCAATGGTAGACCGGTTCTGTCGGAAGCCGCATTGTGATTCGGGTAGACTTGATCTCCTAGTACTTGAAGTCTGTGCAGAACAATTCTGGCAAATACTTTCCCAACAATACGCAGAAGTGAGATACCCCTATAGTTGTTGCAGTCGCTTCGATTGCCCTTGTTCTTGTACAGTGATTGTTGTTCTTGTTGTGATGCTTGAATCTTTGAAATCCTGTGGGACTTGTCCTTCACGCCAGCATAGCTCTATTAGCTGTTGGATCTGTAGAGTGAGTGTTTCGGCAGTCATAGAAGCAAATGAAAGAAATATAAATGAGAGGACACATTCATTCATTCATTCATTGATTTGCAGAACCTAGCTCAAATAACAACCTAAAACCTCTCAGTCTTTAGCATGATGTCCCGCGTGCAATACACTCATCTGGAGATCATCTGCCACATCCTGCACCCATCTTCTTTTTGGCCTTCCTCTTCCTCTCTTCCCGGGCATATACCCCTCTATTATTGTTTTCTCCAAACTTTCAGGTCACATTAGATGAGTTAAAAACTGAAAATGAAAGGCACACTAATACTTGAAAATGCAGGTTGTTTGTAAAGTCTCACTTCACTTTGTATGTAGAACAAATTTGAAAAATAAAGTATATGATGTCATAAAAAATGTACTTCACACTTTATCTTGAAGCAATATGCAGGGAATGGCAGTCGTCTGCTGGAGTAATACTTGAAAATGCAGGTTGTTTGTAAAGTCTCACTTCACTTTGTATGTAGAACAAATTTGAAAAATAAAGTATATGATGTCATAAAAAATGTACTTCACACTTTATCTTGAAGCAATATGCAGGGAATGGCAGTCGTCTGCTGGAGTAATTCTTTGCACCCCAAACAGAATGGTGTTATCAACGATATATATATATATATATATATATATATATATATATATATATATATATATATTTTTTTTTTTTTTCCCGCGTTTCCATCCTGTTTCAGGATATTGCGGTCAACACCATCATCTTACAGCTGTATGTTGATTCCTAGGCTAGATTACGCTCATCAGCACGCCACGACTTTCTGAGCGACCGGCTGCATACTCTCATAAGTCACTAGCGTGACTCGAACCACTTCTAATTCTCGTCCGCTCACGTTGACTACGAGAGTATTCGGGATTAACGGAGAAAAGCTGCTAACCCCTCGGCCAAGCAGCCGGCATATATATATATATATAAATGAGTAAGAGTGTTGTAAGATTTTACAAACACCCGGTACTTCACCAAATGATTAAAACACCTAACTGTAGAACAAGTGTACATCAATGCATTGAAACTAGACAATATACAAAGCCGTCATCATTAGCCAGGTGTATCATTTATCTTAATCCAAAACTACGGAATTCTTACGCTGTCATAAATAAACACTAACGAAACATGCGTCAAAAAACAAACGAACATATCTAACTGTTATGACGGTTCTAGTATATTACAAACATTTAAAGAACAGACATGGTTGGTTTTTTGATTTCATTGTATTCCTTTGCTTATATGAGTGTCGCTCATTACCCGTGAATTTACTTCTTGTGTAACATTTGACGAAGACAGACAAATCGATCACCGATAGAACAAAGTCAATGACAGTACTCGGGGTACATGAACATGGGTCTGAGCTCCCTAGTCTATCCAGGGTAAAATAGGTACTAGAAAATGTTTTAGGAAGTAAAAGCGACCGGCGTGCCATTGACCACATCATCCACCGTGTACCGATTGGCTTGTCAAAAATGGCACCAGCACCATTTACCCAATACAGCTCCTTTTGTTGTCATGTATTCTATTACTACTATCGTAGGACCAGACTTCGCTGCTCAGTGCTATCTCAGTATGTAATGTCGCACGCTCTGATGTAGTTCTATCAAATTAAGCCTTTCATGGAAAAGCAATTCGCAATCCCGCAAACCGCTTTCGAAACACATCTGCGGGCGATTTGGAAGCAGACCGCCTTGCGCTGGTTTTCATTCGATGGTATGAATGCAGGTCGTTCTGAAAGCAATGGCAAACCAGTGAGCATAAACTTGCCAAGAAATCACAAACACTTATAAACTACGACCAGCACGCTATTGCTAGTGTATCCATGGAGAATCTTCCCGGCTGATGAATCAAAGTGCCTGTCCAGGTAGACGCCACGCACTGTTCAGGCTGGGATTGTTTATTTGTTTATTTCACCTCTAACAGTGACAGTTCTCTCGTAGAAGAGAGAACATGTTTACCAACTCTTCAACACTAAATACGATACGACCATCAGAGGACGACAGAAAAAAATGAGCTTGTCATCAACCAGGCATACCAGAATCTTCAGCCTCAGAACAGGACACTGTGGACTGAGAGCACACCTCTTCCGACTAGGTCTCAATGACTGCCACTTGCAAGCGTGGAGCACCACAGCAAACCCCAGTTCATCTGCCACAAGACTCCAACAGAAAGAGGAAATCTTGTCCACAGGACCGATTCGTCGAAATACAATCTATGGACCGGCGAAGACCTCAATCGAACCGCCCATGTCGGAGTAGACGCATATCAAACGTTGATAACAGAAGATTAAGAAGAGAGAACGACCATATTTCAAACGATGGTGTTTTGCTTTGACTCCCACTGGTAGATATTTATTGAGTAAAGGAACCACATTAGACGCCTTGTCAAAGATTATCTTGGAGGAACTTTCACACAAAGAGAAAAAAGATGGCAATAAATTAGGTGCAGCTCGCAGACATGAAATTGTTTAAAATAAAACAACAGATGCAAAATCATAACCAAATTAATCAACATTAGATACAACTTAACACACCAAAAAAAATAATAATTCCGCGTGGCAATTTGCAACCTGCATCACAAGCTTCCCCGTCACAAGGGTTTAAAGACGAGAAGATCCACTTCATTTTATCGGGTTTCATCTCACGTGGTTATGCCTCTTTCCGCATTGTGGTCAGCCGAAAGATTCGTACACAGCACTGACTTCTTGGTGCCAGAGACGACTCCCCGAAGCCTCCGAGAAAACTGCACCCGCAAACCGAATGACGGGAGTCCAGAATCGAACTGACAATCCTCGGATCGCTAGGCAAGCGGCTTAACCACTTCATCACAGAGACCTCCGTGTCAAGCTTGAAGGTTGTTCTGACATGCGCCTTGTCGACCAATAAATTACAGTAACGCCAAGTCAAACACCGTGCTTTCTGGGTCACATCAGACCACACAGAATACAGTGCCAAACTGTAGAAGGAAATATAACTTCAGCAAACAATGGAATCAACATTGTGGATACAGTCTTGCACACATGTCAACTCAGAGTTGCTTGTTCATGCTGGAGCCACAATGTGGCCAAGTGACCCGGAGTGTCCACTCCATGCAAGTAAATATCAACGATTGGCTGCTATTACAACAGTGCTTGACACTCCGAGCTAACACGGGGCAGTCATCAACAGGTACTTTCTGCAGACATCGGTGTCCGACAACTGTGGCTGTATATACTAGCGCCTGTCCTCCAATCTATTCTTCTTCTTCTTCTTCTTCTTCTTCTTCTTCTTCTTCTTCTTCTTCTTCTTCTTCTTCTTCTTCTTCTTCTTCTTCTTCTTCTTCTTCTTCTGCGTTCATCCGGAGTTTTTTTTTTTCATTTTCGAACGTGATTGTGTTGTGCCTGTTTACAGCAGAGCTGCGTTCTTGCGCCGTTAGGCCGACACATCCGACTTATGCGGGCATATGTTGACCGGGTTAACCTTCCCGGGAATCTATTCAAAAACGGGAACCCCCGTAGCGCAGTGGCCAGCTTGCCTGAAAAACCAGTGGTTTTGTGTTCAAAAACTCGTCGAAGCGGATTTTAAACAAAATTGGCCTGGGCTCCCAGATGGACCGAGTCAAAACTGGGCACTAGAAAATGTGCCGTGATGTACCGGCGGCCGGCGTTATATTGGCTACGTCACCAACTGGGTGCCGATTGGTCTGTGTAAATATGGGACTAGCACCATGTACCTAAACAGTCTACAGTCGTGTAAAGGGATCTTTTACTGATGTTATTTTACGAGCATGAAATGGGTACTTGTTATATTACAGGCGTGTAAAGGGGTCTTTTACTGATGTTGTTATACTACAGGCGTGTACAGGGGTCTTTTACTGATGCTGTTATATTACAGGCGTGTAAAGGCGTCTTTTACTGATGCTGTTATACTACAGGCGTGTAAAGGGGTCTTTTACTGATGTTGTTATACTACAGGCGTGTAAAGGGGTCTTTTACTGATGCTGTTATACTACAGGCGTGTAAAGGGGTCTTTTACTGATGTTGTTATATTACAGGCGTGTAAAGGGGTCTTTTACTGAGGTTGTTATATTACAGGCGTGTAAAGGGGTCTTTTACTGAGGTTATTTTACGAGCATGAAATGGGTACTTGTTATATTACAGGCGTGTAAAGGGGTCTTTTACTGATGTTATTTTACGAGCATGAAATGGGTACTTGTTATATTACAGGCGTGTAAAGGGGTCTTTTACTGACGTTGTTATATTACAGGCGTGTACAGGGGTCTTTTACTGATGCTGTTATACTACAGGCGTGTAAAGGGGTCTTTTACTGATGCTGTTATACTACAGGCGTGTAAAGGGGTCTTTTACTGATGTTGTTATACTACAGGCGTGTAAAGGGGTCTTTTACTGATGTTGTTATACTACAGGCGTGTTAAGGGGTCTTTTACTGATGTTGTTATACTACAGGCGTGTAAAGGGGTCTTTTACTGATGTTGTTATACTACAGGCGTGTAAAGGGGTCTTTTACTGATGTTGTTATACTACAGGCGTGTAAAGGGGTCTTTTACTGATGTTGTTGTATTCAAGAACGTTTCCAGGCTGGGTCACAGTACCGAAAGTCTAGTCATTCATATGTTAATGCGTGCTCACTACACACAGAAACCCAATCACACGCACGCGCGCGCGCGCACACACACACACACACACACACACACACACACACATGAGGTCTAGGTAGCTTCTATAAAGTACCCGAATTCATTCTGCAAACAAAATCATTAACAACTTAATATTTTATAACACATTACCATCAAAATGTCTCCTTTCAGCAATTTGACGCTTTTGCCAATGCTGATACAGCAGTAGGAACAAGGCTTGTAATCCATTCTTAAATAACTATCTCAGCTGTAGTGTCTAACAGATCTTTTATCGAATCGACTCACTGCAACAATGTCCCTAAATTCCCTCTTCAAATAATTATTTAACTTTCTCTATTCTAGGTAATTGTTATTGTATTATTAATATACAATATTAATATAACACAAATACTTAGATAGTAACAAATATAGTTGTGGACGCTGCCAACAAGACTATACACAGAAGCAAAAGGCATACTACAAACCCTTATGGCTCGGACCAATCGAAGAGATTCATGGTCTATTTGCTGCAAGACACATCATTGAAAATAATCCGGACTGCACTAGCCAGACGACCTTCATTCCTCAGGCTCATGACTCCCTGCCCTCCACTGCAAGGTACTATAGGCTGACAGTTACTATAGGCTATAGATGACAGTTTTACAGAAGGTGAATAACGGCACCTCTTAACATCATAAAAGACACTACAAAATTAGTCGTCCTGTCAAATTAAGAGAATAAACAGTGTCACTGCAGATAATGGGCTACACCGGTTCGTGTGATCCAAAGGTATTTAGCAAAACTTCTGGGCAGAAAAAAAAACAACACACACACACAAAGATGATAAAACTCAAAAATAAAAACAGCCAGGAGCATGTAACTCCTGCGAAAAAGTGAGAGATACTAAACATAGACACAGTGAGAGATACTAAACATAGACACAGTGAGAGATACTAAACACAGACACAGTGAGAGATACTAAACACAGACACAGTGAGAGATACTAAACACAGACACAGTGAGAGATACTAAACACAGACACAGTGAGAGATACTAAACACAGACACAGTGAGAGATACTAAACACAGACACAGTGAGAGATACTAAACACAGACACAGTGAGAGATACTAAACACAGACACAGTGAGAGATACTAAACACAGACACAGTGAGAGATACTAAACACAGACACAGTGAGAGATACTAAACACAGACACAGTGAGAGATACTAAACACAGACACAGTGAGAGATACTAAACACAGACACAGTGAGAGATACTAAACACAGACACAGTGAGAGATACTAAACACAGACACAGTGAGAGATACTAAACACAGACACAGTGAGAGATACTAAACACAGACACAGTGAGAGATACTAAACACAGACACAGTGAGAGATACTAAACACAGACACAGTGAGAGATACTAAACACAGACACAGTGAGAGATACTAAACACAGACACAGTGAGAGATACTAAACACAGACACAGTGAGAGATACTAAACACAGACACAGTGAGAGATACTAAACACAGACACAGTGAGAGATACTAAACACAGACACAGTGAGAGATACTAAACACAGACACAGTGAGAGATACTAAACACAGACACAGTGAGAGATACTAAACACAGACACAGTGAGAGATACTAAACACAGACACAGTGAGAGATACTAAACACAGACACAGTGAGAGATACTAAACACAGACACAGTGAGAGATACTAAACACAGACACAGTGAGAGATACTAAACACAGACACAGTGAGAGATACTAAACACAGACACAGTGAGAGATACTAAACACAGACACAGTGAGAGATACTAAACACAGACACAGTGAGAGATACTAAACACAGACACAGTGAGAGATACTAAACACAGACACAGTGAGAGATACTAAACACAGACACAGTTTACATTCCACTTTCTCACAGGAGTTAACATAACTAACTGTGTTTACTTCCCTTTATTCTACCCTGCTGCAGTAGTTACTTCTCTTGTTCGACAACAAACATAAGAACCGCTGACGTCACGATACAGAAAAAAAAATACCGATAAATATCCAAGCCATCACGAGAAGGGAAGCCCCTGGTCCAAACTGAACAACATATGAAATGATCCAGCATCTAGGAGCTCGCTGAAGGCCTACAGAAGATCTCTTCAATGATCCAGCATCTAGGACATCGCTGAAGGCCTCCAGAAGATCTCTTTAATGATCCAGCATCTAGGACCTCGCTGAAGGCCTACAGAAGATCTCTTCAATGATTCAGCATCTAGGATCTCGCTGAAGGTCTACAGAAGATCTCTTCAATGATCCAGCATCTAGGATCTCGCTGAAGGTCTACAGAAGATCTCTTCAATGATTCAGCATCTAGGATCTCGCTGAAGGTCTACAGAAGATCTCTTCAATGATCCAGCATCTAGGACATCGCTGAAGGCCTCCAGAAGATCTCTTTAATGATCCAGCATCTAGGACCTCGCTGAAGGCCTACAGAAGATCTCTTCAATGATTCAGCATCTAGGATCTCGCTGAAGGTCTACAGAAGATCTCTTCAATGATCCAGCATCTAGGATCTCGCTGAAGGTCTACAGAAGATCTCTTCAATGATTCAGCATCTAGGATCTCGCTGAAGGTCTACAGAAGATCTCTTCAATGATCCAGCATCTAGGACATCGCTGAAGGCCTCCAGAAGATCTCTTTAATGATCCAGCATCTAGGACCTCGCTGAAGGCCTCCAGAAGATCTCTTCAATGATCCAGCATCTAGGAGCTCGCTGAAGGCCTCCAGAAGATCTCTTCAACGATTTGTGGACACGGGGAACTTCTCGACAGGATGAGAACAGGCAAACATAAAATAAATCCATTCCAGGCAACACATATCAGGCGATCTGCTCAGTTCTCTTTCTCACAGTATTTAATTCTCAGACCCTGTCAGCAACCGATGCGTCAGGCATTACAGGATCAACTTCTCCCGTACCACACAAAAATATTGCAAGTCGTACGAGAGGTATGAATGAGGCATTTTATTATCACTGGCTCTTTAACAATGGATTACTGCACAAAACGGTCGCTATTAAATTACACATAGAGACACAGAATTCCCTATCTAGTCAATATCCTAACCCTATAGCTAACTCTATCTATTTGGCTAAGGAAACGCGCATCGACACTAATCGATGCGCTCACTATGAAAGTCAGTCCCCCGTCTGACTAGTTTACTCGCGTGGCTACACACCACGCGGAAGGACCTTGTGCGTCCTTCGGCTTTCTGCGTGCTGCGACACTCAGCACGCTTCGAGTAGCCGTTTACTCTTGAGTGGCAGTCCACTTCTCCGTGGCTATCACGTAGGCGTGATTCTGCCGTGATCAGAGTGCTTACTCTCTGTGGTTGACATCTCCGTGTCTCATGAGAGAACTAGTTAATAGTTCCCCTCCCTATCACCTACCCTGCCCTCATGTAGGGGCACTGGGTTACCTCTAATCTACTTGAGTGATCTTCTATACTTCAGTCTTTGACACACACCCTCCCCTCCTGTGTTGCGTTACAAACTTTGACTCATGGTTGTGACGCAAGAGGTTTCTAAAAAATTAGTGTCTCTAATTTTTGTCAAAGACTATTGATAACCTGGTTCTGGGTAACTAAATAGACTCCTACTGACTATTGTCACAATGTAGTCTCACTTTACTTGGCTACTGGTGATCGCCACAAACTTGTCTGGTTGGCGTGAGCCCTCTTCTCATCGCAATATTATATTAATTAGAGGTTTGTCTGAACCGGACCATTGTCTTATAAGACCTGTCCTCAAATAGCAAATTAACTCACTACCCATACAAAGTTGACTTTCTTAGGGTCAACACATGAATTGCTTCATGTCCCCCATATAATATTAAACAACCTTTACACAAGCTGTGTGCGACAGGCTTTACCTATCTCGCTTCCGCGTGTAAAGTTATCTTTCACTGTTAAGTTAGTGTTTCGTTGTCTATTGTGTCCCCTGACCCGGAGTTATCCCTCTTTGTTTTAACAAATGTATGTAATTTACCTGTTTGTTTTCCTGGTTGTTTGTGTGTTTTTATTTAACTATTAATATAGTTTAATTTCTAACATCTGTGTCTATTTATAATATGTATGTAAGTTCGTTTTCAAGTGCCATAATTCGGTTACATGTGGCCACAAACAAGTGTATAACACTAATTCGTGACTACGTTTCCGTCTTATGAGACTTAAAATACTTTATCTAAGATCTATACTAAACTACACTAAACTATAAACACCACATTGAAGACAATACATTTTCATTATCGAAAGCAAACGCTTGACGCAGACAAAAAACAAAAAGTCGCGTTGAGCGGCAGAAAAAAATCCGCTGGCTGTCCTCATTCTCTCTTGTATATTTTCCATTTTCTCTCACTTTCACACTTCTGTCACACACCTTTTATCCTCCCACCTGTTTAAAAACCTTGAAGTGACACTGTTCAAGTTTAGCTCGTTTGAAAACGTTGAGCTGCATGACTGTGCCTAACTTACTGCACGAGTCATGTATTTACAAATTATGTACATGGATGAAATAGGGTTGATAGAATTGTACCCTGATATTACTAAACTCTATATTCTAATGACATACTAATACTAATTATATATCTATATATTCCAAATTGTTGTAGAAAATCAATCTAATTTAAGGGAAGTAATCTAGCTATCTACAAATGAAAATGATGTGAGATGAGTTATGTACTTTTCTGAAATGGGTGATGTGAAATGTAACAAAATTCTAAATAATGTTTTAATGAAAAAACACATATATGATTGATATATTTATTCTAAATGTTGTAACTGATGAATGTTATTTGTATACTTTAATCCTATAAGGTGTAAATTACATTTAATATTAAATGATGATGTTGTTGAAGTGTTCATTAAGATGGAATGAAATAAAGTGAAATGAAATGAACTAAATGGTGTTATTCATATCTACACTAAATAATACTGGTCTTATCTAAACTTTCTATCCTGGTTTTTTAATTAGCTATTATTAAGTGTAAGTACTGTCCTAATCTAATTTTATCCTACGTAAGTGGGTGAATTAATGATTTATTTAAACTCCCAAAAAAATCTATTTATATTCTCTAACTCTAATGTACTCTATCTTAAAGTAACTAATCTAACTATAATTTATCACTATATTAAAACTGTTATAATACATATCACAATATTAGGTATATATACATGGTATCTATTTACCTCAGGTTATTGGTTGCTACAATGTTCAGAAATTGTTTTCGGTGGCATAGTTTATATATACATAATTATCCTGGGTATACTAAATACACTACACAGTCATACTTGTGTCCTATGGGTCTTATTTCGCTCGTAGATTCCGCACGTGACGTAGACCAGTCAATTCGTGTCTGTTATTTATGTAATGTTCTGACACTGTTCTGATATGAGTAACATAGGTGATTCACCGGAGCACAAATGGAGCATAGTAAGTAACGAGCTGTCTATGTACACACGGTGATACACTTGTTCCTGGAGCATAGTTCTTATTTTGCTGTCTACGGACACATGGTAGTTTAATGTTCTTAGCACACAGTCCTGAAAATCATGTCTATGTAATAAATAGGATATTTTACACAGGCTCCTTTAAGAGTACTAATTAACCTTTCTTATACTAACTACTCATGTGGAATATCAGGTATTTCTACCTCAGATGGTCGACTCAGGGTATCTGCCAGAATGTTATCACTACCCTTAATATGTTCTATACTAAAAGTATAATTCTGTAATATCAATGACCACCTGTAGATGCGGTCGTTGCGATGTACTCCACTTTGCATGACCGTGATCGGGGAGTTGTCATTCTGGACCACAAAGTGAACACCCGCTAGAAATCGATGCAACTTCCTCACCGCATAGATGACGCTTAGGGCTTCCAACTCTGATATGGAATATCTGGACTCAGCCGGTGTGATCTTACGGCTCACGTAGCAAATCGGATGGAAGATGCCATCATAAAACTGGCCTAGTACTGCAGCGATGGAGATCTTACTGGCATCTGTCCTGAGATAATAAACGAGCCTAGGATTAGGCAAGTGGAGGATTGGTACATTACTAAATAGCATTTTCAATTTTGACAATGCAGAAATTAATAATGCATCTTTAACATCCAATTTGACTGATGCTTTTAACACATTTGAAAATACACTTATAATTTCAGCTAAGTTAGGTATGAACTTACTATAGTAATTTACTAAACCCAAAAGACTCCTGACCTGCTTTTTTGTTGTAGGCATGGTCAGGTTCATAATTTTAGTAATAATTCTATTGTCAGTTTTTAGTTGTCCCTGTGAAATGACATGACCCAAAAAATCGATTTCTTGTAGGCCCAATTCGACTTTGCTCGGTTTGACAGTGAGACCGAAGAGTCGCAACCTATCGAAGACATGTCTGAGTTTCAGTAAGTGTGTTGTCCAGTCATCTGTATGGACACAAATATCATCTATATATGTCACTGTATTCGTCACTCCATGCAGTAAATCTCTAGTTAAGCGTACGAAAGTGGCAGGAGCGTTGCAAAGTCCGAAAGGAAGAAAACGCCACTCGTAGAGACCTAAAGGTGTTGAGAACGCAGTAAGATGAATAGATTCAGTCTGCATAGGGACCTGCCAATATCCCTTAGTAAGGTCTAATTTAGAGAAGATTTTGGAAGTGGACATGTCCAGAATAAGATCTTCGCAGGAAGGAATTGGTTCTGCGTCGATCTTAGTGACATTATTGAGCTTTCTATAGTCCACACAAAGACGAATGGTGGAGTCTTTTTTCTTGACCAGGACGATTGGGAAGGAGTACTCAGATGTAGATTTCTGAATGATCATACTAGCTTCTAAATTAAGAATTTCCTTATTTAGACTTTCTCTATAGCTGAGTGGGATTGAGTACGGCCTGCATTTGATAGGCTTAGAGTCCGAAAGAAGGATGGAGTGTTCGATTCTGTCCGTCCTACCTGGAATGTCGGAAAATATGTCCTTATATTCCGTTACTAGCTCTATTATCTGTCGTCGTTGCTCGTCTGTTAGTCCCTGTTCTACTCGTATAGAATCTAATGTCGCAGTCTTGTCGACAATTGGAACAGGTAGTTCCATTCCGTCGTCATCTACCTGATTCATTACAGATGTGGTGCTAAGTGCGTTTTCTGTAAACTCACTAGGTGTATGGATATCGTCGGATTTGCCAGTCTCGCTAACTAGTGTAGTTGCGTTATGTATGTCCGTCGTCTCATCAATCGGTGTGGATGCATTGTGTTCGTCTGTCTCTACTTCTGTCTCTTGTCGTGAAAAGTAAGGTTTCAACATGGTGACATGAAATATCTTTAAGTTTCTGTTTATCGATATTTCATACTCGACATCTGAAAGTTTCTGTATCACCTTGAATGGCTCTTGCCAAGAAGTTCTCATTTTATTATGCTTGTCTGGTAGTAGCACCATTACGTCTTGATCTGTTTCAAGTATTATGGGTCTAGCACTTTTGTTAGGATGTTTGAGGATATCTGCACTGTTCACTGGAGTTAGTCCATTTTTCTCCTCCCAGGCGGATATTTCTTCATCTGTGCAGTGCCTTAGCTGGGGTAGACACCCAAGAATTAAATCAGTACAAGGGTTGTCTAATATTGCACATGTAAAGGTACCAGAAAGGAACGGGGTGTTTATACGGGCTCTTGCCAGAGGATAGGTTTCTATTTTACCAGAAAACGTACGGCACTTTACAGAGTCACCAGTATACTCCTTTGGATTAACAAGTTCCTTTTTAAGACCTATAAGAGTGCTCCCACTGTCCAGCAAACATTGGCATGATTTTTCGTTGACCAATGCATCGTGGAACACCAAATTGCCTCTGGAGGCTAATGCTGCGTTTACACTCTCAGTGGAGAATGGTACTGTATGCCCACATTCTAATTTTCCGTCTGCATGGAATTGGTGACATCGTTCACAACTGTCAAAGCTCAATACATCATTTACAGAACACACATTTTCAGCTTGGTTAACAGGTAATTCATTTTCAACTTCACAGTCAGTCTCACTCTCACTATCAGATGATGTATCAATTAACACTGCATTGTTTGCTTTCATACGTTGGCGGCCCAGGCACTTATTTGAATAATGGCCGTAGCTGGAACAGAAGAAGCATTTGACTGCACGCCTGTATGCAGTTCTCTTGTTTTGTTGCTTCTTAATGACATTTTCAAGATGTGCCGGATAGTTAGGCGTTTTATCACACATAGAATAAGTATCATGAAAAAGTTGGCAATAAACACATTTGGGTAATTTATGGTCTTTTTTGTCGACTCTCTGAAATGGTTTTTTATTACTCCGATAGCTTTTAGGTTGGTCCTTAACAAAAGAAACTATTTCAGAGTCGCTATTAGATGTTTTAAAAATCTCCCTATTGGAGGAAAAACAAGCTGAGCCTTTTTTTTCAAATTGTTCTATGGTCTCAATGTCTGACTGCTGAAGAAATTTAGCGAAAGGAGATGGTATTGTGGATATGACTTTATCCATGGCTATTAAATTTTTAAGTTTTTCAAAATCCTTTCCTATGTTTGCAGCATTAAGCCATCTATTTAGTACGCTTTGGACATTTGAGACGTAATCAATGAAAGTCTCACTGGGTTTTGGTTTCAGGTTGGAAAAACTGTACTTGATACCCAGGGGCATCAAGTAAGAAATGTTGCATTATCCTATCATGGATGTACTGATAGTTAGATCTAAGCTCAGTTGGTATTGATTCTATCACTTTAAGGGGCTCTCCACTAAGGTTCTTCATGTAAATCATAGCCCACATCTCGATTGGTACTTGGTGGTACTTAAACTGATATTCGACATTTTCTGTCCAGGCTGATATGGAGTCGTCTTTACAGAATGGTTTAATAATATTCTTATACTTATTAAATTTATTTTCTTCCTGCTGACTCTTTAGTTTAGTAGCGGAGATCTCTAAGTGTGAATCTACATCCATCCCTTTCATCTTTAATTGTGTCTCTGATTCCACTTGTATTTGTTTTTCCTTAACTCTTGCCATTTCATCTATCTCTTTTTTGTTTTAGTTCTTTCTCCTGATCTAATGTCTTTTGCTTTAGTTCTTTCTCCTGATCTAGTTGCTTTTGCCTTAATTCTTTTTCCTGATCTAACTGCTTTTGCTTTGTTACCTCAGCTAGTTGTGCCATTTCTTTTTGATGTTGTCTATCCCGTTCTTCCTTTTCCATCTGATGTTGTCTTTCTCGTGCACGTTCATCTCTCTCAGCATCTTTTGCTTCCTTCTCAGCATCTTTTGCTTCCTTAAATTTTTTATCAGCATATTGCTCTAGCTCCTTTCCTGTGTATTGTAAATCTTTGCCTGCTTTTATGAAGTCAGCTAAAGTTGCCATGTTGTTGGATTATTAGCTAGCGTTGACAGGCACTTCAATATTTATTGACTTATTTATATTCGGAATATGAAGTAATTTAACTCCCTGTGTACACAAATATAATGTTCAGTGACACACTGTCACAATGGATCACCCAAAAAAAAATTATACTCATAAGTCACACTCTGAAAAAGAGATGCATTATTAATCATATTGCATTGAATATAGCTTGGGTATACTCATCTTTACGTTCCAGATCAATCAGGTACAATCGTTTGGCACCTCAGGTCAAATTGTTAGGCACTATGACATACACCTTGTGCTCTTCTTCCAAACAGCTGTTGTTCTGCCTGGTTTACAGGAGCAGTAACAATTAACAACTTGTAAATGATATATGAATTTAAACAATTTGATACATTCACATCACATGCCCCCGACAGAACAGTACAATGTAGTCTAATTAATATTAAATGTCAATGTCCTGTCTTCGTTCTAACGTCGTATGCCTTGCTTTCCTATTCTAGTTTAATCTATGGAAGTGTTGTGCAGGCCAAGTTTTATTTGCTTCGCAAAAGTAGTGCCATCGTGACGGTAACAAATTAGAATAGGTATATAAATAAATAAATGCTTTGAAATAAATATAAATGTAATAATAATGTTTAAATAAATAAATATATTTAATAAATAACGTATTTGAACAAATAATGTTTGGTATAAGTCAATGATTCAGGCGAGCAGCCGCTTTGCGATTTGTCAACAATCCGTCGCCGATTGCAAATGGCGTAATACAGCTATTTGTCAGCCGCACTACGTCAGAGGCGCAGCGCTATTTTTAGATTGGAAAATCAATAATGTTCTCGGCTCATTTTGTTTTGTGTATCGCTCCGCCATGAATCATATTTGACACATATTCATAAACAAATAAGTAATTACATAAATAAATGATAGAAAACAATAATATCAATACTTACAACTTCGAAGAACACATGATTATAAGCACAAAATATTTTATTAAGCACAAATAAATATTATTTGGTCACGATAGGCACAGCACAGCTTGCAACTCGACCTAGTCTGCACACGTCATTATCACACTAACACAAATTAAGCCCCCGTAATTATATAACACTAATACTATTTCAGAGCCGTGGGTGAGTGTTTTAGCTTGAACAATTGTCCAAGCCACACTTCTGACACCACTTTAATCCTAGCCTGTCAGCAACCGATGCGTCAGGCATTACAGGATCAACTTCTCCCGTACCACACAAAAATATTGCAAGTCGTACGAGAGGTATGAATGAGGCATTTTATTATCACTGGCTCTTTAACAATGGATTACTGCACAAAACGGTCGCTATTAAATTACACATAAAGACACAGAATTCCCTATCTAGTCAATATCCTAACCCTATAGCTAACTCTATCTATTTGGCTAAGGAAACGCGCATCGACACTAATCGATGCACTCACTATGAAAGTCAGTCCCCCGTCTGACTAGTTTACTCGCGTGGCTACACACCACGCGGAAGGACCTTGTGCGTCCTTCGGCTTTCTGCGTGCTGCGACACTCAGCACTCTTCGAGTAGCCGTTTACTCTTGAGTGGCAGTCCACTTCTCCGTGGCTATCACGTAGGCGTGATTCTGCCGTGATCAGAGTGCTTACTCTCTGTGGTTGACATCTCCGTGTCTCATGAGAGAACTAGTTAATAGTTCCCCTCCCTATCACCTACCCTGCCCTCATGTAGGGGCACTGGGTTACCTCTAATCTACTTGAGTGATCTTCTATACTTCAGTCTTTGACAGACCCCCCCCCCCCCCCCTTTTCCGTTTGTTTTTCGTACGTTTTGAACTCAAGCATAGTCCATAAACGTGCAAGTACTTCTAGTGTCTCATCTAATTTTACTCAAGACGACTACCACGTTATGGACAGACCAGAACAGGTCATTCTTCTTCGCCTCAGAACAGGACACAATAGATTACGCAACCACATGTATACAAAATTCAAGATTGGTGACTCAGCCATGTGCACATGTGGTTTGGCGTCGCATACAGCAGAGCACATACTCCAGGACTGCCCAAACTACAACATGTCCAGGCGAACCTTCTGGCCTAGAGAGACAACAGTGGAAGATAAACTCTATGGACCGCTGAATGAACTAAAAAAGACTGTTAGATTCATACAAGAGACAACATTGCAGTTATAAACATATTTTAGGCGAACGAAAGAAGAAGAAGAAGATCTAATCTCATCATGTTCCTCTTGTACCTTGCGGTGTCGAGGTGAAGTATAAACATCGTGAGAGTGCCCAATTATGGGCTTCATATATCGATATTCCCATGGACTCTGCTATTCCCTCCGTCCAACGTTTACGTGGTCGACCTCTTCCGCTGTTTCCGTCTGGTCTTTACATCATTGCTTGTTGTGGTATGCTGTGACTGGTAACTTACTTGCATGGCCAAACCATTTGACTTGCTGCTTTCTAATAAAATCTAGTGCTGCTTTAACCCCCACTTTAGTCCTGATTTCTTCATTTCTGACCTTATCTCTTCTTGATACGTTGAGTATTCTTCTCAGGAATCTCATTTCTGTTGTTGTGATTTTTCTTTTCTCTTTTTCTGTCATTGTCCAGGTTTGGCATTGGTAGCATAGAGTTGGTAGGAAGATTGTGTTGTAAAGTGCTTTCTTAGTTGTTATCGATACATGTTTGTTCTTTAGTATTGGTGCCATTTGTCCAATGAGTTGATTTGCCTTATTGTACCTAATTTCGATCTCGTTTTCTGATCTGTCATTTGATGATATTATACTTCCTAGGTACTTGAAACTCTTTACTTGTTTCAAGGGATGTTCGTTTAGGTGAATTGTTGTTGTTTGTTCTTCTTTAGTTATAGTCATTACCTCTGTTTTGCATGTGCTAATTTTCATGTTATGTTCCTACACATTTCGTTTAGACTATTCATGTGATCTTGTAATTCAGCTTCTGAATTTTGGTATTAGTGTTTGATCGTCCGCAAATAGGAGTTCTCTAATGGTTAGATTTGCAGATGGTTCTTCTTCTGTGTTCTCGTCATGCGGTATTCTTGCTGTCTCTGCTTGGCTGGTTTCTTTACACATGTTGTCTATATATGCTATGAACAAGAGAGGGGACAGGACACAACCTTGTCGTACTCTAGATCTTATGGTGAAGGGTTCTGAGTGTCCTCCAGTTGCTCTCACTATGCATTCACTGTTGTTGTATAAACTTCTACATAGGTTTGTTAGATGTGTACTCACTCCATATTGTTTGAGGATTTCCCACAGCTTGTTTCTATCTATTCTATCGAATGCCTTTTCTTGGCTAACAAAGGCTAAGTAGAGTGTTTCATTGAATTCGATTGATTTTTCTATGAGAAGTCTAAGAGCAAAAATGGCATCTGTGCATCCTTTGTTTTTCCTAAATCCAAGTTGTGTTTAGCTTAGCTGGGGGTCTAAAGTAGTTCGTAATCTTTTTTCAAGAATTTTGCAAAATATTTCCCCAGTATGACTCAACAGTGAAATGCCTCTGTTATTGTGTGCAGTCACTTTTGCTGCCTTTGCTTTTCCAAAGTGGGATAATGATAGCGTTTACCCAGTCTCGTGGTGTCTATTGTTCTACCCAAACATGGTTGAATAGTCTATGTAGCCAAGCTGTTCCTACTTCTCTTGCTGCTTTAATTAGTTCATTTGGTATTTCATCCTGTCCTGGTGATTTGTTCAATGGGTTCAATCTGTTCAATCTGATTTCTTCAATAATTTCTTCTTTTAGTACTTCTGGTTCTAGTTCCTTCGGTGACATCTGTGTAGGTCTCTTGAATTCCTGTGACATCTGATGGGATGTTGAGAAGTTGTTCGAAATACTGCTTCCATCTTATTAGGATTTTTTGTGTTCACTTATTGGTTCTCCATATTCTCTGTTAATTATTTCAGTTGGGTCAAAGGGTTCGCCTCTGGTTCGCATTGCACTTATCTTTTTGTAGAAGTGTACTGGATTGATTTTTGCATGTGGATTAGCTTTCCCTATTTTCAGTGTCCCTAGTCATCAGGCAAACCCACACTGACTTCTGAAGTACTTGTAATTTACGTCCCCAAGTCAGGGACGAGAAGTCAACATGTGTAGTGTTTTGAACCCACTACCTCAGCAACAGCACATCGTATGTTTAAAAAAGAGAAGTCTTATTCATTTTCCCATGCTAACCTCCCCTTTTCAGATAATTAAATATAACTATGAAAATTGTCTGGCACCCACCGTATGAGACTGGGTCGACCCCAGAGACTCACTGGTCTCATTTCTCTTCCTCTGCTGTTTAATCTCTCGGTGCAGCTGACTTCGAACCAGCTATGTCGGGATTGTGAAACTGCGTTCACTACTCCTAAGTCACAGATGCAAACAACTATCGAGTTTAGGACAAAGTCGTGTTACCTCCAAAAGTGTTAGGTACCTCACTGTCCACAGACTCCAACCCGATGTCCAACACAGGGATCAATAAAACGAGCAAACTCGTGAAGGACGCGGGGTTGTCTTCATCTTGGTGCTGGATTGGTCCGTGTCTTTGAGTTTTCATATTTACTTGCACTTCACTTGTGGCTTTTCTCAAGACTTTTCCCTCTTCTCCCACCCTCGTCTCGACCACACCAGGTGACCAAACCATCCAGGTCTTTACTTCTCTTCCCTTGTTAGTGTCAGTTCTTAGTCAGATATGACTGAGCTACCGTATGACAGTAGACGGTACTACCTGCTTTCTGTTAGCGTCGAACGTTGGGCGGCACTTACCAAACCCGACACCCCACATTGTGCCAACGGCTTCGGGCGGAAGAGTGCAATTGGGAGGGTACAAGCCTTACCCTGGTGCGAGGAAATGCAAGCTAAAGACAAAATGTCATGGCAGGGCAGACCAGGCCCTAAGCCTTGGTTGGCGGCTGGTCTAGGATCGAAGCTCCGACAGGCGGACAGTTAGAGCATTGCTTTGCTGATCCGGCAGCTTCTGCAGCTTGTCTTGTTCCAGATGTAGGGGTGTTACCTTTCCTCTGGAGTGAACTAGGCAGGCCGAGAGAGAGATCATGCTGCATGGGCAACACATGATCTCTATATTTTAGCCCAGGCTTTGTGCTATGGAGAGGCAATAACTCCATCCCTGGTCTTAACTGGTCTCGGAATCAAAGCGAGAGGCAACTGTTACGGGTTATAAGTCCTTGTCAATTGGCGTAGACATGGGGCGCCACGCGTTGCCTCTGACGGTGGGAGACACCTACAGGTGTCACTGATCAGCTACCGCCCGCCTCAAGCTGGGCAGCCCCCAGCCAATTGGGTGCTGATCCGCCACAGCCTGCCTGCTTCAATGGGTGCTTGGGGCTAGGACAAAATCTGAATCGCAGGCTGTAAAACCAATGCACCAGGTACTAATAAAAAGAAAAATAGAAACCTCAAGCTACGGCTTGCAACCTGGAACGTGAGAACCATGTGTCCAGGATTTTCCACTGACTTGACCAATATTGACGATGTGAGAAAAACGGCTGTGATTGATGCCGAACTCAATCGTCTTAACATTGATATTGCTGGCCTGCAGGAGACTCGCCTCGCTGAGGAAGGGTCACTCAGGGAAAACAATTACACCTTTTTCTGGAAGGGTAGAGGGCAGGCAGAAAAAAGGCAACACGGTGTGGGCTTTGCAGTGAAGAATTCGCTACTGGGAATGATTGAAATTCCAGCAGGAGGAAATGAAAGACTATTATCCCTGCGCTTGGCAACCTCTTGTGGTTTTGCCACCATTATTACTGCATATGCACCGACACTCGATTCCTCTGATGATGTGAAGGATTCGTTCTATGAGGAGTTAGACTCCGTGATCAAGGCAGTTCCAAAATATGACTACATTTATATGCTCGGTGATTTCAATGCTCGTGTGGGCAAGGACTCGAGTTCATGGCCAGTGTGCCTTGGAAAATACAACATCGGTCGCATGAATGAAAATGGCAAAGGCTGCTGGAGCATTGCACCAGAAATGACCTATGTATTACAAACTCCTTTTTTAAAACAAAAGAGATGCATAAGGTCACATGGAAACATCCAAGATCTGGCCATTGGCACCAGCTGGACTTCATCATCACACGGAGACAACATCTGAACCATATATCATTGACTCGAAGTTACCACAGTGCTGACTGTGATACGGATCATTCTTTGGTTGTTGCAAGGGTTAGACTGAGACCAAAGAGAATCTACACAGCTAAACACAAATCTAGCCCCAGGATTAATATTATTAACACTTACGATCCTGAAAAGTGCTTTCAGTTTCAACAGCAACTTGAAGACGCTTTCACTGATACACCAGAAAATTGTACAGTAAATGAAAAATGGGGTCAACTTAAGGAAACTCTTTATAAAACTGCCGTAGGGGTTTACGGCACTGTGGATCATAAGAGGCAGGACTGGTTTGCTGCAAACAGCGAGACTCTGCAGCCCTTGATTGATAAGAAGAAGATAGCTCTCTTAAGAAACAAGGAAAGACCAACGCGTAACACTCTGAGTGAGCTAAGGCAAGCTAGGAAGGATTGCAAAAGGCTGCCAGGCAGTGTGCAAATGATTATTGGATCAAGTTATGTGAGTCCGTTCAAATAGCAAGTGATAAGGGAAACATAAGGAGCATGTATGAAGGAATAAAGGAAGATTGTGGTCCAATGATCAAATGATCAAAAGAAGTGCACCATTGAAAACCTTGACTGGAGAAATCATAAATGATAAGAAACAGCAGATGGACAGATGGGTAGAGCACTATTTGGAGCTTTATTCAAGTGAGACCAAACTAGCGGATGATGCCCTCAACGCCATAGAGGCTCTACCAACTCTTGACCACCTGGACACACTTCCCACCATAACAGAAGTTAAGTGTGCTATAAATGAACTTGCATCTGGCAAGGCTCCAGATAAGGATATGATTCCAATAGAGGTTATCAGGAGTGGGCAAGACACACTCACTCTACAGATCCACCAGCTAATAGAGCTATGCTGGCGAGAAGGACAAGTCCCACAGGATTTCAAAGATTCAAGCATCATAACACTGTACAAGAACAAGGGCGATCGCAGCGACTGCAGTAACTAAAGGGGTATCTCATTTCTGTGTATTGTTGGAAAGGTATTCGCCAGAATTGTTCTGCGCAGACTTCAAGTCCTAGGAGATCAAGTCTACCCCGAATCACAGTGTGGATTTCGACAGAACCGGTCTACCATTGATATGATATTCTCATTGCGACAAATGCAAGAAAAATGCGTGAACAGAATTAACTACTGTTTATTGCCTTCATCGTCCTCACAAAGGCATTTGATTTGGTCAGTCGTGAGGGTCTGTTCAAGGCACTAAAGAAGATTGCCTGCCCACCAACTTTTCTGTCCATTGTGAAATCGTTCCACACAGGCATGAAGGGTATAATCAAGTTTGATGGTGCAACTTCTGAAGAGTTTGAAATGAAGAGTGGAGTTAAGCAAGGTTGTGTACTAGCTCCCACCCTCTTTGGAATATACTTTTCACTTCTCAGCAAGACGTCTTGTAGTGTGGCCAATGTATTCGGTCATTTGATATACATTGGTCAAATTGGCAGACGTCTTGCTGACCGCTTTAGAGAACACATCAGAGTCATCAATCAGGACGCTGACAAACCTGTCCCCAACCATTTCAATTCCTTCAACCATAATGGAGTCGACTATGTATATGTCACCGCATTGAAACCCTGCTACTCCAACAGCTCCGTTAGGCTCAAAATTGAATGCCAGCTAATCAACAATCTGGGATGCGTCCATCCAGCAGGTATCAATACTGTTGTGGACGCTACTGTATAACTGTGCCATCTTCTCCAACTGTTTACACTGCCTATTACTATGCTGGTCCTCCCCCCCCCCCCCCCCAATATTCATACCTAACTGTCTCCACACCCCTACATTTTCATATCAGACTGTTCGCATATTTTTGGCGACGTAAATCCTATCTGGCAACCTACTATACTTAAACTCTGCCGCCAAAGAGTGCCTTCGCACCTGGCAAATCCGTCTTTTCGGCTCCCACATGGATACGTAGTGGTTGTGCTTTTTAGTTTTGTGCTTTTCTATATTTCGGTGTCCTATCTATCCGTGTTGACCTGTCCTTGACAAAGATTCTGAGAATCGAAATGTCGGCCGTCCTGTGTGTCATATTGTACGCGTTTGTGTGTATTTTATTTTATTATTCATTTTATATATTTACTAGCTGACCCGGCCCGACTTCGCCCAGTCCTTGGTGGGGAGCATCTAATTTAATTCATATAAGTAGTCATATAAGTTCCCGTTCCCGTTACCGACTATCTGTCTGTCTGTCTGTCTGTCTGTCTGTCTGACCCGGCCCGGCATCGCCCAGCTCCTGGTGGGGAGCATCTCACTTAATTCATATAAGTAGTCATATAAGCTCACGTTCCCGTTCCCGACTATCTATCTGTCTGTCTGTCTGTCTGTCTGTCTATCTTTCTGTCTGTCTGTCTGTCTGATCCGGTCCGGCTTCGCCCAGCCCCTGATGGGGAGCATCTCATTTAATTCTTATAAGTAGTCATATAAGTTCCCGTTCCCGACTGTCTGTCTGTCTGTCTGTCTGTCTGTCTGTCTGTCTGTCTGTCTGTCTGTCTGTCTGTCTAATCATTTATGGGTTGCAGTTAGAACAACCTTAGATAAACGAAGACCAACTTACAAAAAGCATTAGAAAGAGCACTTGAAAGATCTTTACATCTTCCTCAACAACTAACTTGGGTAAATGGAGCAGCGGCAGCAGCAGCAGAAGGATGAAAAAGGAGGAGTAGGAGCTGGGAGGAGGAAGAGTGAGGTGGAGGAGGGAGGAGGAGGGAGGAGTAGGAGGGAGGAAGAGATAGGCGGAGAGAGGAGGAGGAGGGAAGAGGAGGGAGGAAGGAGGAGGAGTAGTAGGGAGGAGGAGGGATTAGGAGGCGGAGAGAGGAGGAGGAGGGAGGAGGAGGGAGGAGGAGAAAGGAGGAAGGAGGAGGAAGGAGGAGGAGGGAGGAGGAGGGAGGAGGAGATGGGAGGAGGAGGGGAGGAGGAGGGGAGGAGGAAGAGGGGAGGAGGAGGGAGGAGGAGGGAGGGGGAGGAGGAAGAGGGGAGGAGGGAGAAGGAGGGAGGAGAAGAACGCAGGAGGAGGAGGGGGAGGAGGAGGAGAGGGGAGGAGGAGGAGATGGAGGAGGAGGGAGGGAGGAGGAGGGAGGAGGAGAGAGGAGGAGGAGGGAGGAAGCGGAGGGAGAAGGAGGATGGAGGAGGAGGGAGGAGGAAGAGGGAGAAGGAGGAGGGAGAAGGAGGAGGGAGGAGAAGGAGGAGGAGGGAGGAGGAAGAGGGAGGAGTAGGAGGGATGTGGAGGGAGGAGGAGGAGGGAGGAGGACGAAGGAGGTAGAGGGGAGGAGGAGGAGGGGAGGAGGAGAGAGGATGAGGAGGGGAGGAGGAGAAGGGAGGAGGAGGGATGAGGAGGAGGGAGAGGGAGAGGGAGGAAGAGGGAGGAGGAGGGGGAGGAGGAGGGAGGAAGAGGGAGGAGAAGGAGGAGGAGGGAGGAAGAGGGAGGAGGAGGGAGAGGGGGATGACGTAGGAGGAGGAGGAGGAGGAGGAGGGAGGAGGGAGGAGGGGAGTAGGAGGAGAGAGGAGGAGAAGGGAGGAAGAAGGAAGAGGAGTGATTAGGAGGAGGGAGGAGGGCGAGGAGGCAGGAGGAGGAAGAGGGAGGAAGAGGAAATAGGAGGAGGAAGGAGGAGGAAGAGGGAGGAGGAGGAGAAAGAGGGAAGAGGAGGATGGAGGAGGGAGAGGGAGGAGGGGGAGGGGAAGAGGAAGAGGGTATGAGGTGGAGGAGGGGAGAGGAGGAGGAGGAGGCATATAACGCATATGCCTGTAGATTTAATATTGGCTGAAGTTGTTCCATGTCTTCTTAGAGTTGGCGACAGTGTAAAGAAATATAAAATCTTCAAACTTGATAGAGATAAGGTAACTATTATTTATTTATTCTTTAAGCATAAAAAGATGAGTTACAATGTTATGCATTATGCATTATTTTTATGAAAACTTTGAAAATGCCTTAAAGATTGTATCATTATTTATTATAACTCATATGCCGGTACATAACTATGGACAAAGAGTTTATAAATCTTTGAAAACGATGCCACAATATGATTATAAGTTATACAGAAAAGTTATGCCCCTTGAAATAACTTTTACAGAGTTACGTCCCCTGAGATATATGAAATTATAATGAAAAATGAAATAATATTGGGTAAGCAGCCGATTTCACACTAAACAAATATGACAGTGGGCTGCGCTAGAATGAAAGGAAGACGTGTAGAAAATTTCATCTCAATCGGATGGGCCGTTCGCGAGCGCATAAAGGACATACGGACATACAGACAGACAGACAGACAGACAGACAGACGGAGATCGCCTTTTATATATAAGATTGAGTGCTTCTGATTTCGGATTTTCACCTGTATTTCGGGATACGATGGACCTCCTTGTAAGGTATGTGCAACATTGTTGATGTTTAGTACGTTTCTTCTCGCAGGAGCTTAATATACCTATTTGTTTCCATTTCATATTGTTATATCCTGCTGCAGCCGCTGCTTTTTCCTTTCTATTCCATATCGTCTGTCAATACATCAAGGTGCAATGAACTTCCCCTTGTTCTCTTTCCCTCGATCTTGCCAGTTGTGGATGAAACATTTGAAAATATAAACATAGGGACAACGAAACAAAGTGTTTATAAAATTACTAGTCTAGATTCCAATTAAAATTACAGGACATTTGTTTACGTTTTGGAATATATTGCGCACTCATATGTGTTTTTTTTTTAATTTTTTTGGTTGGTCGATCTAGGAACCCAGGCCAATTTCTAAAAGGTCCACTCTTCAAGGTGGATTCTAACATATGCCCACCCATACTGTCACTAGCAGCTACGTGCTAGCCACTGCACTACGGTGGCTTCAACGGCCCCAAATACTGACTCCAGTCTTTAAGACTGTGTGACGTGATTTTTGGCGCACGTGCCATTTCTAAGCCAGAAAACCGGCATTGTCTGTCTGTAAACATTGTACAAACAATTGGTAACAGAGGTTAAGGAAGCAGTATCAGCGAAACACTAGAACGGTTATAGCAGAGGACAGACTAACCGCAAGTAAAACATGAGGAATGGCAAACTTGATACTTGAATTCACTTAGATCGTCACAACTGGGATAGGTAATAACAAATATGAAGTCGAAATAGAACTTTCGGGGGTACAGAGAATTATGTGTATGGAGTGCGTTTATGGTCAAATATATACACAGTGTGTTTTATAGTGAGGGCGTAAGCGAAGTTGTTAGCGAAGTTGTTAGCGAACTGCGTTGATAAAGTCATGAGCACAATAGAACGCGAGATCGAGGCCTGGACTCGTCGCCTGCTAATTGAGCAAAAGATTGGCCACCTATTCCTCCATTCATTCACACCTACGACATCTTATGGTCCTATCACACTAAAGAACCGTAACAGTAAACTAAATTAATCAATCAGGTGCCTTCTCCATAATGAAGGTTGGCTGCAATGGATCCCCAACACACTGTCTCTCGCTCTGAATGTACATTCTGTCAGATTACTTTTCGTCCATCATCATCATCATCATCATTATCATCATCATCATCATCATCATCATCATCATCATCATCATCATCATCATCATCATCATCATCATCATCATCATCATCGTCATCATCATCATCATCATCACCATCATCATCATCCTCATGTGCCATATCGATACTCGTGGGCGGGCAAGTTTCGCAATCTTACACGATCACCAGAGTCGTGGATCAGCTCTCTGTTCTTGTCTCGATCATAAGAAAACCTTTAATTATATATATATACTAGCTGACCCGGCCCGGCTTCGCCCAGGCCCTGGAGGGCATCTATCTATCTATCAGTCTGTCTGTCTGCTTGTTTGTCTGTCTGTCTGTCTGTCTGGCTGACCCGGCCCGGCTTCACCCAGTCCCTGGTGGGGAGCATCTAATTTAATTCATATAAGTAGTCATATAAGCTCTCCCGTTCCCGACTATCTGTCTGTCTGTCTATCTGTCTGTCTGTCTGTCTGTCTGACCCGGTCCGGCTTCACCCAGTCCCTGGTGGGGAGCATCTCATTTAATTCATATACGTAGTCATATAAGCTCTCCCGTTCCCGACTATCTGTTTGTCTGTCTATCTGTCTGTCTGTCTGTCCCGGCCCGGCTTCACCCAGTCCCAGGTGGGGAGCATCTCATTTAATTCATATACGTAGTCATATAAGCTCTCCCGTTCCCGACTGTCTGTCTGTCTATCTGTCTGTCTGTCTGACCCGGCCCGGCTTCACCCAGTCCCTGGTGGGGAGCATGTCATTTAATTCATATAAGTAGTCATATAAGCTTCCGTTCCCGACTATCTGTCTGTCTGTCTGACCCGGCCCGGCTTCACCCAGTCCCTGGTGGGGAGCATGTCATTTAATTCATATAAGTAGTCATATAAGCTTCCGTTCCCGACTATCTGTCTGTCTGTCTGACCCGGCCCGGCTTCACCCAGTCCCTGGTGGGGAGCATGTCATTTAATTCATATAAGTAGTCATATAAGCTCTCCCGTTCCCGACTATCTGTCTGTTGATTGATTGATTGATTGATTTAGGAACCGACATCACAACATTCGGGACATTCCCATAAGCGCTCCGTCTCCATCCTCAGCAGCCAGCGAAGACTATCTGTCTGTCTGTCTATCTATCTGACCCGGCGTGGTTTTGCCCAGCTCCTGGCGCACAGTAACTTAAAAGAATGTCCTTTCACACACCATTCATTATTTTTAATGAAAACTGTTTTTAATCACCGACATGACAGTTGATAAGTTCTTTAAGCAGAAAAAGATGGGTTACAATGTTATGCATTATGCATTATTTTTATGAAAACTTTGAAAATGCCTTAAAGATTATATCATTATTGATTATAACTCATTTGCCTGAAAGTAACTATAGACAAAGAGTTTAACAATAGTGCAAGTAAATCCAACAATATGACTATAATGTATATAGAAATGTTATTAAAAGTTATTCCCCTTGAAATAACTTTTCTAGAGTGAAGTCCCTCTGCTATATAGAAATTATATAATGAAAAATGAAAAAATAAATGTTATTAAATAAGTAGAAGATTTTACACTAAGAAACTATTATAGTCGGTTGCACAGGAATGAAAGGAAGACGTGTAGAAAATTTCATCTCAATCGGATGTACCGTTATCGAACGCATCCAATACATAGCTGACCACAAACACACAAAACCACAAAACCACATACACTCTGTTTATATATATATATATATATATATATATATATATATATATATATATATATATATATATATATATATATATATATATATATATATATATATATATATATATATATATATATATATATATGCGGACGAGTATTATCGTGCAACAAAAATCACACCGCGAGAAAGCATGCCGGGTCGTTTATTCTTATTCTGTAAAAGTAAACAATAAATGTAACATTTTTCAATGTAGTCACCATTGCGTTCAACGCAAGTCCTCCAGTGCCGATACAGTGCTTGATTTCTTGCAGAAAAATCTACTTTGGGTCACTACTCGGCGTGCCTTACTCAGTTGTGAAAGTCTGTCACAGAAGTCACGCTGTTTTGAAACTTCCTACTCCACTCATACACTTGCAGGACTAACAGGCAATGCATCACCATACTTAAACTTCATTCGCCGATGACTGTCTATTCTATAGGTTTCGCTCTTCTCTGATAAAAACCAACACAGATAACAGAACGCTGCTCCTCTTTGGTGCATATGAAAAGCGGAGCGGCCATCTGCGAACGGCCCTTATTACGCCACCATGATCGTCTGCACTATGATGTCACGTGCTTAACACTCTTGACATCATTAACAACAATATTGACCAATAGTATGCTTATTGTCATTTCTATGACACTTTTACGGTTTTTATTTGAAGCCCCCTCGTACTATTCTCGAGGAGCGATGACTGTCCTCAGGTTTTCTAAATGTATGTTCTACCCAGCGTCAGCATCTTGTCTACACTTGTTGATACACTGACATCTCCGCCATAAACTCCACATTGTCATCTGATTTTGCGCAGGCATCAGTGAATGAATGTTTGTAATTTATTTGTAATTGTTTTAAGTTGCTCTCGGGTTTCTGACCTATACAGTTGTCGACGATTCTGGACGTTGTGATGCCAATGGCCAGCTGGTAGCACACCCCCCCCCCCCCCGCTTCGCTATCCTCTGCAACGATCCTTCCTACTAGTGCTGAACTGAGATATTGATTCCCTCAGTCGTAGTCGAGTGTGGTAAATGATTTGTAGTTCATCGCGCAACTGGCCATCATTTACTGACAGTGTCACGGCTCCCTTGCTGAACCTCAGTCTTGCCCCTGGAGATCAGCCAGTTGGTCCTTTCAGTTCCCTGTACAACGGCATGGCCTGGACATGAAAGTTAGTAACGTATCCTTTAAAGAACATCGAAATCACCCTGAGCCTTTTTGGCTGTTCATGATTTATTAGGCAATGTTCGGTAGTTTGGCATTTCCCCCCCCCCCCCCCCCCCCAAGAACAACCGAGCCCATACCATCGAAATCACCGCAAGGCGATATGCTTCTAAATCGATTGCAGCTGATTTCAAACCCTCGACTATTAATGAGTAAATCAACGAGAGAGAGAGAGAGAGAGAGAGAGAGAGAGAGAGAGAGAGAGGGGGGAGGGAGAGAAAGAGGGAGAGAGAGAGGGAGGAAATAAGAGAGAGAAGGAGAGAGAGGGGAGAGAGAAAACGAGAGAGCGGGGAAGAGAGAGAGAGGGAGAGAGAAAGAGAGAGAGGGAGGGAGAGAGAGCGAGCGAGAGAGAGAGAGAGAGAGAGAGAGAGAGAGAGAGAGAGAGAGAGAGAGAGAGAGAGAGAGAAGGAGAGAGAAAAGTGAAATAGTAAATTTTACTACAACATATTCACAAGCGACAAAATGAAAGTTGCTGCTAGAGCATTCGTCAGCATACAAGAAATAAAAAAGACACTGATATAACCGTATACAAAGTATACAGAAGTTACCAAACTGATGTTTAGCGGTAAATTTCTCACTTGTGATTATCTTCCAGTAAAGCTTACTATTCCACTTCTGATTTACTCATTGTATTTTCACATCCTTACTGCAGTTCCATTAATTACATTTCTTACGTTTTCTTAATGGGCACCTGTAGGAAATAATTGTTACTTACTGCCTTCCTTGGGGGGTAACAAGTTCACAAATCACAGATCCTTCTTAAAGCTCACCAATTCTATTATGCATACAGATACGATGTCCGTGTCCAAGATCTGACGGGATTTAGGTAATCCTTTGTCAGAGATAACAAAATTATCTCCCTCTTTCGGTGATGAAAGGATTTGTCAATGGCGGTGGCTAACTCTATCAGGTTGCTCCGTGTGCGAGCTTAGAGAGACGAAACATGCACGATATTAACAACAGATTAATGATACAATATAGTCACCTTTGAACTCACATTCCCCCTCTCCATCCCACTTTTAATACCTGCTCTATTCCTTTCTGAACACTAGCATTCTTTCATTTATATAACTAACTACTTTTGAATTCTCTCCCCTTTATAACTACGTTTGATTTCTCTCCCCTAGCGCCAATATCACTACAGCGAGTAAAAGAAATATATCTTTCTTCATAGAAACGGCCTGATCGAGGGTATTAACAATTTTAATGTATTTTTATACAGATAACTCCAGCAAAACAAGCTGTGTTTAAGATAACATTTATCACAACGGTTTTGCAGCGTTATCACAGTTAATCGAGAAGCACGTTACCCATTCCGCGACAGAAGAGCGGTTGGTCTCTCTCTAATCAACACCAGGGGAGGAATTCTACCCTGGTTACCGCGTCACGTTAGGCCTGGTCTAAGCCGTAATCCAGCCAGGAGAATAGCTGATCGTGGGGTCAGAACACTACCCGACATAAATAAGGCTAAACATGAGTAGCGCAGTTGTGGTTTACGGGGAAATAACTGCTAGAAAGGAACAGGACCGACAATCGTGATGACAGATTGAACACTATATTAGCTAAATGTTTGCCTAGAGTCGACAATCGGCGGAGATGAGGAGTGCTACTGGAGGCGGTCTCAGACCGCTGTCTAGCAACCATCAGGTTTTTGGTTCACCTTTTTACGCTTTAGCAGATAAGAAGGAAAACTGTCCTAAATGATTGCACGGTAAGGTACCAACGTGAAAAGGCAATAAGGAACTGCTGTTGAAGAAACCACGTACTTACAATAGGCGTTGCTACATTTGTACATGTGCATTGTATCTATCTGTTTAGCGTACATAAATTGTGTATGAGAATAGTAGTCTGGCGTAGACATCGTGAACAACAATAGCAGTCTCGTGTAGACATCGTGAACAAGATATTGGATGTTAGGGGGTTTCAATAATAACAATAAATCAATGTTGAGTTGTGTTTTGTGTGTGGTATGGGATTGCGTTTCTATGGTAGCATAGTGGGACCGGACCGTTATATTAGTGACCAAACGGAACTGCGTAGATGATGCGGTCAGCATTACTCCTGCCGTCTTAAGTTACAGCAACTACAATGGAACTGATTTTAATAGGTTTAGCTTGTCTTAGAGCCATGAGTCACGGTCTTGTCTCTCCACTTTACATCACGGGGTTTTCCATTATTATTGTATTTTTCTTGGACTCGCTGGCTTTGAACTCAAGCGGAGTCCATACACAATACTTTCTAGTAGCACTGGACTGAATTTTGCGTCTGGATTAGCTTGTCCTATTGCCAGTGTCCGTCGCCATTCCGCAAACCCACTTAGACTTCACGGATACTTGTAAAAAGTGTCCTTTATTTGCAATCCTCAACTTGACAAAGAAGTAGTAGACTTCATGCATACTTGTAAAAAGTGTTCTTTACTTGCAATCCTCAACTTGACAAAGAAGTAGTTGAAATATTCAGCTATTTCGAATCGTTTCGCTAGAACTGTCCACTTAACCACACGTCTCTTTACATGCATTCATTCTACCACAACAGAAAAGAAGAGCAGCTAAAGATTTAATCAAAAGTGATTATCTCAGATATAGTGGGAGAGTAGAGAAGCACGGAGTCGAATTGCGACTGTGTTCTTGAATGACATAGTAGAGCATGACTACTATTACTCTTCAATAACACTGGAGAGCATGTCTACTACTACTCTTGAATGACACTGCAGAGCATGTCTACTACTACTCTTGAATGACACTGCAGAGCATGTCTACTACTACTCTTAAATGACACTGCAGAGCATGTCTACTACTACTCTTAAATGACACTGCAGAGCATGTCTACTACTACTCTTTAATGACACTGGAGAGCATGTCTACTACTACTCTTTAATGACACTGCAGAGCATGTCTACTACTACTCTTAAATGACACTGCAGAGCATGTCTACTACTACTCTTTAATGACACTGGAGAGCATGTCTACTACTACTCTTTAATGACACTGCAGAGCATGTCTACTACTACTCTTAAATGACACTGGAGAGCATGTCTACTACTACTCTTGAATGACACTGGAGAGCATGTCTACTACTACTCTTGAATGACACTGGAGAGCATGTCTACTACTACTCTTGAATGACACTGGAGAGCATGTCTACTACTACTCTTGAATGACACTGGAGAGCATGTCTACTACTACTCTTGAATGACATAGTAGAGCATGTCTACTACTACTCTTGAATGACACTGGAGAGCATGTCTACTACTACTCTTGAATGACACTGGAGAGCATGTCTACTACTACTCTTGAATGACACTGGAGAGCATGTCTACTACTACTCTTGAATGACACTGGAGAGCATGTCTACTACTACTCTTGAATGACACTGGAGAGCATGTCTACTACTACTCTTGAATGACATAGTAGAGCATGTCTACTACTACTCTTGAATGACACTGGAGAGCATGTCTACTGCTACTCTTTAATGACACTGCAGAGCATGTCTACTACTACTCTTTAATGACACTGCAGAGCATGTCTACTACTACTCTTTAATGACACTGGAGAGCATGTCTACTACTACTCTTTAATGACACTGCAGAGCATGTCTACTACTACTCTTTAATGACACTGGAGAGCATGTCTACTACTACTCTTGAATGACATAGTAGAGCATGCCTACTACTACTCTTCAATAACACTGGAGAGCATGACTACTACTACTCTTGAATGACACTGGAGAGCATGTCTACTACTACTCTTGAATGACACTGGAGAGCATGTCTACTACTACTCTTGAATGACACTGGAGAGCATGTCTACTACTACTCTTGAATAACACTGGAGAGCATGTCTACTACTACTCTTAAATGACACTGGAGAGCATGTCTACTACTACTCTTGAATGACATAGTAGAGCATGCCTACTACTACTCTTCAATAACACTGGAGAGCATGTCTACTACTACTCTTGAATGACACTGGAGAGCATGTCTACTACTACTCTTGAATGACACTGGAGAGCATGTCTACTACTACTCTTGAATGACACTGGAGAGCATGTCTACTACTACTCTTTAATGACACTGCAGAGCATGTCTACTACTACTCTTGAATGACACTGGAGAGCATGTCTACTACTACTCTTGAATGACACTGGAGAGCATGTCTACTACTACTCTTGAATGACACTGGAGAGCATGTCTACTACTACTCTTTAATGACACTGGAGAGCATGTCTACTACTACTCTTGAATGACACTGGAGAGCATGTCTACTACTACTCTTTAATGACACTGCAGAGCATGTCTACTACTACTCTTGAATGACACTGGAGAGCATGTCTACTGCTACTCTTTAATGACACTGCAGAGCATGTCTACTAATACTCTTAAATGACACTGGAGAGCATGTCTACTACTACTCTTGAATGACACTGGAGAGCATGTCTACTGCTACTCTTTAATGACACTGCAGAGCATGTCTACTACTACTCTTGAATGACATTGCAGAGCATGCCTACTACTACCGTTGAATAACACTGCAGAGCATGCTTACTACTACTCTTAAATGACACTGCAGAGCATGACTACTACTACTACTACTACTACTACTACTACTACTACTACTACTACTGCTACTGCTACTGCTACTGCTACTGCTACTACTACTACTACTACTACTACTACTACTACTACTACTACTACTACTACTACTACTACTACTGCTACTGCTACTACTACTACTACTACTACTACTACTACTACTACTACTACTACTACTACTACTACTACTACTACTGCTGCTGCTGCTGCTGCTGCTAATCATGTGCTGCTGCTGCTACTACTACATGACACTGTAGAGCAGTGTTTCCCAACGTGGGGCCCACGCCCCACAAGGGGGCAATTCGATTGTTAAGGGGGGCAATTCGAAAATGGAAGAAATTGGCTGGATATAACAAAACGGGGAGACTTGAGACTGAAGTTAACTAAATTGGAATCTGACATAAAATCTCTTTGCAGCAAGCATCAAGCGCAAGGATCTCACTAAATTTAAATAATTACTAATAATTAAAATAATATAGAAAAATCTTTCATTAAAATTATTTTGTACTTGAATTTCAGATCTCCATTATATGTTTTGAAAATTTACTTACTGTGTTTGCTCAATAATTTCCTAGTGATTTCTTCCTAAAACCTATCGGTCCTTTGGCTAGGATCGGGTGCATTTGCTGCTCTCCCCCCAGTAGTGCGCCTGGTCTGGTCGGGGGCCGGGATGATCAAATAAAAACCCATCACATATCTTCACCTTAGATGTGGGCCTGGTGGACCACTGTGGGCAATAGCTCACAGTGAGACTAAGGATCCACACAAACAAAGGGGGTGGCGGGGGAACTAGCTTGTCTGGGGTAACCGCCAAAAAAAATAAAAAAGGGACGCGGGAGCTGGGGTAGGGGGGGGGGGGGGGCTCTGGCCCCTCTGTGAACTGTGAGCCCTTCTAAAAAAAAATTCAAGTTTCTTTAGTGAACATTTCAATTTTTAATATTAAAAATGATTCATATGTTGGGAGGGCGGGGGGGGGGGGGGGGGGGGGGGGGGGGGGGGGGGGGGGCTTAAGAATTTTCGAAAGGCTTAGGTGGGGCATAGCACAAAAAAGGTTGGGAAACACTGCTGTAGAGCATGCCTACTACTACTCTTAAATGACACAGAAGAGCATGATTTCCAGATTTCACAATATTTCTTTTTACCCTGTGACATTTAAATAACATATTCATGTAGATGCATCTTGGTTACACCCACTGCGTAACTGATTGCTGCTATTACACACACACACACACACACACACACACACACACACACACACACACGCACACACGCACGCACACACGCACGCACGCACGCACGCACACACGCACGCACTCATACACGCACACACACACGCACACACACACGCACACACGCACGCACGCACACACAAATAGAGTAGCCACTTTAATATGCTGTGCAAAGTATTTACATCTCTTACTAGTAGTTGTTTGTAAGCAATAAGGGGAAAACTTCGTTGCATAGTGATTACAGGACATCGCATCAACCCCAGCTTTGTTTAACTGTTCGAAATTTCTTCGCAAGTTTACGTTTAGTTTTTGCCACTGATTTCTGAACGGCCAGCACTCATGCCTTTGTATGGGAAACCAATGCATGGCGGTCTGCTTCCAAATCGACCGCAGCTGTGTTTCGAACACCGAATGCAGGATTACGTAGTATTATGCAGTATGCAGTATTACCATAGCATTAATTTCCCCAGATTAAAAATATAGACAGCCAAAAGATATATCTATTGTTGAATGACATGTAGAAAACAATCAATCATCAATCATGTGCCATGACGGAAAGCGTGGGCGGTCATGACTCGCCATTTCACTCGATCACCAGAGTCGTGGATCAGCTCAGTGTTCCTGTCTCGTCCATGCCATGTGGCCAAGTCATCCAGGTATTTTCCTCTCGGTCTTCCTCTTGGTCTGTTCCCCTCGATCTTGCCAGTTGTCACCAAGTTCTCCAGTCAATTTCTTCTCATAACATGTCCAAAAACATCTGATGGGAGATGTCTTGAAGAGACTAGAACAAGAATCGCCATGGCGAAAGTAGCCTTTAGCAAGATGAAAAACATTCTGACCAATAAAAAGATGTAAATTGAAACGAGAAAAAGAGTGTTGAGGGGATGCATAGAGCCTGTTCTTTTGTATGGATGTGAAACTTGGACAATGAGCAGTCAAGCTGAAAAACATCTGATGGCTGCAGAAATGTGGTTTCTGAAGAAAATGCAAAGAATACCATGGACAGACAGAAAAACCAATGACCAAGTACTACAGAAGACAAATGAACATCGTAACTGATTAGAGAAATTAGACGTAGACAGTCAAACGTTTTTGGACATGTTATGAGAAGAAATAAACTTGAGAACTTGGTGACAACTGGCAAGATTGAGGGGAAAATAACAAGAGAAGTAAATATCTGTATAGCTTGACCAGTATGGCATGATTGGGACAAGAACACGGAGCTGATCCACGACTCTGGTGATCTTGTAAGATGGTGAAATACGACCTCCCACACTTACCGGTACGGCAGAAGATGATGATGAAGCAAGACTTCTTACATTTGTCATCGTCGCACACCACGGATAAATAACCATCATAAGCCTCAACCGAACTGGCAGGGGATTTCGTAGTTGGTGGCCCCTAGAGATGCAATGACTATATTCCACTCTTCCACTCATCAGCCGACCCCCAAATCATCATCCATTGAAAGCGTACTCAGCTAAATTGACAATTTGATTATAATCTCCACCGAGAATAATTCCTACTAAATGGCAATTCAGTTCAAATATCTATCGAAGGCCGCTCCTTCTGAATGACAGTTCTGTTGAAATACCACAAACTGAACGGAAAATCAGTGTCATGGGAGAAAAACTTGCGTCATATGCAAGTTTCTCAAAATTGAAAGACAGATTCTGAATGTCCCTAATACACTACATTAAATGTCCCGAGATATTCAGGTGGGAAATTGGGTCTTAAAGATCACCAAATGAAATATTTTTAGGCTCGAAAATTCATTAGATGGAAAGTCTAACCCGAGCATTGTGTGGTGCCTTGAAGAGTGCTTGGTGTTTGTGTTGTTGTTGTTGTTGTTGTTGTTGTTGGTGTTGTTGTTATTGTTGTTGTTGTTGTTGTTGTTTTTGTTGGTGTTGTTTTGGTGTTCGCTCGCTTTGAACTACAAGCGTAGTCCATACACATGATTCTAGTGCACTGGACTAATTATTGCGTGTGGATGATCTTTTCGTATTACCAGTGTCTCCCCACCATCAGGCGAACGCACCCAGACTTCAGAGGTGATGGGTGCTTGTATAGTCCTGTAAGAAAGGGAGGTTACCTGCAATATCTTTTGTTCATCGAGAAATGAAGAGTTATAACTCTTCACTCACGTGTGCTACTCGAGAATCTTTCTTTCTTTCTTCTTTCTTTCTTTCTTTCTTTCTTTCTTTCTTTCTTTCTTTCTTTCTTTCTTTCTTTCTTAAATACCTTGCAATACTTGTCTCTCAACATTGTGTTCTATTTGAAGTCAGTTTCTCTTAGGGAGGTAGTCGTGGCTGCGAGATTAAATGTGTTTAAACTTTCTCTTTTTGATCCCGGTACAGTCGATCCCCCCCCCCCCCCCCCCCCCCCCACACACACACACACACACACACACCGATCAGTTGGCCGTCAATGTTAACTTTTCGCCCTTGACTAAATTACAAGTACTTCAGAGGTCGGGAGGTTTCGCCTGATGGCGAGGGACGTTGGTAAAAGGAACAGCTAACACTCACGCAAACATCAGTCAGTAAAAAGTAGCAATTGCTAGTAGCAGCAGTATTAGTAGCACATGGGTGGACTAAGTTTGAGTTCAAAGCGAGTGAACGCCCTACAAAAGGTTTCTCTTCCGCAAAACATACGTCTCTCTTTTATTAGTCATGATCATCATCATCATCATCATCACCACGACAATCATCATCATCATTATCATCACCACCATCACCACCACCACCATCATCATCATCATTATCATCATCCACTTTTGCCGTCAAGCGTCGTAGGTTACGGACGCAATTCGTAATCCCGCATACCACGTTCGAAACATAGCTGCGGGTCATATGGCAGCAGATCGCCTGGCGTTGGTTTTATAAAATGGTATGGTTGCCGATCGTTCAGAAAGTAACTTTTATTGTCACTGCCACTTACTTCCCTTGTCTCTGTTCTCCACGTATATTCAATATTTAGACTTTCTGTTATCCCCTTCCTACACCTACATCTATACCACCAATTATAATTACATCACCTCTTATCTTCCATTACCTGTATGTTCTATTGTTTGTTCTCACCTTAGTTGTGCATTTCTTGGTCTACCAATACCACACGTTCATACTTACGTTCGCTGTTCTTCACCGAGCATAGATCTTTTGCCATATGCTATTTAATTTGTTCACAAGTACATAAGCGGGCGCGTTTGTGTAACGGTTATGAAGTTGTGCTGCGATGGCATGAGCGCTGTCGGACAAGCTCCCTAGGCTAGACGCTCGCTACCGGAGAGAAAGACTGGCCATCTATTTCACCGCTCGCTACGGAGAGAAAGACTGGCCATCTATTTCACCGCTCGCTACCGGAGAGAAAGACTGGCCATTTATTTCACCGCTCGTTACCGGAGAGAAAGACTGGCCATCTATTTCACCGGTTACTCAGGCCTGAAAATAATGTATATGGTCCTCACACTGCACATTTCCGGGCTGGGTCTGTTACGGGGCTTGATTTGGTTTGTTTGAAAAGCACGCTGGTCGGTTGATTTAGATACGTTGTAAAACGTCATAGAAAGAACAGATAAGCACAAGTAAATCACAGTATTTTATCATTGTTTTCTTGTGTATATTCATTTACAGACACAGAATGCTTTTAGGTGTGAGACTGGAGTCTGTTGACAAAGAAATGACAAAGACTGGTGGAGGGAGCATTACCGCCCTAGCCCTAACCCTAATCAGTCTGCATGCGTTGTTTAGGATCTATACCTGGTTATATTCTAATATACCTCCAGTCAGAAGAATGAAGCCCCGATACCTAGCCTTGCTCACCCCGCTGGTTTCTGGACATTGAGGGTGGAGGAGAGCTCTGCTATGCAACGTATTCCTCCTGGAGACGGTACTTCGGTACCAGGTCGGGAAAACTGTCTCTACACCAACCATATCTCGATAGATGCCAGCAGGACTCAGCTACCAGGTCGGGAAAACTGTCTTTACTCCAACCATACCTCGATAGATGCCAGCAGGACTCAGCTACCAGGTCGGGAAAACTGTCTCTACACCAACCATACCTCGATAGATGCCAGCAGGACTCAGCTACCAGGTTGGGAAAACTGTCTCTACACCAACCATACCTCGATAGATGCCAGCAGGACTCAGCTACCAGGTCGGGAAAACTGTCTCCACAATAACCATACCTCGATAGATGCCAGCAGGACTCAGCTACCAGGTCGGGAAAACTGTCTCTACACCAACCATAGCTCTATAGATGCCAGCAGGACTCAGCTACCAGGTCGGGAAAATTGTCTCTACACCAACCATACCTCGATAGATGCCAGCAGGACTCAGCTACCAGGTCGGGAAAACTGTCTCTACACCAACCATATCTCGATAGATGCCAGCAGGACTCGGCTACCAGGTCGGGAAAACTGTCTCTACACCAACCATATATCGATAGATGCCAGCAGGACTCGGCTACCAAGTCGGGAAAACTGTCTCTACAGAAACGCCGTTCCAAAGATGCCAGCAGGACTTGGAAGACTTGAATGTCAATGCACTACACTGAAAAGTTAAAACTCAAAACTTTCAGAGAATTCACCAACGAATCAATAAACCAGCTAGGTGGACTTCTAATCAAACTTTTGTTTTTGCATATCCCTTACAGGACGTTGCAGTCAACATCAGCAATTTTCAGCTGATGTTGATGTACTAGGTGTAAGATTACCCTCAGTAGGTTGCCATTGCTTTCTAAGCGACCGGCTCACATAACCCGTAAGTTACCAACGCGGAGAGAACCGCTACCGATTCTCGCACAGGTTACGTTACTCACGAGAATATACGGGGTTACGGAGAAAGACGTTAACACCTAGGCCAGGGAGACCAGCCACCCGGTGTTTAGTGCCCTCACACATATCCTAGCACCTTTGGCAGCGGGAAGCCAGCTTCTACTCTGACCGATCGTCTCCGTCGCCTCCACGCCGGTGGTCCGCTATGCACCATTATATGCCTTTGCTACCATTTTGCCTTCTTCGTACCCCGTTCATGACCCCAGGACGCCGCTCATCACCAGGAAGCCGGCTCTTCCTCTGGGCTACTTGTTTGTGGGTTGGGCTCCTCCACTCTCAGCCCGTCTCTACTGCGGCGTGCAGCCCTGGCAAGACGAATAACATCATTCCAGGTTGGATGTTGGACGTAGGTCTATATTTAATTGATTCTGGCTACTACAACACTGTGGTGTTTCGACCACATAGCCCAGTCCCATTCTCAAGTGCATTGTCCGCGTTTGGAGGATAGCTAAATAGTAGACACGAGACAGTGCAAGATCTATATCTTAGCTGAGAGATTTGTTGGTTTCTATGTAGCTTGGCTATGATGTAATTTGCAGACAGAAGTGTGCACCTTATTACTGTTGTGTCTTGTCCATTTCGAGGTTTCGATTTCTCCATAACCAGCACCAGGCCTTTTTGGCTGCTTCTCCAAGTTGTTTCTGTGCCCGGGTTCTTGCTTGTCCTTTGATTCCCAACTACTAGAGCAAGTCATACACCTACTTATCTTAATGATTAATTGTATGTCATGTCTCTCTACTGCCTGTTTACTTTTTTTTTTTAAACCAGTCATCTATCTACATCAGTGGTTCTCAACCTTTTTTTCGCCCATGCACCCCTTCATCATATGTTCAGAATGTCACCCCCTTCCCTCCTTCGTATTTCCTCCCTATAAATCCCCCCCCCCCCCCTACACAGTATACGTAAAAATGGAAGCTAAATTTAATAACACATATTAGAAAAAGTCTAGACGACTACATAAAACGTGATTTGCGGGTCTACTTACATTATAAAACGAATTTCAGAAGGGGGAGATGTACAGAACAGTAAAGTATGAAGGGGAAAACAATATCAAGTAATCGGTTCTTGTATTAACGCGATCTTGAACCTCCCCCCCCCCCTTTCCCCCGAGGGGATAATTCCCCACCGGTTGAGAATCACTTATCTATTGGATTGCCATTCTGTTCTGTCTACCTACAGCCTGCCCACTTTTACCACCATACACCTATCTATATGATTGCCTTTTGTCTTGTCTGTCTACTACCTACTTACTTATTTCCTAACCATCTACCTGTCATCAAGCGATGCTTCAGGCATTACGGGATAAACTTCTCTCGCACCACACAAAAAGATTTGTCAGTCGTACGAGAGGAATTGATTACACATTTTATTGCCACTGGCTCTTTACATTACATCAATGCACAAAACGGTCGCTAATAAATCACACATGAATACACAGAATTGCCTATCACTAGTCGTTCCTAACCCTACTGCTAATTCTATCTACTCGGCTAAAGAAA